>CM040125.1:170137495-170477121 GCA_022559845.1 Amorphophallus konjac | reverse complement strand
TTATTTGAGTCATTTGATGTATTTTCCCTTTTATTTGAGTCATGTTCCTAGGTCTTACATTTATTTTCCTAAGTTTGAGTGTCATTAGATTGTGTAATGTGTTATTGGGCCCAATTCTTCGGGCTTGGCCCATGAGCCCCCCCTACCCCTTCGGTTATTTGTTATTGAGTCTTTTGTAAGGGACTTTTGTAGAAATGTGGGTTTCCTATATATAGGACCACATTCCCCCGATTTCAACTTAATGAATGAATCAATGAAAAATGCCATTTGAGTATCCAAAGCTTAGTTTAGTGGAGTGATTCTAACATTTTTTGGGTGAGAAACCCTAAGGGAGAGATTCCCCACCCTTCCCTATCCTAATCCCTCATTTTCACTCCACTTTCTCTCTCTTCAACACCCAATTTCGAATTTTCTTCTCTCTCCTCCTTTCCCAACCACCTCAACCCCCACCTACCATCATTAAAGCCCTCCACTTCCCCATGGCCTCCATTACTCCACCCCCCTAGTCCCAAGGAGATCCCTCACCATTCCAACACCATCCTCCACATTCCAACACCACTTTCCCCATTCCAACACAATCAACCCCTTCCCCACACAACCTCACAACTTCCAAAGCATATTTGAATTTGAAATCCACCCTTCCCTCCACTCACTTGTGCCCCCCCTCACCTTCTCCTCTCACCCACCTTCCCAAATTCGTAGCTCCTCCTCCCACCACCTATTAGACCCCCTTCCAGACCCCATTCTTCCCTTCCCCCACCTTAGAACACCCCCTCCTAGACCCCCTCACAGCCCGGGCTTTCCCCACACTCATCCACCCCCATTTCCCCTCCCATATACCCCATTCCCCCCCATCATCATCAACCTAGAGCTCTCAACTGAAGATCTACAGCAGAGCAGCAGCTTGGAGCGGCCACCACGATCACCTCCGGAAAAGCTTGAAGACCCAAGAGCCATCATCAGAAGCGTCTGCCAGTCACCTTCGCAACCGAAGTGGTTTCGTCTTCTTCTGATCTCCGAGCCATCCTGGAGATCCATTCTTCCACAGCTGCGCGGTTCTGCCTTTGCTAAGGACCTGAACCAGTTTAGAAGCTCTGCCACGATGGACCCTGAAGGAATCAGTCTTCAAATTCTTCTTCAAAGTTCCTCTTTGGCCTGTCTAGTTTCAGATTCAAGAAGCGGAAGTTCATTCAGCATCCGGGAGCAGAAGTTACCAATTTTATCCCCCAAATGCGCGGTTCTGCTTTCTACCATCTGCACCGACCCCTCCTCACTCTTCTGGTTCCACAGATTGTCTCTGACCTCTTCTGGTGTCTCCGTTTCTTTTGCTGCAAAGAGGACTCATCCACAGTTCTAACGGCGCTGACGGCATCAAATTTGGAGTTCGAGAACGGCCAGGACAGCCTCTGCATCCTACTATTGGTGACCTGCCCCTGCTAGTCTGAGAAACAGAGGCCTTGTTCAAGCTCTTGCCCCGACCAGCAGCGACTCCAGAAGAAATTAAGAAAATTCTGAGGCATTCCCCTTCCAGCTACGAAGGTTTTCCCTCTGGTTTAGTCATCAACAAAATTCCTGATCAAGATCTACAGCAGCAACACCGACTCTCTATCCTGGCTCGCAGATAGCAAGCAGATTCGGCGTCCACCCTTATTCCTCGTTCTTTACTTTAGTTTCCCCACCCCGCTTGACCGGCTGAAGGTCCATCCCTATGTGGAGGTAGTATTGATTGTAATTTCTATTAACCCCCATCCCAAGATCCCCCTCCTACGTGAGGTGTAGTGTTGTAACTTGTTTTGGGCAGGTGAAGTGACACCGCCGCGACGTGTGGGGATCCACTCGCCTCCCCGCTCGCCCTCGTCTCCGACCGGGACCGGTTTCTTCAATCCGGTCGAGTAAGTGCTCAAACCTTCACTCCACTTAGTGCTTGTCTTTCAATATTAGTTCTAATTCCGCTAGTTATGCGAGTGAGAGCCCGATCCTCAAGCCCCATAAACTTGAGTGATCACCGTGGGAATATTGCAACCGGTGCCTTTGGCACTTTGTCGGCCCCCTTGATTTGGGCATCCCCACCCTTTGGGAATCAAGTCTTGGCCTTGCTGGCCCTCTACCAGCAAGGGCCCAACCCCACATCCTCCCCTTGGCATTGCCAAGTCACCCCGGGCTTGGGTGAGTGACGATAGAGCGGTGGCCCAATTTGGCCCGTTTTGAATGCGATTGTGCTTGCTTGCATTAGGTCCGAGGTCGTGTCACATCAGATCCGGTGTTCCATGCAGAGTCACCAGGGCGTCGAAGCTGTCATAGTGGTCGGCAGGGTCGCCCTGTCCATCATAGAGTTTGAAGGTAGGAATGGAGGTCCTAGGAGATACCTCTGCCTTCAAGATGTGCTCGGAGAAAGGGGATTTCTCCTCCTCCTCCGGGAGGGAGGTCTTCTGCAGGGCGCGGAGGGCGCGCTCTTGCTCTGCGAAGCATCTTTCGAAATCCCTCAGTCGAAGGGATAGTTCTGGCTGCGGTCGCGCCGTGGGGCTGGGGGGAGCGTCATGGCGATCCTCAGGACCGCCGGCGCTCGGGCGTGGAGGCCTCGCCCCCTGTTTCCCTCTCCTGGGCGTGGAGGAAGCCTCTTGCTCCGGGGGTGGAGCTTGCGAGGGTCCTCCCGCGTGGTTGCGGATGAGCTGCTGACCGCGGAGGGTGAAGCGGCCTCCAGCGGTGTGCTGGGACGCACTTCGACGGGGGGGGGCTCTCGGACGGGGCGCGAGACCTGGCCTCCCTCACCGCTTGGGCCCTCATGAGCTCCATGAGAACGTCGAGCTTCTTACTGAGGGCCTGGAAGATCTCGACGCCACCGTTGGGGGCTACCCCCGTTGCCGTCGGAAGGGGCGGCGGCCCGTTGGTGGGGACGCTGGTGTTGGAGGGAGGGCTCTGTGAGGCCCTAGAGGGGTCTTCTCCCGCCGTCACCACGGCCTTACCCTTCTCGACGGCGGATCTCCTCCTTGAGCTTCTTCTCACCATCTCGGCTCTTCGTGCGTTTCCCACAGACGGCGCCAGATGAAGAGGCGAAATCTCGCGCTGCGTCCTGAGCGGGCCGGGGATCACCAGAAGATGAACTGTAAGACAGGGAAACGCGTCAAAGGGCCCAGGGGATTTCCCTGGGGCGAAACCCTCCGATGGCTAAGTCAGTAGAGCTGTGGTGGAAGCAATGAAGGGAGGAGGAAAGCTGATGCGCGAGACTCCTCTCCACCAAAAAGGGGGGGGTGAAGCGGATTGCTCAGGAGTTTTACCTTCCTTTTTTCTCTTCTCTTCCATCGGAGGGTAGCCCTGGGTTTAAGTAGTGTGCCGCCTTCAGGAGTCCTGTCAGCTGGGGGGTCTCCGGCGGGAGTTACGTCCTCAATGTGGGCTTTCATGGCCTTTATCGTGGGGGGCGTTATCGCCTTGAAACCCGGTGGCTGGTTGATTCCCCTGTCCGTGGGGACTCTTAAAGGCAGCGCGAACGGCTAGCGTCCAGTCCGAGCTCCTGAAACGCCAGCCCTGTCCGGGCGAGGAGGATAGCTCGGTCGAAGGAGGGGTCGGATAGGTCGACTGGCGCCTGTCTCTCCCGAGCGGAAAAGCGGCCTGGCCGGACCTTCCTTGTGACCTGACCATCACTCGGGCCCTCCGAGCCTAGGGGCCGCCGGGGAGGGTTGGTTCCTCGAGTGCCTGTTTATTGGGCTTTTCTTCCCTGAGTGGGCCCCGTGGGCTATCACTCGGGTGAGCTTGCCTCGTTGGACCCTGTTGAGTCTTGTTGGGCTGCTCTTTGGGTGGGCTACAGAAATCCCCCTCTCCAGGAACTACCCTACTACTTCTAATCCCCAGTATTCTCAACCGACGGTCGAGCAGGCAGAAACTGAACCTTTGTCGGGTACTCAATATGACTTGCTGCATCATCTGGATCGAGTGCCCGCTAAAATATCTGTGCTGGAGCTGATCAAAAGGTCTACCCTTCATCAGGATGCACTGAGAGATTTCTTACAGAAGGTAATGGTCAGCGAAGACATGGCAGTCGATAGTTTACCGACGGCACTGGCAACTATCTCCAAAGGGATGGCAATCACATTTTCAGAATCTGAGCTAGCGCTCCCGGAAGCTCGGCAAATGCCGCTCTGCATTACAATCACTCTGAACAAAGTCAGCATTGAAGCAGCACTGGTTGACACAGGGACTTCAATCAATGTGTGCCCACTCAGTACCCTACGAGCTTGCAACATATCCGAAGAGTTATTACGACCTACCCCGACCACTATAGCAGCATACGACAACACAAGGCGAGCATGTCACGGGGTGGTCACTATCCAAGCAGAGCTCGGACCCCTTACAATGGCCGTGCAATTCTATGTACTAGACATCGACCCTATGTTCAAGGCTATCTTTGGTCGTCCATGGCTGGATACGCTCGGTGCCGTGCCCTCCACCGCATATCAGTGCGTCAAATTCCCTTTCCAAAGGAGGGTCGTCAAGGTTAAAAGCCTATCTACAGTGCAATCGGTTAAGGCCATTTCAGAACAGATTCTTCCTACACTCTGGTCAAGCAGCTGACCCGTCATATCAGTGCTGGATTTAAACTTCCCTTGGGCTTATACACCTCCTAGGCCCATCACTACTCTAGTTAACATCAAGATGAAGCCCCAGATCCGAGACTCAAAAGGCTAGAACATTATACTGAAACTGGGCTACCAACCGGGGAGAGGCCTCGGTGCACAATTATAAGGAATGACCAAGCCCATACCCAAGGGAAGAAAGATGGGCAGGAGAGGTATTGGCTTCAAAGAAACCGCTTTATCTATGATGGGTGATTCTGGGCCGCTCACCTGGGACTACCGCCAGCACTTTGTCCGAGGGCCTCTCCAGCCTGGCACGTTAGCTCTGCAGCCAGCTCCGTTAGAGAGAAATACAGTATGTCCGATTGCCAGTCCTCCGCCGGCACTAAAAAGGCCAGAACATGATGTGCTTGATTATGGTCAAGCCCTACAGGGGTTGTTTCATGAAGAAGACTGCCAAAAGAAGCAAGAGGTTCGGCTCATGCAATGGAGACCGAAGAAGCGGTCAGACGATGATCCACGGAAGGAGGGGAGCTCGCCGATTGTCTTTTCTTGGTCTCCCTCCCGCTTTCAATCTCTCCTCCAGCAATGGGAGTTCTTACCCCATCTTCCTCCTATCATGGTAAATCCATCCTTCGTTGATCCGCCCGAGATTCTATTTGTTCCTTGCGCTTGCGGGCACTGCCCGCCCATTGATCTATCCACTCTATTCACTCCTCCTCCTCCCAACGCCCAACTCCACGAGATGTGGTTCTCATCTTCCGATCCCTTCTTTGACTGCATCTTCCCCGAGCTATTCCCTATGCAGCTCCCGCCTCCTCCATCTTGCTGTATAGTCTCTGCTGATCTCCAAAAAAAACGTCAAATTCAAAATGGAGATTTCAGTGGAAGATTATGCTACCCTGTCTCCATCCTCATCCCAGGGGCATGAGTCCCCTGCTCCTTCCCTTCCACTAGGTCTCCTTTCTCCTAGGTTAGGATTAGGGTCTACCGAGTCTAGGGAAGTAGAATTAGTTAGGTCTAAAGAAGTAGGGTCTCGTTCTAGGTCATCCAACCCTTCCTCCTCTGAGCCGTGCCCGCTTGTGCGTCCTCCCAAATCTGTTCCTGATAGGTTCTTGCAAGACCTAGCTCAGCGCTGTCATGCCCTTTTAAAATGTCCGGAATTTGTTGCTACGGCAATTACGATTAAGGATGAAGAAGAAATAGAAGGGGCGTGGGGCGATGACGGACTCGGCGTCTATGAAATCCTGGGTGAAAAAGATCCGGTTAATGAGGACAACAATGTAGATGACACTGCCGATCTGTATGCACAAGGACTGAAGAGATTCGATGAGCCGTCGACGGCAGTGGACGAACCTACAAAGGAAATCGACTTGGGGACTGAAGAAGATCCAAGGCCTATCATTATGGCTGCTAACCTCCCTCCACAAGTAGAAGAGGATTTAAACAAAGTTCTAAGGGAGTATAGCGATTGCCTGTCATTATGGCGCCGTCGAGCATCTGCCTATCTCTTGTAAGCCTCATTGCTCTTCCCTATATGCTTGCGGATGTCATCATGCAACTCTTTGATATGCTGTGCAAAGGACTCAGCTGAGACTGACACTCTAGCATGTGGGGGAAGGGGAATAAGATCTGAAGGTTTTCTAGGCCTATAACCATGTACAACCTCAAATGGACTCTTGCCTATGGACCTATTGACGGAATCATTGTAGGCAAACTCGGCCTGAAATAAGAGGAGATCCCAATTCCCAGGGTGGTCCCCTACAAGGCAACGGAGCAAGTTCCCAAGGCTTCGGTTGATGACCTCAGTCTGGCCATCGGTTTCAGGATGGTAAGCAGTGGAGAATTTGAGGAGGGTTCCCATCAGGTGCCAAAGAGTCTTCCAAAAGTAACTGGTGAATTTCACATCTCGATCAGACACAATAGTCTTAGGTAATCCATGGAGTCGGACCACCTCATCGAAGAATAATCAGGCGACCCTAGAGGCATCGGAGGTCTTGGAACATGGGATAAAGTGGGCCATTTTAGAGAACATGTCAACCACTACAAAGATGGAATCATGTTTGCGCAAGGTCTTAGGTAGGCCAAGGATGAAGTCCATGCTCAAATCCTCCCAAGGTCGGTCTGGTATGGGTAAGGGTGTGTAAAGCCCAGTGTTTTGCCTTACTTGTTTGGCTGAGGCACAAATGCAACATTGTTCCACAATGTGGGCCACATCCTTCTTGACACTGGGCCAATAGAATTGCCTCTCAACTAGCTCTATGGTCTTTTGGACCCCAAAGTGACCAGCTAGGCCACCACTGTGTAACTCTCAAACTAAGAAGTCCCAAAGTGAAGTCCGGGGTATGCATAGCCTAGCTCCCTTGAATAGGTACCCCTCTTGGAGTATGAACCCCTCATGTTCCTTGTGGGGCTGAGTGGAGAGGGTGTTGTAGTGAGTCCCAAAGTCGGGGCAATTTGGATATTCCCCTTTGATTCTCTCAAACCCGGTTACTTCCACCTGGATGGCGGAGAGTAAGGCTACCCGCCTACTTAGCGCATCGGCGGCGCGGTTCTCACTACCCATCTTGTACTTGAGGACAAAGGTGTAGGCTTGAATGTATTCTACCCAACGGGCATGGCGAGCATTGAGCTTTTGTTGGGTGTTGAGGTACTTCAAAGCCTCATGGTCCGAGAAGATCACAAACTCCTTGGGTAGGAGATAGTGCCTCCAATGCCGAAGGGATTGAACCACGGCATAAAGCTCTTTGTCATATGTGGAGTACCTAGTCCTAGCCTCACAAAGTTTCTCACTAAAATAGGCTACCGGGTGACCCTCTTGGCTAAGAATGCCCCCAATCCCTACCCCGGATGCATCACAAGTGACTTCGAAGACTTTTGAGAAGTCAGGTAGGCAAAGGACCGGAGCTTGGGTCATCTTTTCCTTGAGCTCTAGGAATGCTTTGGAGGCTGCCCTAGTCCACACAAAGGTGCCTTTCTTGAGACAATCCGTGATAGGAGCGGTGATTGTGCTAAATCCTCGGATGAATCTCCTATAGAAAGTGGCTAGCCAGTGAAAGCTTCGGGCCTCATGGAGGGTCTTGGGCTCTGGACACTCAAGAATGGCTTAGACCTTTTCGGGGTCCATGGATACCCCTTGGGATGAGACAATAAATCCTAGGAAGGCTAGTTGGTTGGTTAAGAAATGACACTTCCCGGGGTTAGCAAAGAGGCTCTCCTTCCTAAGAATGGTGCACACTTGCTTGAGGTGATCGAGGTGGGCTTCCTTGGATTGACTATATATGAGGATGTCATCAAAGTAGACAACTAGAAAGATACCAATGAAGGGCCGGAGAACCTCGGTCATGAGGCGCATGAAGGTGTTTGGTGCATTAGAAAGGCCAAAAGGCATGACAAGCCATTCATAGAGACCGTCCTTAGTCTTAAAGGCAGTTTTCCACTCGTCCCCAGGCCTAATGCGAACTTGATGGTAGCCACTCTTGAGGTCGATTTTGGAGAAGATGGTGGCTCCAGCTAGCATATCTAGCATATCATCTAACCGAGGGATGGGGAACCTGTACTTGATCGTTATCTTATTGATGGCTCGGCTATCCACACACATGTGCCAAGTCCCGTCCTTTTTGGGTGTGAGAAGAGCCGGGACGGCACAAGGGCTTTTGCTAATTCGGAGGAAGCCCTTCTTGATGAGCTCCTCAATTTGCCTCCGGAGCTCGGCATGCTCGGTGGGGTTGAGGCGGTAGTGTGGGATGTTGGGTAAGGTAGCTCCGGGCACAAAGTCGATGGCATGTTGCACATCGCGCATGGGTGGTAGCTTGTCCGGAAGCTCCTCGGGAAACACATCATGGAAGTCCTTAAGGAGTTGTTAAATTTCTATTGGGTGTGGGTCGCTTGGGGTGGATTCCCCGAGGCAAATAACAATGGCACACACTTGTCCCCCTTGGTTGGCTTCTTCCTCAAGTTCTTTCCTAGTGATGAGGTGTAGGTTCCTAGGAAGCTCATTGATCATACTAGGATTAGGGCTTGATGGGGTGGGGTTTGGTGGGTTGGGAATGGTGGGAGGGGTAGGGGATCCCTCAAGGGAGGGAGATGCCTTCTTGGGAAGGGTGCGGGGTGGAGAGGGGTTGAGTTGGATTTTCTTTCCCTCATGAGTGAAGATGCAAGTGTTTGTCCTTCCAAGGAAGGTGGCATCTACATCGTAGATCCAAGACCGCCCTAGGAGTATACTCCCAACTTCCATTGGTAGGATGTCACACCACACCTGGCCTTGATAGGATTGGAATGTGATGGGGACAAGGCAACGTGCACTAACGGGTATGGATGTAGCATCAATCCATGCTACCCGATATGGGTGTGGATGTGGGGAGGTGGTAAGGCCCAAAAGTTTGATGGTGTCGGGTGACACCACATTCACACTACTTCCATTGTCCAAGATGACCTTTCTAACATGGCTCCCAATCTGGATGTAGGTATGGAATATGGTGTTTCTTCTCCAATCATGTTCTTGGGTTTGAGTGAGGGTGCACCTAACCACTCCGAGGTGGGAGTCGGTGGGTGGAGGGAGATGTTCTTGGTTGGTCTCCATGTAGTGGTTCTCATACTCCTCCTCCCATTCAAGATAGGGTTCATATACCTCAACCTCTCCTTCAAACTCAGCTTCGGGTTGGGGGTTTGTCTCCTCTATGAGCAAGTTCGATGCGCCCTTGGTGGGGCATTGATTGGCAAAGTGTCCATACCCAAGGCACCTAAAGCATTGCTGCCCACTTTGATGGTTTGGGGCAACCTTAGTGTGAGGAGGAGTGGGTGCCGGATTAGGCCTATTGGGAGTTGGGTTTAGGGGCCCACTTGTAGGGCGGGGTGGTGGGGTGCCACTAAGAGGGGTGACCCGAGTGGGAGGAGCTCCCATGGGTGCGGGAAGGAGACCTCTTTGGAGAGGTGGGGGGTTGGGCCGAGGTGCCATGGCTTTGGGGTCCATTCCCCGAGAGGGAACCATTCGTGTGTACCGAGAGAATTTCTCGGCATCCCGAGCTACTTGGTAGGCTTGCTCTAGAGTGGCT
The DNA here is from genome assembly GCA_022559845.1 of Amorphophallus konjac. Classification (NCBI taxonomy): domain Eukaryota; kingdom Viridiplantae; phylum Streptophyta; class Magnoliopsida; order Alismatales; family Araceae; genus Amorphophallus; species Amorphophallus konjac. Next base: position 170,467,499 of record CM040125.1, on the reverse strand, counting down.
ACTTGACACATGAACAACTCCTTTTTTATATGGAATTGAAGTCCATTCCTAAAGCGGGAGAGTGTGATGGCGGGGTCCTCTTGGACTCCACACTTAAGAAGGTAGTAGTCAAACTTCTCAAAGTACTCCATAACAGTCTTTCCTTCTTGGGTTAAGGCTTGCCACTCATCTAGGAGATTTTGATGGTAGGAGGGTGGGACATATTTGAGTTTGAGTTGGTCCTTCATGGCCCCCCATGTGGTGATGGGAGCTTCCCTCCTAACTATCCTTAATGCCTCAACATTCATCTAATGAGTCTTGGCTAATTTGGTTAGTTGCATCTTTGCAAGACGGACTCTCCTATCCTCGATCATTGGGTACCAATCAAAATATTGGTCCATGGCTGCCTCCCAATCTAAGTAGATGCTCGGGTGATGAGACCCATCAACGGTGGGTGCATCGACTTTCACAAGTCTCATTAGTTGGTCATCCGGGTTGTCCCGGGGAAGTCTCTCATTCCTCCTAGGGGGTGGGTCCCTTTCCGGTTCGGGAGGGTGGTCAAGGTTGAGCTCTCCTATGGCTGGCTCCACATGTGGAGGTGGTTCCCTCCTATCTCCTGCCCTTGGGGTAGGCCTATTTTCCTCAATTTGTTCAAGCCGGGCCGTTATATCATCAAGCCGTCCCATAATATTAGTCATGCCTTCCACAAGAAACCTCATGTGGTCGGGAAGCTCGTGCTCGTTGTGAGCGGGATTCCCTTGGGGATTGGGATTCATGGTGGTATTGGAAGAGGATGGATTGACTTGATAATGAGCTCCACTACGAGTGGTCATGCAAAGTTGGGTGGGCAATGCAAGGGTGTGCGGATGCACCTATGAATGACCTAGTGTGACCCAAGACTAGACTTGTAAGGACAAGCCTATGACCGCTCTGATACCACTTGATGTGGCACAGCCCAAGATTGACTAAGTATGAGTTGATGAGCCTAGGACCTAGACCCGCAAGCATATAAGAGTAGTTAACAAACTTACACTAGCGGCTCACTCGCACATCACACGTGATCTCCCGATGGTGACCGGGGATGATGGCAAGGGTCCGAGGGGGAACCCAATCGATTCTAAAGTCCCAGTGGGCTTAGGCTGACCCCTAAGGGTCTAGGGTACCCAACTTCGTGGGCTGCTTGCCCGTAGGGGCGGGGTTTGGGTGGCACTCACTCACGGTCCGCGGTGGACACACTCAAAATAGCATACAAGATCGGGCTCTCTTCTCACCGTCCGACGGGCATGTGAAGCAATACTAAATTTGCAAAGTAGAGGCAATCAGGGGTAGTATCAGAGGCTCACCTGATCGGTGTGAAAACACCGATCCTGCTCGGAGATGAGAGCGCGTCGGGAAGCGTGGGTATACACCCAGACGCTGCGGCGATGACGCTTGACCTGAAAATTAAATGAAGTACAGCACTACACCTCTCGCAGGAGGGGGGTCTTGGGATGGGGGTTAAACTTATTACAATCAAAACTACCTCCACGCAGGGAGGGGCCTTCAGCCGGCCAAGCGGGATGGGGGGAATTATGAAAGAAAACCCGACTTTCCAAGCTCTGCCGGTTCTGCCAATCTTCAGAATCGCAGGACAGGGTGTCGGTGATGGCGCCGCCACGGACTCCACGGAACTCAGATCTTGACGAAACTGGTGCCAAAAGCTTCCCAACTGATCGAGGATGATGTCTGAATTTATAGAGAAACTCTGTAACTCGGGGCTGATCGGGGCAGTGACTGGAGCAGGACAGTAGTGCTCTATCTCAGGTCGGTGCAGAACTGAAGCAGTCGGTTGCAGAAGGTTCTGCGGACTCTCCCGAACTCCAATTGAGATGAAACTGGCGGCGACGTGACCGTGGTCGGAGTAGCTTCGAGCAGGAACTAACGGGTCCGCAATCGGAGGTCATAGAAGTGAACAATAGCCAGATGAGTGGGGACAGGTCAAACCTGAAACCACACGGTGCAGTCTGCACACTCCGGCGAAGAAAATTGGAACTGGTGGCTCCGGTTGTCGATTGGTTCCCTTCTTCTTGGAAATGAAGGGTAACTAGACGTGGTTCCTGCCCTCCGAAAATGGCACCCAGATCTTTCCCGTGCTGGTCGTGGTGGCTTCAGCTCTCAGCTTCAGGTCTTCAGACAGGGCCCGAGCACGCAGTCGGACGAGATCTGCTCCACCGAGCAGCTCCGACGTTGAAAGCTGGCGGGACCACAACCGTTGGAAAGCCGACTCAAAGACGATTCCAGCAATATAAGATTGGCGATCCTCGAGGGGTGTTCTTAGCTGCCTCTGCAAGTCACTGCAACTCTGCTGCCTACAACAGAGAAAGAAGATAGTGAAGAAGAGGGTGTGGGGAGGGGATGGCCAAGAGACTATGGAGTGGGAGGGGGATGATTAGTGGCTGTGGGAAGGAGATGGGGTGTGTTAGGGATGGTGAGGGCTATGGAGATGAAGGTGGGGGAGGGTGAAATGGGGCTGGAGAGGGTTGTGAGTGTAGTGGAGGGGAGGGTGGAGCCTTGGGTGAGCAAAGGGAGGGCAAAGGGGAGGGGGGCGAACTTGGCTTGGGTGTGGGGATGTGGGGGGCAAACTAGGGTGATTAGGGGGTGGGGGAGATGAAAGGGCACATCCCAAAGGGGGGGAATTTCAAATTTGGGGCCTTGGGAGGAGCCCCTTCAGCCTTGGGGACGTAGAAGGGTGCTTGGGGAAGGGAATGAGGTAGGTGGTGGTTGGAGGGTGGAGTATAGATTGGTGGAAGCTTTCTTGGAACAAGGGTGGAGTTAATGGAATGGTGGGTGGTTGGGGAGGTGATTGAATGAGGGGATGGGAGTTAAGAGGTAGGTGGGAGAGGGGAGAGAGAGAATGGGGCGCAGCCCCCCTTGTGGGAGAGAGAAGGAGAGAGAGAGAGAACTAGATAATGAGAGGTATAGAGGGATTTGGAAAGATGTTTTCAATATTCATGCAAAAGTGATTACATGGAGAGAGATGGGGCCTATTTATAGGCAACCACTCTTTACATGACCACAATAACCCTGACAATAAGACAAAAGACCCAACATGTCCTAGACTCAATCTATTAGGCCCAAAACTAAGGTACTAAGGCCCAATTAAGCATAACAAGAGAAATGGACTAGAACAACATGACTCAATAAAGGAAAATACATAAGATAGGACTCAATAAAATGAAAATACATAAGATGAGACTTAGAGAATGATGATAACAAGTGTAGGTCAAAGTCAGCCCATATCAAGAGTGTGCAGGCGACCCGAGCCAGAGGGAGTGTTGTGAGATGTCCTCATCAAATCCCCCGGGGTGGGGAGAGCTCGACCCCGTCGAGTATGGGTCTGTCTGGCTGTAGTAACACTCCAGAATGTCAGGGTCCAAGTGTAGCAGGTCCTCCCGACTCACCCAAGTATCCTCTATCGGGGGACGGTTCTTCCACCTAACCAGGTAGCGCTGATACACCTTGTGTCTAGTGATGATACTTTGCTCATCCAGTATTGCCTCTACCTGCTCTCGTCGGTCTCTCAAGCTAGGAAGTGGAGTCCCACCGAGAGTGTCTCTCTCAAGGGGGGGTAAAGGTTCGAGCTCCTCACTGGGTCCCACCGTGGGGCCCTTGTAGGGTACCAGGTCTGCCACATTGAAGGTAGGGTGTACCCCACAACCCTCAGGTAGGTCTAGCTCATAAGTATTACTGCCAAGTCGTCTCAGAACTCGAAAGGGTCCCGAACCCCGTGCCCTTAATTGGGAGGCAGGCCCTGGAAGGAGCCGCTCCGTCCTCACCATCACCGAGTCTCCCACTTGGAACTCGCAGTGGCGCCGTCGAGCATCTGCCTGTCTCTTGTAAGCCTCATTGCTCTTCCCTATATTCTTGCAGATGTCATCATGCAACTCTTTGATATGATGTGCAAAGGACTCAGCTGAGACTGACACTCTAGCATGTGGGGGAAGGGGAATAAGATCATAAGGTTTTCTAGGCCTATAACCATGTACAACCTCAAATGGACTCTTGCCTATGGACCTATTGACGGAATCATTGTAGGCAAACTCGGCCTGAGATAAGAGGAGATCCCAATTCCCAGGGTGGTCCCCTACAAGGCAACGGAGCAAGTTCCCAAGGCTTCGGTTGATGACCTCAGTCTGGCCATCGGTTTCAGGATGGTAAGCAGTGGAGAATTTGAGGAGGGTTCCCATCAGGTGCCAAAGAGTCTTCCAAAAGTAACTGGTGAATTTCACATCTCGATCAGACACAATAGTCTTAGGTAATCCACGGAATCGGACCACCTCATCGAAGAATAATCAGGCGACCCTAGAGGCATCGGAGGTCTTGGAACATGGGATAAAGTGGGCCATTTTAGAGAACCTGTCAACCACTACAAAGATGGAATCATGTTTGCGCAAGGTTTTAGGTAGGCCAAGGATGAAGTCCATGCTCAAATCCTCCCAAGGTCGGTCTGGTATGGGTAAGGGTGTGTAAAGCCCAGTGTTTTGCCTTACTTGTTTGGCTGAGGCACAAATGCAACATTGTTCCACAATGTGGGCCACATACTTCTTGAGACTGGGCCAATAGAATTGCCTCTCAACTAGCTCTATGGTCTTTTGGACCCCAAAGTGACCAGCTAGGCCACCACTGTGTAACTCCCAAACTAAGAAGTCCCGAAGTGAAGTCCGGGGTATGCATAGCCTAGCTCCCTTGAATAGGTACCCCTCTTAGAGTATGAACCCCTCATGTTCCTTGTGGGGCTGAGTGGAGAGGGTGTTGTAGTGAGTCCTAAAGTCGGGGCAATTTGGATATTCCCCTTTGATTCTCTCAAACCCGGTTACTTCCACCTGGATGGCGGAGAGTAAGGCTACCCGCCTACTTAGCGCATCGGCGGCGCGGTTCTCACTACCCATCTTGTACTTGAGGACAAAGGTGTAGGCTTGAATGTATTCTACCCAACGGGCATGGCGAGCATTGAGCTTTTGTTGGGTGTTGAGGTACTTCAAAGCCTCATGGTCCGAGAAGATCACAAACTCCTTGGGTAGGAGATAGTGTCTCCAATGCCGAAGGGATTGAACCACGGCATAAAGCTCTTTGTCATATATGGAGTACCTAGTCCTAACCTCACAAAGTTTCTCACTAAAATAGGCTACCGGGTGACCCTCTTGGCTAAGAATACCCCCAATCCCTACCCCGGATGCATCACAAGTGACTTCGAAGACTTTTGAGAAGTCGGGTAGGCAAAGGACCGGGGCTTGGGTCATCTTTTCCTTGAGCTCTAGGAATGCTTTGGAGGCTGCCCTAGTCCACACAAAGGTGCCTTTCTTGAGGCAATCCGTGATAGGAGCGGTGATTGTGCTAAATCCTCGGATGAATCTCCTATAGAAAGTGGCTAGCCCGTGAAAGCTTCGGGCCTCATGGAGGGTCTTGGGCTCGGGCCACTCAAGAATGGCTTGGACCTTTTCGGGGTCCATGGATACCCCTTGGGATGAGACAATAAATCCTAGGAAGGCTAGTTGGTTGGTTAAGAAATGACACTTCTCGGGGTTAGCAAAGAGGCTCTCCTTCCTAAGAATGGTGCACACTTGCTTGAGGTGATCGAGGTGGGCTTCCTTGGATTGACTATATATGAGGATGTCATCAAAGTAGACAACTAGAAAGATACCAATGAAGGGCCGGAGAACCTCGGTCATGAGGCGCATGAAGGTGCTTGGTGCATTAGAAAGGCCAAAAGGCATGACAAGCCATTCATAGAGACCATCCTTAGTCTTAAAGGCGGTTTTCCACTCGTCCCCAGGCCTAATGCGAACTTGATGGTAGCCACTCTTGAAGTCGATTTTGGAGATAATGGTGGCTCCAGCTAGCATATCTAGCATATCATCTAACCGAGGGATGGGGAACCTGTACTTGATCGTTATCTTATTGATGGCTCGGCTATCCACACACATGCGCCAAGTCCCGTCCTTTTTGGGTGTGAGAAGAGCCGGGACGGCACAAGGGCTTTTGCTAATTCGGAGGAAGCCCTTCTTGATGAGCTCCTCAATTTGCCTCCGGAGCTTGGCATGCTCGGTGGGGTTGAGGCGGTAGTGTGGGAGGTTGGGTAAGGTAGCTCCGGGCTAAAGTCGATGGCATGTTGCACATCGCACATGGGTGGTCACTTTTCCGGAAGCTCCTCGGGAAACACATCATGGAAGTCCTCAAGGAGTTGTTGAATTTCTATTGGGTGTGGGTCGCTTGGGGTGGATTCCCCGAGGCAAATAACAATGGCACACACTTGTCCCCCTTGGTTGGCTTCTTCCTCAAGTTCTTTCCTAGTGATGAGGTGTAGGTTCCTAGGAGGCTCATTGATCATACTAGGATTAGGGCTTGATAGGGTGGGATTTGGTGGGTTGGGAATGGTGGGAGGGGTAGGGGATCCCTCAAGAGAGGGAGATGCCTTCTTGGGAAGGGTGCGGGGTGGAGAGGGGTTGAGTTGGATTTTCTTTCCCTCATGAGTGAAGATGCAAGTGTTTGTCCTTCCAAGGAAGGTGGCATCTACATCGTAGATCCAAGGCCGCCCTAGGAGTATACTCCCAACTTCCATTGGTAGGATGTCACACCACACCTGACCTTGATAGGATTGGAATGTGATGGGGACAACGCAACGTGCACTAATGGGTATGGATATAGCATCAATCCATGCTACCCGATATGGGTGTGGATGTGGGGAGGTGGTAAGGCCCAAAAGTTTGATGGTGTCGGGTGACACCACATTCACACTACTTCCATTGTCCAAGATGACCTTTCTAACATGGCTCCCAATCCGGATGTAGGTATGGAATATGGTGTTTCTTCTCCAATCATGTTCTTGGGTTTGAGTGAGGGTGCACCTAACCACTCCGAGGTGGGAGTCGGTGGGTGGAGGGAGATGTTCTTGGTTGGTCTCCATGTAGTGGTTCTCATACTCCTCCTCCCATTCAAGAGAGGGTTCATATACCTCAACCTCTCCTTCAAACTCAGCTTGGGGTTGGGGGTTTGTCTCCTCTATGAGCAAGTTCGATGCGCCCTTGGTGGGGCATTGATTGGCAAAGTGTCCATACCCAAGGCACCTATAGCATTGCTGCCCACTTTGATGGTTTGGGGCAACCTTAGTGTGAGGAGTAGTGGGTGCCGGATTAGGCCTATTGGGAGTGGGGTTTAGGGGCCCACTTGTGGGGCGGGGTGGTGGGGTGCCACTAAGTGGGGTGACCCGGGTGGGAGGAGCTCCCATGGGTGCGGGAAGGAGACCTCTTTGGAGAGGTGGGGGGTTGGTCTGAGGTGCCATGGCTTTGGGGTCCATTCCCCGAGAGGGAACCATCCGTGTGTACCGAGAGAATTTCTTGGCATCCCGAGCTACTTGGTAGGCTTGCTCTAGAGTGGCTACTTGACGCATGAATAAGTCCTTTTTTATATGGAATTGAAGTCCATTCCTAAAGCGGGAGAGTGTGATGGCGGGGTCCTCTTGGACTCCACACTTAAGAAGGTAGTAGTCAAACTTCTCAATGTACTCCATAACAGTCTTTCCTTCTTGGGTTAAGGCTTGCCACTCATCTAGGAGGTTTTGATGGTAGGCGGGTGAGACATATTTGAGTTTGAGTTGGTCCTTCATGGCTCCCCATGTGGTGATGGGAGCTTCCCTCCTAACTATCCTTAATGCCTCAACATTCATCTAATGAGTCTTGGCTAATTTGGTTAGTTGCATCTTTGCAAGCCGGACTCTCCTATCCTCGATCATTGGGTACCAATCAAAATATTGGTCCATGGATGCCACCCAATCTAAGTAGATGCTCGGGTGATGAGACCCATCAACGGTGGGTGCATCGACTTTCACAAGTCTCATTAGTTGGTCATCCGGGTTGTCCCGGGGAAGTCTCTCATTCCTCCTAGGGGGTGGGTCCCTTTCCGGTTCGGGAGAGTGGTCAAGGTTGAGCTCTCCTATGGCTGGCTCCACATGTGGAGGTGGTTCCCTCCTATCTCCTGCCCTTGGGGTAGGCCTATTTTCCTAAATTTGTTCAAGCCGGGCCGTTATATCATCAAGCCGTCCCATAATATTAGTCATGCCTTCCACAAGAAACCTCATGTGGTCGGGAAGCTCGTGCTCGTTGCGAGCGGGATTCCCTTGGGGATTGGGATTCATGGTGGTATTGGAAGAGGATGGATTGACTTGATAATGAGCTCCACTACGAGTGGTCATGCAAAGTTGGGTGGGCAATGCAAGGGTGTGCAGATGCACCTATGAATGACCTAGTGTGACCCAAGACTAGACTTGTAAGGACAAGCCTATGACCGCTCTGATACCACTTGATGTGGCACAGCCCAAGGTTGACTAAGTATGAGTTGATGAGCCTAGGACCTAGACCCGCAAGCATATAAGAGTAGTTAACGAACTTACACTAGCGGCTCACTCGCACATCACACGTGATCTCCCGATGGTGACCGGGGATGATGGCAAGGGTCCGAGGGGGAACCCAATCGATTCTAAAGTCCCAGTGGGCTTAGGCTGACCCCTAAGGGTCTAGGGTACCCAACTCCGTGGGCGGCTTGCCCGTAGGGGCGGGGTTTGGGTGGCACTCACTCACAGTCCGCGGTGGACACACTCAAAATAGCATCGAAGATCGGGCTCTCTTCTCACCGTCCGACGGGCATGTGAAGCAATACTAAATTTGCAAAGTAGAGGCAATCAAGGGTAGTATCAGAGGCTCACCTGATCGGTGTGAAAACACCGATCCCGCTCGGAGACGAGGGCGCACCGGGAAGCGTGGGTATACACCCGGACGCTGCGGCGATGACGCTTGACCTGAAAATTAAATGAAGTACAGCACTACGCCTCTCGCAGGAGGGGGGTCTTGGGGTGGGGGTTAAACTTATTACAATCAAAACTACCTCCACGCAGGGAGGGGCCTTCAGCCGGCCAAGCGGGATGGGGGGAATTATGAAAGAAAACCCGACTTTCCAAGCTCTGCCAGTTCTGCCAATCTTTGGAATCACTGGAGAGGGTGTCGGTGATGGCGCCGCCACGGACTCCACGAAACTCAGATTTTGACGAAACTAGTGCCAAAAGCTTCCCAACTGATCGAGGATGATGTCTGAATTTTTATAGAAACTCAGTAACTCGGGGCTGATCGGGGCGGTGACTGGAGCAGGACAGCAGTGTTCTATCTCGGGTTGGTACAGAACTGAAGCAGTCGGTTGCAGAAGGTTCTGCAGACTCTCCCGAACTCCAATTGAGACGAAACTGGCGGCGACGTGACCGTGGTCGGAGTAGCTTAGAGCAGGAACTAACGGGGCTGCAATCGGAGGTCGGAGAAGTGAACAGTAGCCAGATGAGTGGGGACAGGTCAAACCTGGAACCATAGGGAGCAGTCTGCACACTCTGGCAAAGAAAATTGGAACTGTGGGCTCCGGTGGTCGATTGGTTCCCTTCTTCTTGGAAATGAAAGGTAACTAGACGTGGTTCCTGCCCTCCGAAAATGGCGCTCAGATCTTTCCCGTACTGGTCGTGGTGGCTTCAGCTCTCAACTTCAGGTCTTCAGACAGGGCCCGAGCACGCAGTCGGACGAGATCTGCTCCACCGAGCAGCTCCGACCTTGAAAGCTGGCGGGACCACCACCGTTGGAAAGCAGACTCAAAGACGATTCCAGAAATATACGATTGGCCACCTGGATCCTCGAGAGGAGTTCGTAGCTGCCTCTGCAAGTCACTGCAACTCTGCTGCCTACAACAGAGAAAGAAGATAGTGAAGAAGAGGGTGTGGGGAGGGGATGGCCAAGAGACTATGGAGTGGGGGGGGTGATTAGTGGCTGTGGAAAGGAGATGGGGTGTGTTAGGGATGGTGAGGGCTATGGAGATGAAGGTGGGGGAGGGCGAAATGAGGGTGGAGAGGGTTGTGAGTGGAGTGGAGGGGAGGCTGGAGCCTTGGGTGAGCAAAGGGAGGGCAAAGGGGAGGGGGGCGAACTTGGCTTGGTTGTGGGGATGTGGGGGGCGAACTAGGGTGATTAGGGGGTGGGGGAGATGAAGGGGCACAGCCCAAAGGGAGGGAATTACAAATTTGGGGTCTTGGGAGGAGCTCCTTCAGCCTTGTGGAGGTAGAAGGGTGCTTGGGGAAGGGAATGAGGTAGGTGGTGGTTGGAGGGTGGAGTAGAGATTGGTGGAAGCTTTCTTGGAACAAGGGTGGAGTTAATGGGGTGGTGGGTGGTTGGGGAGGTGATTGAATGAGGGGATGGGAGTTAAGAGGTAGGTGGGAGAGGGGAGAGAGAGAATGGGGCGCAGCCCCCCTTGTGGGAGAGAGAAGGAGAGAGAGAGAGAACTAGATAATGAGAGGTATAGAGGGATTTGGAAAGATGTTTTCAATATTCATGCAAAAGTGATTACATGGAGAGAGATGGGGCCTATTTATAGGCAACCACTCTTTACATGACCACAATAACCCTGACAATAAGACAAAAGACCCAACATGTCCTAGACTCAATCTATTAGGCCCAAAACTAAGGTACTAAGGCCCAATTAAGCATAACAAGAGAAATGGACTAGAACAACATGACTCAATAAAGGAAAATACATAAGATAGGACTCAATAAAATGACAATACATAAGATGAGACTTAGAGAATGAAGATAACAAGTGTAGGTCAAAGTCAGCCCATATCAAGAGTGTGCAGGCAACCCGAGCCATAGGGAGTGTCGTGAGATGTCCTCATCAATGTCCCCTACCGAACTTAAGGAACTAAAGGAGCAATTTATGGAACTTCTCAAGAAAGGATTTATCAGACCAAACACTTCCCCGTGGGGAGCACCTGTGCTATTTGTAAAGAAGAAAGATGGATCCATGAGGTTATGCATCGACTATCGACAGTTGAATCATCTCACTATCAAGAACAAGTATCCACTGCCGAGAATCGATGAGTTATTTGATCAAATATCTAGATCCAAGTATTTTTCGAAGATTGATCTCAGGTCAGGATATCACCAACTAAGGATCAAGGATGAGGATATTTATAAGACCGCATTCAGAAGCAGGTATGGGCACTATGAATTTGTTGTTATGCCTTTTGGACTAACAAATGCCCCTGCTGCCTTTATGCAGTTGATGAATAGTATATTCAGGCCTCATCTAGATCAATTCATAGTGGTTTTCATTGATGACATACTGATCTATTCAAAGACCAAGGAAGAGCACGAGGATCATTTGAGGATTGCATTACAGATATTGAGGATGAATCAATTATATGCAAAGCTCAGTAAATGTGAATTCTGGTTAGAAGAAGTATCTTTCTTGGGGCATGTTATATCAAAAGATGGTTTATCCGTAGATCCATCGAAGGTTGAAGCTGTAAAGGATTGGGAAAGACCGACCAATGCTAGCGAGATCCGTAGTTTCTTAGGTCTTGCGGGCTACTACAGGCGATTCATCAAGGATTTCTCCAAGATCGCCGTACCACTCACTAGGCTAACTCGCAAGGAGATCCATTACGAATGGAGTGAGGAATGTGAAAGAAGCTTCCAAGCTCTCAAGGATCACCTAACTACAGCCCCGTTCTTAGCTCTACCAGTCGTAGGAGAGAAGTTCGAGGTATACACCGATGCATCCGGCATTGGCCTCGGATGTGTTTTAATGCAACAAGGAAGAGTTATAGCTTACTCTTCTCGCCAATCAAAGAAGCATGAAGAGAACTACCCAATTCATGACTTGGAGTTGGCCGCGGTAATATTTGCATTGAAAATATGGAGGCATTACCTATACGGAGTGCAGTTTACAGTATATTCTGACCATAAGAGTCTCAAGTATCTCTTCTCTCAGATGGAATTAAATATGAGGCAAAGACGTTGGCTAGAATATCTCAAGGAGTTCGACTTCATAATACAATATCATCCTGAAAAGGGTAATCCTGTAGCTGATGCCCTCAGTCGAAAGCCAAGAGCGATTTTAGCAAATTGTATGATTCAGGAGTGGAAGTTGCTAGAACAATTCTCTAAACTTGATATAAGCCTGGACAAGGAGAACAAGTGTGTTACACTATCCCATATAAGCATACTGCCAGATCTACTCTCATAAATACAAGGACTACAAGATAAGGATCCATTATTAGTGGAAATCAAGGACAAAATTAAAGAACAATCGGAGTTCAAATTAGCATCAGATGGAAGATTGATGTTCAGGAATAGAACATGTATACCAGATTGTCCAGAGCTAAAGAAGAAGATCTTAGATGAAACTCACAGATCAAGGTACACGATTCATCCAAGGTCTCCCAAAATGTACCAAGATTTGAAATGAACTTTCTGGTGGCCTAATATGAAAAGAGAAGTAGCGGACTTTATGTCTCGCTGTCTCACATGCCAACAAGTCAAGGCTGAACACCAAAAGCCTGCCGGTAAGCTACATCCTCTAGAAATTCCCAAATGGAAGTGGGAGGATATCGGTATGGACTTCATTATGGGTCTGTCTAATTCAAAATGAGGACATGATGGAATATGGGTTATCATCGACCGATTGACCAAATCGGCACACTTCTTGCCAATCAAGAGTCGGTGATCAGTTGATGTTCTTGCTGCATTATACATTAAGGAGATAGTCAGGTTACATGGAGTGCCTGTCTCAATCATGTCTAACAGAGACCCCCGTTTTACTTCTCACTTTTGGAAGGGTCTACAACATTCGCTAGGGGCAAGACTTAACTTTAGTACAGCTTTTCATCCTCAAATGGATGGTCAGACCGAGAGAACCAATCAGGTGGTTGAAGATATGCTCAGAGCTTGCATCATTGATTTTGGTGGAGGCTGGCATGATCACTTGCCTTTGGTTGAATTTGCATATAATAACAGCTACCAGGCAAGTATACAAATGGCACCTTTTGAAGCCTTATACGGAAGGAGTTGTCGATCACCCTAGTGTTGGAACGAAGTTGGCGAGAAATAACTATTAGGTCCAGACATGGTAAGGGATACCACTGAAAAGATTCAGTTGATTAGAGAAAGACTTCAAGTTGCTCAGTCTAGACAGAAGGCTTATGCTGACACAAGAAGAAGAGATCTCGAATTCCAAGTCGGAGATCACATATTTCTCAAGATATCACATGGACGTGGAATAAGGAGATTTGGTGTTAAGGGCAAGCTTACGCCGAGATTTATCGGACCTTTTGAGATACTAGAAAGAGTTGGCGAGGTTGCTTACCGCGTTGCCTTACCACCTCAATTGTCCGAAGTTCATAATGTATTCCACATATCTATGTTGAAGAAGTATGTGCACGATCCGTCACATATCATTGATCATGGTGACCTGGTGATTCAAAAGGATCTCACTTATGAACAAAAGCCCATGAAGATCCTCGATCGTGAGGTACGTACATTAAGGAACAAAGTTATTCCCATGGTCAAGGTGCAATGGAGTAAAAGCTCAGAACACGAAGCCACATGGGAGACAGAGGAGTCTATGAGGAAACGATTTCCAGACTTGTTTTAAAAGGGTATGTACTCTACACTCTCCACATAAAACATGCAATTGAATTTGGGGACCAAATTCTTCTAAGTGGGGGAGGGTGTAGCAACCCTGGTAAATGAAAAAGGGATAAGATGATAAATCCACTAATGATAAGAGTCTTAGCTTATATAAATACTTAAAACAAAATAACGCCTCTGATCAAGGCACTAATTAATTGAAGACTGGCGTGAAGACGCGAATTAGAGAATTGACACCTCTATGACAGGCGTCAAATAAAGAATTGAAGACTGTTTGTACATGCGTCAATTTCAAATAAACGCCCCACCTAAGGCGTCAATTACAAAAGGACCCGTTTGTGTTCGGTTCGAACTGGGATGATAACTGGGTAAGTTTAGATTAAGGAAAGGATCAATACATGGAATAGTTAAATGCTAATTGGATTCTAAGAAGGAAGTTCTAATCCTAATAAAATTCTTAGAACCTATTAGGATTCTTCTCCTATAAATACCCATCCCCTTTCCATCGAACTCACGTTAATACTAATTGCCAAAGACGTCCTGCTGCTGCTGTTGCTGCTCTTCTGCCTTGAAGTTCCTCTTCGTTCTGCTGCTCCTATTGTGCTGCTGCATAGCAGTTCTTCATCAGCATCTTCCTGTTGCTGTCAATACCTTGAAGGGAGGAAGCTATCTTCTGCTTCTTCTTCTGAAGGTTTTGGTTGTTCGTGGGAGGCTCCTGTTGTTCTAATCTGGACCAAAGGAGCTGCTGCAATTGTTGCTCTTACCATCATCTTCCTGCCGGGAACGTAGAAGAATCATCTCCTTCTTCCTTGTTCCCACTGCGTTGCTGAAGCTATTATCACCCTCATCATCCTACTGCATCTTCCGAGGGGTGCTGCTATTGCTTTGGCTAAAGAGTTGCTTCCGGAAACTCTGTTTGAAACAGAGTATCGTTCATAGTTATTTTCTTCACTGTTCTTCAGCGTCTGTCAACCAAACCACCCAACCAAGGTAGGTTTTCTCAAGACTTAGCAAAACTCTGCAATTAGTAAGTTATAAACATGCATATAGGTCTGTAAGAATTACCGATTTCATTTTTGATAGAGGTTTATCAGTTTTATGATGATTTCTGTATTTCTTGAAATGACGCCCCCGATTAAGGCGTTATTTTAATTTGACGCCCATATCAATAGTCGTCAATTGAAACAGTCAATTAATAATTATGCATGATCAAAGTTTAATAACTATGAATCCCTACATGAAAAATGATGCATGATGATACTAACAAATTCATGATATTTTTCTCTATCTGTTCATGCCAAATGATTCCTGATCAGACATATTTTAATAACCTTGTGTCTGTGATTGTACCTGCCCGGTGCAAATCATATGACAAAGAATTAGCGACCCTGACTAGGTCGTTATTTTGAATGGACGCCCCTATACATAGGCGTCAAATTGTGATAAATAGTGAAAATGGGAATAAAATTCCTGGACAAAATAATTGACGACGTGCATACTACCCTTTTATTTTATATATGGTGCCCCTAACTAGGGCGCTATTTACAGAATTAAAGCCTTCATGAGAGGCGTCATTTTGATAATAAATGCAAATATTTAAAGATATTAATCTATATGTAATGACTGAGTGAACATCCGTCATTTGATAAACTGACGACCCTGATAAGGGCGTCAATTCAGAAAATGAAGACCCACATCTCAGACGTCAATTTACTGATAGTTCTAATTTCGTGTTTTTCAGTAACCCTTTGACAGTGGGTTATGCGTGTTGGCACTATGTTCCATTCCGTGAGTATAGTCCCATGTTTCACGGTGTTTTCTCGATTACGCCCTAATTCTCGATGATAGATGAACCCTCCGCGGGACATTCCGTTCCTTCGGATTGGTGACTTTATCATAGAGACCTCCGTAAGACTCCGCTAGCTTTGGATTCCCTCAAAGCAGTCGAGCTGGTTGTACCCTTAAAAACCCATGACACTTCTTAATTGCCATGTCACTCTAAAGATACATGGTATACCGGCCCTCACGACATGCTGTTTGTATGTCATGAGAATATTCTTGAAATAATGGAATGGGTAATCCATACCATTCATATCCTTTAAGAATAGTGTGCCGTACTTGTGTACACTAATTCTATCCACCTTATCATGTACAAGAACGAGCGACCATGTTCATGTGGGCGCTTATTCCTATCGTCATGGCACCCGAGTTAGGGAGCCGATTCCACCTAGTTTTATCGTTAATCATGATTATACCATTATTATCATCATTATACCACATGTTCAAATTCTTGAAATGCTATTCCACAAGATCTACCTTAAAAGTTCATACAAGTTTATTCCTTGAAATTCCATATTGGCTATAACTATAGTGGATGTCAAAAAATACACGATCAATGCTTGCGCATATAGGGCCCGATCTGGTCCTAGGAGGAGCACCCGAAAGTACTAGTGCCCATGGGAGTTGTAATGATCACGGTATGGCATTGTACCGAAGTTCATGACTAGCTTGATTAGACATTCCACAATCTCTTACTCGACTTGACATGACATGACTTGCGTGACCCGGAAAGGGTATTTATATACTTGCTTCAAACATGATAGCCAATTTCTGACATGACCTGATGAATATACTTGCTTGAATATCTTGACAGTTATTGATATAAGTTCTTGAAAGACATGCTAGTTAACTCAATTATCTCTTGTTATACTCTCTTGTCATTTTACGCAAACATGCATATCTTTATTACATTCATGTAACACGTAATTTACTTAAAGCAAGCTAGCTCTTGAGATATAATTCCTACTGAGCGTTCGCTCATCCAGTGTTTTCCCCTATTTTTCAGGTAAGTCTGATGATTAGACTCAATCGGATGGGGAAGGTTAAGAGTGAAGAGATTAGAGCTCTCCGTCTATCCAAGCGTTTACTAATCTTATTTTTCTAATTTCTTGAGTCAATCATTGTACTTTTTTCCTTTTATTGAGTCTTTGTTGGGTTCAGTGCTAGTATTCAGAGGGGGGGGGTGAATGAATATGGCCTATAAAAATTTCACCCAATTGACATATTAGGCTCACTAACTATTTAGAAAGCTAACTAGACAGATTTATCAAATCTGGAAGACTAATTAGCAGATGCGGAATAATAAAAACAGATAGTGAGCATTCTAACAAGACAAGTTAGACAAACAATAGCTCAATTAGAATTTCGCTCACTCAACAGATTAAACACTTAGAATAAAATCTGATCAAGTCATCTAATAAACCTGTGATCAACCACTTGGAGCGCCCCTATGCAAACATCTAGCGGAAGCAAACCATAAACAATCAAACCACAATGCAAGAGGGGTTTTTAGGTGGTTCGGTCCTCCAGACCTACATCCACCCCACACTTAACCCGAGTGTGGCTTCACTAACAGCTGGGCAACACAGCTTGCCAACAACCGCTGGGCAATACAGCTTAGCCGTCCAGAGGTAGCACCTCTGCAATCCGCTGACTAACAGCTTGACAAAGGAAGTTCAAAAGAAAACAAAAGATGGGAGTAAACAGCATCAGAAAGCTGTAAGCATTAAGCACAAAATATGGCTCTTAAAGAGCTGACTGGAGTGGATCTGATCCAACTTCCAACAAGAACAGATCTCCCTCGATCTCACTCTCTTTCTTCACTCTCTCTCTTCTCAACTCCTTCACGTCTGCTTCTCTCCTCTTTTCTTTCTCTTCACACTCTGCTCGAGCTATCTATCTCTCACTTTTCTCTTCTGCTTCTTCTCTCTTTCTTCACTCTCTTTCTTCTGCTGGATCGTGGAAGCTCTCTCTCCTTCTAATTCTTCTCTCAGCTTATGCTCCCTGGCTTTTATCACGATCAACCTCCATCTGAAGACGAAGGCTCCATTATATACCACCAGCAGCAGCAGCAGCAGGGTGTGTGTGGCTTCCACAGTTCCCGCCCTAAGAATTCAGACCACGTGGCAGCATCCAGCAGGCTGTCAATACACGTGTCCTCATCTGGGCATTCTCCTTATCCTTAGATCACGTGCCCAGCACCGGTACACTCAGCAACTGGAGTTAGATGGCGTCAACTCACTTGCTCCAAGGAGTTGACGCAGCCATCAGAGATCTTCAACCTTTTTAACTGTTGCGTCGACTCCATCAGCCTACTGTGTTGACGCATTGAAGACAGCCAGAGATAAGTTGCCCCTTTCTTGAAATGCTGCGTCGACGCTGCCAGTTGGTGGCGTTGACGCACGAACATGTACATTTGTATACTGGCGTCTCTTTAGTTGTTGCGTCGACGCTGCTTGATCAATGCGTTGACGCACCAGAGTAATCCACCAGCTTCTTTCTTGGTTGTTTGAACTACTGCGTCCACGCCACTTGATCAAGGCGTTGACGCATTGGTGTGTTCCAGCAGCTGAAATTGGATGTCTTCAGCCCTCTTGCGTTAAGGGGTTCATTAGCCTCTTCAGTCCCTGTCAGACAGATAAAATGAAGTCATTAGTTGTAAGTCTATGCTTTGCATTGTATAGACTTTGCTGTGAAGGCGAAAGCAATGTAAAGTATGCACAACGCAGTGTATAGACTTAATGAATACAAAGGCTTCATAAGCCTCAGATGAAGGCAGGCGCTGTGTAGACTTTGAACCAGTGTACAGACTTGTAAGTAAGAGCCAATAAATAGACTTGAAACGCTTAAGGCGTTGTACAGACTTGATCATCCAGCAATGTATAGGCTTTCAATGTGAAGACTTGAATATGTGAAAGCTACAGTGAATGAGTGTACACACTTGACCAGATCAAGGGCAATTCGGATGTACAGACTCTGAGGTTCAAAGCCAACGGCTGTACAGACTTAGAATATTAAGACTGATGTACAGACTTCATGCGTTGACGCTGTACACTTGAGAATGCTCACAGCGTTGACGCTGCATGAGACGTAGGCTGTACAGACTTAGCATATGAAGACTGATGCATGAACAGTAATGCTTAGACTTGCATGAAACGCTCAGATGTATAGACATGGAGACTTAGCCTATGCATAAGACGCTAAGTGAGACGGTCTAATGTATGGACTTAGTCTTCACAGCGAATGCAGGCAGTGTGCACGCTTGTGTCCACTTGAGACGCTGAAGGAGACTGTCCAATGTATGGACTTCAACTCAAGCGACCAAAGCAACAATGCAATGTGCAGACTTCGCCTGAGACAATGCATGAGACGGACGATGTATAGACTTCAGCAACAATGCATGACTGTATAGACTTGTGTTCTCAACGAAACACAAACACAACATAATGTATAGACTATGCTGAGTGTCTAGACTTGTGAGATGCATAGAACACACAGCGGCTGTATAGACGTGGAAACCAATGCACACGGCTGACAGACATTAAGTGAACTTGAATGAACATGATGTATAGACTTTGGACTCCAAGGGCGATGTATGGACTTTCATATGAAAGGCTGTATAGGCTTGAGCACGGAAGCTCTGTACATACTTGATCAAACAAGGTCCAGTGTATAGACTTGATGGACTGACTCCAATGTACAGACTTGCACAAGCGAGCTACAGTAACAACGTTTAGACTTCACGCTGTACAGACTTTCCAAAGATGCAGACTCTGTATAGACTTCAACTCAACCATGCATAATGTAGTCTGATGTATAGACTTTTGAAGGCGAATGCAGTGTACAAACTTTGCCAAGCAATGTACACACTTGTAGAGTTGACGCTATATGAAACATGGACAGTGTACAGACTTTACCCACTGTATGGACTTCATGCAATGCAAACGAATGTGTAGACTTCACTATGTAAATGGCTGTACAGACTTAGTCAAATGCATGAGACGCTTACTGAGACGCTGGACTCTGTGACAGACCAGTGAGTTGACGCAATGATCCCATGCGTCAACGCATCATGCAATACGCATGCAAACTCATGAATACAATGCTGTATATCAGACACAGTCTTATGCAATCATATCAGCAGCCATACTCAAAACACAATATCATAATGCACTGACTATATTGCTATCATCAAAAACAAATCAGCATGCTATCATCAGAATGCAATAACATTTTCTTCATCAAAATACAATATCAAATGCACTCACTGTCTTGTTATCATCAAAACCAAAATAGCACTGCTATCATAAAAGCAACATAGCACATGCTTGTGCCGAAGAGGCACAACATTCTCCCCCTTTTTGATGATGACAACACAATGTGACAGTGAGTCACACATAAGATTTTCTCCCCCTTTGACATAATCAAAAAGAAAGGGAATGGTTTGAGAGACACAATGCAGCACACAAAGACACTTATGACAATGAAACATCACTCCCCCTATCAGCATGCAAGATTAACTACTCTCCCCTAGATGCAAAGAAACCATAACTCCCCCTGAAGCACAAGAATGGATTCAGGTTATCCAATAAATCAATCTGAATTCTGCCTTTACAAAGAATCTGAATTCTGGTGAAAAGACTACATAATCAGAACTTATTGCAGAACAAGATGGAAGATTCCAACAGTGTGAAGAGTAAAGTGATTTGTGATAGAAGGAAATAATAGACAACAATCATCACAAGACATCTCAATGAATAATCAGACTGAATCTGATCAGGCTATCTGGAAAATCTGATCATGAGGGATTTTAATGCATACATCACTTCAATAAGTCTTAAAAGATGTAGACTCTTTTATCATAAAGGGTTATGAAGTGGCAACTTAACCAATCTGATTTAATTTTGATGTATACTAAATTTGTCAAATTAAACTCAATGCTCATATCTGAATCCAAGTTTTAATAAAGGTGAACCAAGTATTCAGATAACGCCCAAAATCAATCATCTTTTATCTTACACATATGATCTCAATAGCACCTTTGAAAGATACACAGATTAGTACAGAAGTTAAACACTTTTCAAGAACATGAGTTGATAGATTTTTCAAGATAATTTCATTTGTAGCACATTATATTTTTCCTGAGCAATTTAAGTTGATCAACACCTTTTTACATGAGGCACAACAAGTCTTAGTTGAAGTGACCCAGTTACTCAGTGTGATAACTGTCATTGCCTCTCATTTTGAGAGCAGAGTTAGTAATATGAGTGTCTTTTTACATGAGAAGACACCTTTATCAGAGGCCAGACTCCCCAGCTACTCAACACAGATAAGCTATTGCTCCGTCAGATTTTGTTTCACTAAATTTTTATCAGAGATAACTATGGCACCTCATGACATGAGTTGCTTTATTTCATTGATAAAGAACTCAGTTTCTCAGAGACCGAGTCATTGCTCTGAATTCACAATTTCTTCATTTAGTCAACATTTTCAAATTAATGTTTAACAACAGTATACACTATATGCATCTTAGCCAAAGAAGCCCTGAATTCAAATTTTTAGATATCTGATGAGAGAGTCTAAGGTTTACATGAAACATGTGGTTAAAGTTTATTAAACCTTATCATTCAGATATTTTCAATTCATTTAATTACAAATCTGAGAATACATTAATCTTATATCAGTCTGATTCAGTAATAATTCTTAAACCTATATGATAGAAATTTCTACAATGTTCTCAGACTGAATTGCATGACATGCAGCTTAAGTTCCTCAGATCAAAAAAATAAGTTTAGCTGACCAACAAATCAATAGTAGAGCCAATTTAGTCACACCAGCTGAGAGGTATATGAAGGAAAAGTACTAGCTGGTGAAAGAATCAATCAGCAAGAGAGAATAAAAGTTTAAAGCCAATAGCAGAGTTGAATTTCAGTCAGACAAAAGGAGACACTCCTTCTTCAACAGATTGAGGATTAGTAGCCCAATTCTCAGATTCAAGAAGGTATGAATTCAAAATAGTCAATTGATGATTTGAAAGAGTGTAGAGTGAGAATTTCAAATAGTGTCAACAATGTGATAATGCTCCCCCTTGTCTATATGCAGTGACTCACATAAGACTCAACAAGCTCCCCCTGAATTGATGCAATTTATGCAAGATGATTATTCAAACGTCAGAGCATTCTTTATTCAGAGAGCATCATGCTAGAGCAATCAACTCTTCAAGATAATTCAATTTTGCACAGACAGATTATTATGATATGCATTGATCAAAAACAATTGGACTCCCCCTGACTATATGCATGAAATGTATTGAAATCACATCACATGATATCAAATTTAGCATTCAGATATGATTCATGCAAGTTAGACAGAAGAGAATTACTATAAGCATGATTGTTCAATTCATGTTTCAGAAAACTTCAGTTTAGCACCAACAGATCAACATGGTATGCAATACACTGCTCTATATGACTTGACCCATGGTACTGGGCGGAGGACTTGGTCCAAGGACCACCTCACACATGGCAGTAGCATCCAGACATACTCCATCTGCCCTTCAGCACTGTTCCATCTAATATACCATGATGGTCATGCAAATCAGTGCAATACGACATACAGGGAGTTTGACATATCATGCATCATGACATAGATATGTAATGCATTCAGAGGTAAACTACAATTATTTCCATGTGCATTTCAGATTTTCAATTAGATTCAGTTAGATGATGCACAAAAGAATTAATCATGATATGCAGGCATTTAAAGCACACAAATTTAGAAGACAGAATTTTAGCAGAGTTTTCAGAACTAACCTGAAATGTAGTCATGGGGTTTTCATTCTTGAGTGCCTTGGTTGATTAACCCCCTTTATTCATTTCCAAGGCACACCTGCAACAACTGGATTATTTTGATCCTGCAGGAACCCAAGCTGCCTTGGATCCTGTATGAGCCCTAACAGGTGTTCTAAACAATCTTTTAGCAACATGATCATCATATTCCATCAGTTTACACTCAACCATTGAATGTCCAATTTTTCCACAATAATAACATGAAGCCAGAGAATTTTTGTTTTTATTTTTCATGTTAGCAGAAACATGATGCCCATGTGCATGCATATGAGTATGAAAATTATGTGTATGAGCATGAGTATTTCTTTTATTGACTTGAAAATTTTTCTTTCCATGCTCAGCCAGCCGACAGTTGGCAGCTTTGTGGCCTAGCTTACCACATTCAAAACATGCAAAGTTTTTCTTTTTATCTCTCAAGTTATTTCTAACAGAATTATAGAAAGCAGAGAATTTGACAGATTTAGAGTTTAATCTATTTCCCTGAGCATGCCAGCAATCTTTGACTGCATGCCCATGCTTACCACATTCAAAGCATTTAAGATGCTTTCTTCTTGATTCATTTTTACCCCAATGATTTCCTGACCAGCACTCATTAGCCTTATGCCCAGGCTTGTTGCAAGTGAAACAAATGATATGCTGATTGAATTTGAGTTTGTTTCTTTTGTACTCATGATGATTTGGGGTGTATCTGGCATGCATTCTGTCATCAGATTTCAAAGTATAGCACTCATTCATTAAATGACCATACCTACCGCAATAATAGCATGAAGCATCAGATTTCCTAGGGGCATGGTTTCTATCAGATGAATTCACAGATGCATGTGAATGAGTACAAGAAGCATGAGCATTTTGCATTGACCCATCAGATTCAACAGAGCTAACAAATTTCAGAGTATAACCAGAATTATTCTTTGCCCTTTTTGTTTGACTCTTTCTTGTCAATTTCTGATTATCCTCAACAGGTTTTGTTTATTTTTCAATTTTCTGAGCTTTAAACTGAAAGACAGATTTTGAAGGTGACTTCTGATTTTCATTTTGTTTTGGGGATTGCTTTGAAGTACTAGCTACATCAGTGCTTTGAACAAAAGTTGTATATAGCTGGTTTTTAGTGATTTTCTTAACATCAGAACAACAATTTGTTCCCCCTTCAGAGTTATCATCCTTCCTCTTCCCAATAGTTTTCATTTTTCTTTTAATCTTGGCAGACTCAATAGCTGAATTTTCCAGATTATGAATTCTATCTTCCAAGCTAGCAATGTGAAGTTCATAACTGGCTATTTCCTGTTCACTGCAATTAACACATTCGCTTAGAACTTGGTTTGCAGTTTTATACTTCTCAATTTCTTGTTCTAGACTGTTCAAGATTTCTGAATTTCCATCATAGACAGCTTTTCCTTTTTCTATAGTGAGAAGTCTTTCAGACAAGCCAGTGTTCAACCACTTTAGTTTTTCAACTTCAGCTTTTAATTCAGTGTTTTCTTCCTCAAGATTTTTATCCTGAATTTCATTATTAGCACATCTCTCTCTTCTAGACATGTGCTCCAATTTTTCAATCAGTTCATCTTCTCTTTCTTCTGCTTTAATTTTCTCAGCGAGCAGATTTTTGTGATCATCTTTAAGTGAGGCAATTTGTTTATTTAGCCATTCATTCTCACTAAAGAGATCTTCATTACGTTCTCTTAAAGCTGAGCATGTTTTATAATTTGATTTAGCAGAAGAGGACTGTGAAACCTCATTGATTTCATTCATTCTGACCATAAGAGTTTTATTCTTCTTTTGAAGATCTTCATTCTCCAATTTCATTTTGTCCAATTCAGAATTAACTTTAGTGAGTTTCTGCATGCCTTTTAGATACTCCTTTTTCTTATCGTTCAACTGATTCTCTATTTCTGACATTTTATCCAACCATGTTTGTTTTTCAAATTTTAGAGAATCATTTTGTTTCTTAAGGTTCTGAACATCTAGCATGCAAGCATCATAAGACTTTTTCGTATTTGGACAATTTTCACATGAATCTTTCAGATTTATTCTATCATATTTCTTTTTCAATTTTTTATTTTCAGATTTCAATTTCTTAAAAACTTCTAACAAGTTTTCATACATCTCTATCAATTCATCGAAAGAGTATCCTTCTGATTCAGAACTTACCTCGGATGAAGTTTCATCATCAGCATTTCTATGATCAGCCATTAAGCACTTGCTGTGATTCCTGATTAGCTTCAATTTTTCCAAAATGTCTTTGGCAGACCTGCAAGATGAAATGCATTCAATTAGAGATCTGTCAATTGATTCTTTTAATAAAACTACAGCTCTATTATTGACATAGTCTTTTAGCTTGTCCTTCTTGGTCCATTTAGATTTATCTTTCGACAGTTTGTATGGGCCGTGAGTCATTACTTTCCACAGTTTTGAATCAGTAGACTTTACATACCGATGGAGGTTTTCGAATCAAGAGTCAGAGTTATCACCTCTGAATATCGGAGGATTAGCCATCGAATCAGATAACAACCAAATTCAAAGCACAAAACACTAGACAATAAAACCAGATAAGCAAGACACGGCACTAACTCAGTGAAGCTAAATACAGAACACAAGAGGAACACTTATGAAATGCACCAGACAGAAATGCACTAAGACAGTAGATCAAGATGATTCCAAATGACCCACTCTGAAATGCACCAACAATTAGCAGGATCCTCTGCAGATTGTTAGATCTGTTCAGTCAGAGACCCACTCTGATACCAATTGTTGGGTTCGGTGCTAGTATTCAGAGGGGGGGGGGTGAATGAATATGGCCTATAAAAATTTCACCCAATTGACATATTAGGCTCACTAACTATTTAGAAAGCTAACTAGACAGATTTATCAAATCTGTAAGACTAATTAGCAGATGCGGAATAATACAAACAGATAGTGAGCATTCTAACAAGACAAGTTAGACAAACAATAGCTCAATTAGAATTTTGCTCACTCAACAGATTAAACACTTAGAATAAAATCTGATCAAGTCATCTAATGAACCTGTGATCAACCACTTGGAGCGCCCCTATGCAAACATCTAGCGGAAGCAAACCATAAACAATCAAACCACAATGCAAGAGGGGTTTTTAGGTGGTTCGGTCCTCCAGACCTACATCCACCCCACACTCAACCCGAGTGTGGCTTCACTAACAGCTGGGCAACACAGCTTGCCAACAACCGCTGGGCAATACAGCTTAGCCGTCCTGAGGTAGCACCTCTGCAATCCGCTGACTAACAGCTTGACAAAGGAAGTTCAAAAGAAAACAAAAGATGGGAGTAAACAGTATCGGAAAGCTATAAGCACTAAGCACAGAATATGGCTCTTAAAGAGCTGACTGGAGTGGATCTGATCCAACTTCCAGCAAGAACAGATCTCCCTCGATCTCACTCTCTTTCTTCACTCTCTCTCTTCTCAACTCCTTCACGTCTGCTTCTCTCCTCTTTTCTTTCTCTTCACACTCTACTCGAGCTCTCTATCTCTCACTTTTTCTCTTCTGCTTCTTCTCTCTTTCTTCACTCTCTTTCTTCTGCTGGATCGTGGAAGCTCTCTCTCCTTCTAATTCTTCTCTCAGCTTCTGCTCCCTGGCTTTTATCACGATCAACCTCCATCTGAAGATGAAGGCTCCATTATATACCAGCAGCAGCAGTAGCAGCAGGGCGTGTGTGGCTTCCACAGTTCCCGCCCTAAGAATTCGGACCACGTGGCAGCATCCAGCAGGCTGTCAATACACGTGTCTTCATCTGGGCATTCTCCTTATCCTTGGATCACGTGCCCAGCACCGGTACGCTCAGCAACTGGAGTTAGATGGCGTCAACTCACTTGCTCCAAGGAGTTGACCCAGCCATCAGAGATCTTCAACCTTTTTAACTGCTGCGTCGACTCCATCAGCCTGCTGCGTTGACGCATTGAAGACAGCCAGAGATAAGTTGCTCCTTTCTTGAAATGCTGCGTCGACGCTGCCAGTTGGTGGCGTTGACGCATGAACATGTACATTTGTATACTGGCGTCTCTTTAGCTATTGCGTCGACGCTGCTTGATCAATGCGTTGACGCACCAAAGTAATCCACCAGCTTCTTTCTTGATTGTTTAAACTACTACGTCCACGCCACTTGATCAAGGCGTTGACGCATTGGTGTGTTCCAGCAGCTGAAATTGGATGTCTTCAGCCCTCTTGCGTTAAGGGGTTCATTAGCCTCTTCAGTCCCTGTCAGACAGATGAAACGAAGTCATTAGTTCTAAGTCTATGCTTTGCATTGTATAGACTTTGCTGTGAAGGCGAAAGCAATGTAAAGTATGCACAACGTAGTGTATAGACTTAATGAATACAAAGGCTTCATAAGCCTCAGATGAAGGCAGGCGCTGTGTAGACTTTGAACCAGTGTACAGACTTGTAAGTAAGAGCCAATAAATAGACTTGAAACACTTAAGGCGTTGTACAGACTTGATCATCCAGCAATGTATAGGCTTTCAATGTAAAGACTTGAATATGTAAAAGCTACAGTGAATGAGTGTACACACTTGACCAGATCAAGGGCAATTCGGATGTACAGACTCTGAGGTTCAAAGCCAACGGCTGTACAGACTTAGAATATTAAGACTGATGTACAGACTTCATGCGTTGACGCTGTACACTTGAGAATGCTCACAGCGTTGACGCTGCATGAGACGTAGGCTGTACAGACTTAGCATATGAAGACTGATGCATGAACAGTAATGCTTAGACTTGCATGAAACGCTCAGATGTATAGACATGGAGACTTAGCCTATGCATAAGACGCTAAGTGAGACGGTCTAATGTATGGACTTAGTCTTCACAGCGAATGCAGGCAGTGTGCACGCTTGTGTCCACTTGAGACGCTGAAGGAGACTGTCCAATGTATGGACTTCAACTCAAGCGACCAAAGCAACAATGCAATGTGCAGACTTCGCCTGAGACAATGCATGAGACGGACGATGTATAGACTTCAGCAACAATGCATGACTGTATAGACTTGTGTTCTCAACGAAACACAAACACAACATAATGTATAGACTATGCTGAGTGTCTAGACTTGTGAGATGCATAGAACACACAGCGGCTGTATAGACGTGGAAACCAATGCACACGGCTGACAGACATTAAGTGAACTTGAATGAACATGATGTATAGACTTTGGACTCCAAGGGCGATGTATGGACTTTCATATGAAAGGTTGTATAGGCTTGAGCACGGAAGCTTTGTACATACTTGATCAAACAAGGTCCAGTGTATAGACTTGATGGACTGACTCCAATGTACAGACTTGCACAAGCGAGCTACAGTGACAACGTTTAGACTTCACGCTGTACAGACTTTCCAAAGATGCAGACTCTATATAGACTTCAACTCAACCATGCATAATGTAGTCTGATGTATAGACTTTTGAAGGCGAATGCAGTGTACAGACTTTGCCAAGCAATGTACACACTTGTAGAGTTGACGCTATATGAAACATGGACAGTGTACAGACTTTACCCACTGTATGGACTTCATGCAATGCAAACGAATGTGTAGACTTCACTATGTAAATGGCTGTACAGACTTAGTCAAATGCATGAGACGCTTACTGAGACGCTGGACTCTGTGACAGACCAGTGAGTTGACGCAATGATCCCATGCGTCAACGCATCATGCAATACGCATGCAAACTCATGAATACAATGCTGTATATCAGACACAGTCTTATGCAATCATATCAGCAGCCATACTCAAAACACAATATCATAATGCACTGACTGTATTGCTATCATCAAAAACAAATCAGCATGCTATCATCAGAACGTAATAACATTTTCTTCATCAAAATACAATATCAAATGCACTCACTGTCTTGCTATCATCAAAACCAAAATAGCATTGCTATCATAAAAGCAACATAGCACATGCTTGTGCCGAAGAGGCACAACAGTCTTGGCATTTTCATTTGTAATAGAAGTACTTTGAGATTGTGATTGAATAAAGGACATGGGTTATCTTTACTTTTGTGCACTCTGTCTTTGTGTTTAATACAGTAACGCTCTGATTGACATGATCGATATAAACTTGTCACGCACTCCAGGTTCCTTCCGCGCTCGGGGCGTGACAGATTTGAATTTCTAAATTCTGGTACTAGGCGGAGATATTGATCCGATGATCCATCCCACGCAAAGTGCTATCTTCCTGGTAGGCTTAACCTATCATTCCAATAGACACCTTTTCATATACCAAAAGGTTCATATGCATGCAGAGTACTTATCAGCCACAATAGATTTTCATGATGAAGACTGAACACATTTCAAAGTCGAGCACCGCCATTTACATCACATCAGAACAACAATGTAGAGAGGGAATTTCAGTTTGAGCAAAAGCTTAGGAACAATTAACTATATCAGTTCAAAGAGAACTTAACATGTGATGTTAACATGAATTAAATTTTTATTTTCAAACCTGTGCCTTGAGGAGCCATTTCTAACCATCCTTTAATTGTCCTCAAGGCATTTCTGCGACACAAGTTCTTATTTAACACTTTTAGGCACCCAAGCCATCTTGGGTCCTTGAGGGTTAGACACACTTCTAACTAGCATGGTCCTCTTCTTCATTGCATTTATGTCATCATTTCTCATCAAGACGCAATCATGCATCCCATGTCTACATTCACCGCAATAAAAACAACATACAAAGGACTTCATATTCTTCCTATGCATGAGATTTAAAGCCTTTTGTTTATGGATAGGAAGTCTGACATTTTTTTGTATGCATATTATTTTTTCTCTTTCTTGCCCAGCAATTTTTCATGATGTAACCAGTTTTTCCACAATGATAGCAGTAGCAAGACTGTGTTTTCTTGGTTAGTTCTTTATTGCGACTAAAAAGAGTTTTACTTTTGCATGCTATTGACTCATCATTTTTCATGATACGGTAGTCATCCATGATATGACCATGCTGTCCATAATAAAAATATGAAACTTTCTTTTTCTTGGAAACAAGGTGTTTAGCATTAGGTTTCCTAGCATGCACATCAAAACAAGCAAAGTCATTTTTTTTCTTTTGCTTCAACATTTTCTTTTTCTGGTTTTTGTTCTATTTTTGGGTTTTCTGAACATTAGACTATTTTGGGGGTGTTTTAGAAGCGCTGGCCTCATCCGAACTGGAGGCAAAGGAGGTATACAATTTATTTTCAAAGGACTTCTTGTTTATTGGAGTATAGCCCAGCCCTTCTCTCTGAAAGTTAACTTTAGTCCCCAAGATTTTCTCCAAGTTCTCTTTTCCTTTGACAAATTTTGACAGAGAATCGTTTAGGTCTTTGATTTCATCTTCTAACGAGGAGATGTGCAGTTCTGAGCTTGCAAGCTCTTCCTCGCATGCATCAAGCTGGTCATTCAACATAACATTTATAGTTTTATAGTTCTCAATTTCTTATTGAAGG
Organism: Amorphophallus konjac; assembly: GCA_022559845.1. Lineage (NCBI taxonomy): Eukaryota > Viridiplantae > Streptophyta > Magnoliopsida > Alismatales > Araceae > Amorphophallus > Amorphophallus konjac. Next base: position 170,437,900 of record CM040125.1, on the reverse strand, counting down.
GTTTGCACTCTTTCAGAATCATCAGTAATTACACCCTTGCCCTGTTCAAATGCATGTAGTTTAACAGTCAACAGATTGTTTTGTTTTTTCAGTTTTTCATTCTCCTCAAATAGCCTATTGTTATGGATTAATTCATCAAGTAGTTTTTGATCTTCATCCATTGAACTTAACTTTTCTTTCAGCTCTTTTTCAGTTTCTTAATGCTTAGATATTCTGACCAAAAGTTCTTTATTTTCATCTCTTAAGCATGCAATTTGATCTTTATGCATTTCAACATCAAGCATGCAAGACTCACTTAACTCCTTAAAATGTAAACATTTTTCACAGGAGGAGTCACATATATTCTCTTCAATTTTCTTTTTTATTTTTTTGTTTGCAGATTTTAATTTCTTATATTTCTTTGCCAAATCGTCATATGCATCCATAAGTTCTTCAAATGTAATATCTTCAGGATCAGAAATTTCCTGAGAGGAGGGATCACTGGGCTGATCACTGTTGTTGGCCATTAGGTAGTCGTGTCTTTCTTTTTCTTTGTGGATGCTTACCAAGCCATCCAGGATTTCCTTGGCCATGCTACAGCTAGAAACAAATGGAAATTTGGTAAGATCTACTGCAGCTTTCAACAGATCTAAAACTTCAAGATTATCATAATGTTTGGACAGGTGATCAATAGTACATTTCGATTTATCCTCAGGCAGACTGAAAGGAGCATTCGTAATAATTCTCCAGAACTTAGGATCATATGAGTTTACAAACTTACACATTTTTCCTAACCAAATAGTGAAATCAAAACCATCAAAAGTCGGTGGAGAAATCATAGAAATCTGTTTAGCGGAAGAACTCATGATGGTAGGTGCACCGGGATCTTCTCTGTAAATCGTTGGATCTGGGTATGATAGAGCTAGGCTCTGATACCAATTGTTGGGTCCCTTTGGTGCAACCATAATCAATAGGGGGTGTGAATTGATTACGCCCCATTAAAAAATAAAGCTTGATGAAACTATGGTTTCAGCACATAGCGGATTAAATAATGATACTTAGAAACAATAAGGCCTAGACAACATACACAACGTGTCAAAGGATCGTGGTTAAAAACTGACTGGCTGAGCGAAGCTAACTAAAAATCCAGTAGTCAGAAAGATCTGCTCCATCACTGAGCAGAGATCTTATCAAACCCCTGGTGTGTGTGTGTGTGTCAGCAATGTGTTAGAGTACAACACGATATGCAGAGATTAATGTTAACACAAAAACCTGTGAAGGGGGATAGAAGAGATGGCTCAGTCACATGATTTTCAGCCCACTACACAAAACACTTTTAAGGTGGTTCGGTTGCAAACCCACAACCTACGTCCACCCGTCACCAAACCCGGTTAGGCTTCACTACATGAGGACACAGTCCTCAAAACACACACGATGACAGTCCCCAAGAACACGCTGATACACAGCTTAACGGGGATGAACCCCCCCACACGATATTGTCACAGCCACACACGAGGACGAGCCTCCCCCACACACACACGCTGCTACTTGCAGCCACACATGGGGATGATCCCCATAGGAAAAGCACGCTGGAAAAATGTAGCAAACCACGGGGACAAACCCCATAACAGAAAACCACGCTGCTGAGATGTAGCAGCACACGGGGACAAACCCCCCAAAAGAAAACATGCTGTAAGCACAGCACTACACATGAAGATTCAGGGATGGAAAATAGAAGAAATGAAAAGAACTCAAAACAAAAGCAATGTAGCTTCTGAAGAAGCGCTTGACTGATTTTTCTGATGCTCTGCTTCAATGTTTGCCTCACTCTCACTCTCTTCACTCCGCTATACTCTTTCTCTCAGACGGGCTCCCACTACTGCTATCTTCTAGCATCAACATCTTTCTTCTTTTCTAGTTTCTACTCTCCAAGCTCACTCTCTTTCTTTTCTTACAGGGACAAGCTCACTAATGTTCTTCTCGAAGTGCTGCTCGGCCCACCCTTCCAGATGGCAAAGACATCATATTTATAGAGTGAAGTTGAGATCTGAACCTTTGATCTTGGAGGATGCAATCAGGGCCGTTCAGACCCTTGGAACACTTCAGAACTCTAGATACAAGGTTCTGGGTTGTTGGATCTTAGGTCTTGAGGTCGGGGCGTCTTACTTCTTTTCCAAGGTGAATGTTGATAGAGAAATATATTTCCCAGCCTTTTTCTAATTAGTCTATTATAAAAATAAGGATATCATGACCTAGAACCTTTCTGTAGACCAAGGTACATGTCCTGGAGACTTGTGTCATTGACTTGGAGTTTCCAAGCTATTTTTTGATTGGTCCATTTGTAGGAGACAGACAAGGATAGTCTTTTTCAGAGCTTTCTGACTGGTCCATCTTTATAGAAGACAACAAAGGACACTAGACTTTTTTCAGATCTAATCCTTGATTGGTTCAAGATAAAAAGAAGGTTATGTGTTCTCAGACCTTTTTAAACCTCGAAGCATGTGTCCTGGAGACATGTGCAGTTGACTTGGATAAGTTATCACGTGACCATGTGACTCTGCTGGCAGACTGCATGTGCTGAGGCATTTAGGCAATATCAGTCGACTGATATGCCATATCAGTCGACTGACTTTCCCTTGGGTCGACTGACTTTACCTTTTTTAGTCGACTCAATTTGGACAAGTCAACTGACTTTTCCTTTTGTTGTTACTGTTGGCTACTATGTTGCTGTTGTTGTTGTTGCACAACTGTTGCTCCTGGCTGCTGCTTGCAGTTGCTATTGTTTCTGGATGGTGATGTTGATGTTGTTGTTTCTTGTGCATGAGCTTCAGTTGACAGCACCGTGGTCTGATAGTCACGGTCCTCTGGTTACCGTGTTCAAATGCACGTGCCATTTTGTTGCAACACTCCAAGTCTACCCAACCGGTGTTCAGTCAGGCTGAACAAAACTGAGTCGACTCATTTTGCCTGTCTTGGCATTATCTATCTTGGCAAGTCAGTCGACTGACTTCCATATCAGTTGACTGATTTCTGGCCAAGTCGACTGACTTTGCCTTGGTCTGTCGACCAACAGGCCAGTCCTTTTAGTTTTCATTTCAGCAAGTCCCAAACCCCTTGCACCTGCTTCATTCAGTCTTGGTTAGCACATAATTAGAGCTCTTTGTTCCATTTGACTTATCTGCCTTTAGCGATCTGACTTGCCCTTAAGTTGACTTACTGACTAGGGGGATCGACCCAGCTGATGTTGTTGACTATTGCTGGCTACTGTTGCGTCGACTCCATAGCTTCATTGAGTCGACCCAATCTTCTTGTGCTACTGGCTTGATGCTCCATGTGCTGCTACACTACTCCTGTGTGACCAAGTAAGTCGACACATCTGTAAAACAAGTCGACTGATTTTCTAAACTTTAGTCGACTGACTTGCACATCTGTCAACTGACTTTTCACCAAGTCGACTAAATTTGCTATTCTCTGTTGACTTACACTCTACTGTGACCAAGTAGGTCAACACATTGATGAAGTGGGTTGACTCACTTACTGTTTGCTGGTTATTGCTTGCACTTCAGTTACTGTTGATGGTTTGCTTGCACTGCAGTTGATGTAGCTTGCTGCTTGCAGAAATCTGTCGACCCATGGAACATCAGTCGACTGATTTCCATATCTATCGACTGATTTTGGACTCGGTCGACTAAATTTTCCTCTGTCGGTCAACCGACTACCCAGGCCTAGCATCTTGAGTCAGCTGATTTCACGTCTCTTCTGTTGACTATTTAGCATATCTATTGACACACGTTGACAAGTCTTTGTACTTGAAATGTAGACTCCAATATAATCTTTTGCTAAGGTTGATATTCTTTGACCTGAACTCAATATATGTTGACATCATCAAATCCATATTAGACTCATCAATGAGTCATAGTCAGACATCATCAAAACTAGGGGCACAACACCCATTGCTCAGGAGAGAGTCCCAAACTTTGTACTATGTTTTACGTTCCCGGAGAACGGATGACCACACTTTTAGCCGTCTATTTCGTTGGGCGGCCAACCTTTTGGCCGCCTCCTAGTTTGACTTTTCTGCTCACTGTTGACACCCATTTTATGACCAATGAGTTGGGTCATCTCCTTATCTATTTTATGATGTCCTGAGTTTTTCACCACTTATTGGGTCACTTTTGGTCATCTTTTTGGGCTTGTTTTATGGGTTATTCTCCCTAGTTGGGCCTCGTTCCTTTGATTTCTTGACATTTGATTAACTTGGAGATTTATCAGCCTTTATCTTTTATGTCACGTCTACTAGCCTTGTGATCTATCGTACGACCGTTTGGTGAGCGTTGACAGTCCTTTGCTAGACCGTTAGGCAACAGAGAGTCCTATTGGGTTTCTTCAGTCGTATCTCTTTCTGGACGATTGAGCCATGCGGTCTATCGGACGACCGTTTATGGAGCCTTACGGTCTATCGCAAGACCGTTTGGGGAGACAGAGTGTAGCAACCCTAATAAATGAATAATTGAAATGAATTAAAACATATATATTACAGAAGTAATATATATAAAAGGAATAGGATTAATTGGGCGAAATAAAACAAATTAAAAATAATGCCTCTTATTAAGGCGTTAATTTATAAAGAAACGCCTCTATCCATGGCGTGAATAAAGAAAGGACGCCCACACCTACGGTCGTCAGTTCTCACGCGACCAAATGGGTAAGTAAAAGAAACGCCTCTATCTTGGGCGTGTTTTAAAACACGAAACGCCCTTTTTCAAGGCGCTTTTTAAGAAACGCCCTTATGCAAGGCGTTAATTAAAGAATACACGCCCTGACCAAAGGCGTTAATTCCGTTCGTGAACCGTTCGAACCCAGAGCTTATCCAGGGAAAGATTAACCTAATCTAGTAAGTGTCTAATAGAGTAAGGACTCTATTAGGGATATACTACCCTCACACAACCACTAACTCTAATAGGACTTCCAAAGTCTTATAAATAAACCTGTTCGGCCAACCCTAAATCTATTTGGACGAACTACTGCTGCAAGGTACGTGAGAGAGGAATAGTTCCTCTAATTCTCTACGTGTGTTGCATGAAGAACTAACTGTTCTTCATCTTCTTCTTCTGTTATAGGTTAAGAAGGCGGCGTACGTGAAGAACAAAGGTATTGTTCTTTTTCCTTTTTCCTTTCGGTCAGAAAGTATGAAGAAATACTAATGTTTCTTCTTTTCTTATAGGAAAACTGCAGTTCTTCTCCTTTATCCCACTGTTCGTAAGTTGCGGCTAAAGTTTCCGATCCTTCAAACCCTTCGTCAAGTTCAATCATATTAAGGTAGGTTTTCTCAAGTTATTGTAGCCCAAATAAAATTAATGCAAGATATATATATATATAAGCATGTCATGCATACGGTTATTATAGTTTCCATGCGTTTTCTGCAATATTTTGAAAGAGACGCCCCTGTCAAGGGCGCTAATTCATATGAAACGACTTTTCCCAGGTCGTTAATTTCATGTTTAACGCCCCGTACTCAGGCGTTAATTTCTTTAAACCGTTAATCACCCATCTTAAGAATTGATTATCTATGAAATCATGATTATAAAATAATGCATGATCCTCTGTCTTCAACCTGCTAACTTTACTGTCATGATATTACATTCGTTCCTCTGTTATCGTGAAATTGTTACTGTCCTTAAAGTTTCTGAAGGAAGTTGAATTAACGACTTGGACAAAGTCGTTTTCCACATATTAACGCCCCCTCATAGGGCGTGAATCTGAAAGGTAACGCCCCTTCCTAGGGCGTGTATCGGTTAAAATCCTGAAAGTTATATATTCTGAAAAATAGAATTAAATAGTAACGCCCCTGCCCAGGGCGCGTTTTTGATAATTCCTGAAAATTAATTGTATTCTGTCAAATATGTAAACAATAAGACGCCTTCTGGTGTAGTCGTCAGATCTTGAAGAAACGACCCTGACCAAGGCGTGTTTTAGACAATTCATGAAATTATTGATATTCTGTCAAATATATATATAAGGAGACGCCTGCTGCTGTAGTCGTCAACTCTTGAAGAAACGCCCCTTCCCAAGGCGCGTTTTAGATAAATTATTGAATTATTGAAAAATTCTACAAAACGGACCATATGTAAACGTCCTTCTGTTAGGCGTTAATTACTTGAGAAACGACTTGACCTAAGTCGTTATGTTACTATAAACTGATTTTCATCTGATTTGCTAACCGATGGTTTTATATATTATAATATATATATATCGGCACTATTCTCCACTCCGTGAGTATAGTCCCATGTTTTCATGTTGATTTACCGATCACACTCAACTCTCATTGACATACAAGCTCTCCATTGGACATTCCGTTCCTTTGGACTAGCGAGTTAGTCATAGAGACCTCCGTAAGACTCCTCGTAGCCTTGGATTCCCTCAAGGCCGACTGAGCTGGTTGTACCCTAAAAACCCATTACACGATCCTTGCCATGTCAATCTAAAGAAACATGGTATACCGGCCCTTATGATTATACAAAGAGTATATCATAAGAAATTCTTAATGGGATGATGATATCATGCCATATCATGTAGTTCTTGTAAACCCCAATTCTATGATAAGAATGAGGGTATCTTGCTTGATCTTATGTTCATGTGGACCTCAGTTCTATATAAAGAATGTCCCTATCGATTTATCATGGTACCTAAGTTAAGGGAACCATATTCTACCTAGTTTTATCGAACTCGTGATTATACCGTTATTATCGCCATTCTACGGCCTTTGTCATATTTTTGGACTCTATTCTATCAATGTTGTCATACGTATCTACAAGCTTGATTATTGAAATTCTATATTGGCTATATAAACAAGAGTGGATGTCAAAACACATGATAAATGCCTGCGCATATAGGGCCCGATCTGGTCCTGGGAGGAGCACCCGAAAGTACTTGTGCCCATGGGAGTTAAAATGATAAGGTATCTGGCATTATACCGAGTACTTGACTTGCTTGATTAGACATTCCACACACATCTTGTACTTGAATCGTACTTGACTTTACATAAAATGCGTGGCCCGAAAGAGGGTAATTTACTTGCTTGATACATGATAGCCAAAGTTCTTGACATGACTCGATAATGGTACTTGCTTGAATATCTTGAATAACTTGTATCTTGTTGAAAGTTCATGATAAGTTCATCTTATTTCCTTGATATTACATTCTCTCTATCTTGTCGTTTCATGCGAGCATGCATAGCTTTATTGCATTCATGAAAATGTAATTACTTAAACCCCTTGCTAGTACTTGAGATATAATTTCCTACTGAGCGTTCGCTCATTCCGTTTGTCCCTTTTTACTTTTCAGGTAAGTCCGACGATGGAAGTCAATCGGATGGGAATGATCAAGAGTGAAAGAGATAGAGATTCTCCAAGTGTCATCTAGTCTTTTCTATAGTTTCTTGAGTCAACTATGTATTATTTCCCTTTTTATTAAACAGAGTATTGGATTTGTAATAGTCTATCCGTTATGAAATAAAGGATTGGGTTATCTTGCTATTTTGCGCATCTCTATCTTTGTGTCGAATACACGACCACTCTGATTGACATGATTGATATAGACATGTCGCGCATCTCCGGGTATCTTCCGCGCTCGGGGCGTGACAGTCTTTGTGGTATCAGAGCCTAAGGTATTCAATTCCTAGGAAACCCAAGTCCAAGGATAGGTTTCAAAACCTTTAACCAAGTGAGAGTGGGTAGAACTAAGGGTTAAATGATCAAGGAGTCCTTTATAAGATCATAGTGATATAATACTAACATAGCTATCGTAATTGTAGGATAATGGCTGCCGAACGTGCTCAATGGCGCAACATGCAGCGTACCCTTCAAGGGATGACCCAAGTGCTACAACAGGTAGCACAAGGTGGTGCTCCACGAGCTGGAAGCTTACACCAAGCATTCAAGAATATGAATCCCCCGAAGTTCATGGGATCGACCGATCCAGACGATGCCGAGCATTGGGTTCGGGAGATTGAACGTATATTCCGTGTTATGCAATGCACGGATCAGGACAAAGTCTTATTAGCTACTTTCCAGTTAGAAAAGGATGCTAGATGTTGGTGGGAGTCGATTGAAGCTACAATTGACCCAACTCAAGTTACATGGGGAGAATTCGTTGAATATTTCAACGCCAAATATTTCTCTGATAGGGTCCAGGAAAAGAAGGCCGCCGAATTTGCCGCATTAAAGCAAAGATCTTTATCGGTGGCTGATTATGAAGCACAGTTCTCTAGACTGTCTAGATATGCTAAGCATTTAATTAGCACGGAAAAGATGAAAGCCCGTAGATTTCTTAATGGGCTTAGGCCCCACTACATTACTCAACTGGCGCCTATGGATATTCAAGTTTATACTGAAATAGTGCGCCGAGCTCAGTTGCTTGAAGATGCCACGGAACTATCTGATAGGATCCGTGGGAAAGACAAAAAGGAGCAAGTCACAAGTTTGGGTTCTTTTAAACCCAACTTTAAGAAGAGGCCCAATAATGGAGGTTCTTCCTCTCAAGATCAGAAGTTCAAGAAATCCAAGCCTTTCTCCATCACCACTACACCTTCAAACGTAGTATGCAAGCATTGTGACAAGGCTGGTCACAAAACAGAAGAATGCTGGAGGAAATTAGGAGCATGTCTCCGTTGTGGGAGTCGTGAACATCGGATTCCCGATTGTCCATTAATGAATGACCAAGACGGTGAGGGTAAACGCCTAGTGACAAGGAACGCGCGTCTTCATGCAATCCAAGAGACCGAACCAGAAGAAGAAGGCAGATTGGTGGAAGGTACATTAAAAATTTGTTCCAAATATGCACATGTCTTATTTGATACGGGTGCATCGCATTCCATTATTTCCAAGAAGTTTGCTGACCCATTACCTCTAGAACCAGAATGGATGAAGTTAATATTGTCTACTCCTCTCGGAAACGAGACGGATATTACACATCATTATCAAAACTGTGAGGTATTGGTTCGAGGAAAGATTTTTCCTATTGATCTTATCTGCTTAGATCTAAAAGAGTATGATGTTATACTAGGAGCAGATTGGTTATCCAAATACCAGGCAGCGGTTGATTGCCGTGATAGCAAGATTGTTTTCAAGGAATTTCGGAACTGACTTATACTAGTCCTAAGAGTCGAAGCAAATCCCCTCTTGTCTCGGCTCTTCGAGCAAGCAAGCTCGTCAAGAAAGGATGTGTATCCTTCCTTGCTTTTGTCACTATTAAAGAAGCTAAGGAAACCAAGATAGAAGACGTTCAAGTAATACGAGAATTCCCAGACGTATTTCCAGAAGATTTGCCGGGATTACCCCCTCAAAGAGAAGTGGCCTTCACCATTGACTTAGTCCCTGGTGCTGGTCCTGTTTCAAAGGCACCATATAGAATGTCCCCTGCTGAACTCAAGGAGTTGAAGGAGCAGCTGATGGAACTAATCCGAAAAGGGTTTATTAGACCAAGTACTTCCCCGTGGGGAGCACCAGTCTTATTTGTAAAGAAGAAGGATGGATCCATGAGATTGTGTATCGACTATCGACAGTTGAATCATCTTACTATCAAGAACAAGTATCCACTGCCGAGAATCGATGAGTTATTTGATCAGATTTCAGGATCCAAATATTTCTCCAAGATTGATCTCAGGTCGGGATATCATCAATTAAGAATCAAGGATGATGACATTCACAAGACCGCATTCAGAAGCAGGTATGGCCATTACGAATTTGTTGTTATGCCTTTTGGACTAACAAATGCCCCTGCTGCCTTTATGCAGTTAATGAATAGCATATTCAGGCCTTACTTGGATCAATTCATAGTAGTCTTCATTGATGATAAATTGATATATTCTAAGACTAAAGAAGAACATGAAGAGCATTTGAGGATTGCATTGCAAGTCTTGAGGACAAATCAATTATATGCTAAACTCAGCAAATGCGAGTTCTGCCTTGAAGAAGTGGCTTTTCTCGGGCATGTCATATCAAAGGACGGATTATCTGTAGATCCGTCAAAAGTTGAAGCTGTAAGAAACTGGGAAAGACCCACTAATGCAAGCGAGATCAGAAGTTTCTTAGGTCTTGCAGGCTATTATCGGCGATTCATCAAAGATTTCTCTAAGATCGCCGTGCCCCTTACAAGGTTAACTCGTAAGGAGATCCGATATGAATGGAGTGAGGAATGTGAAAGCAGTTTCCAAACTCTCAAGGATCATCTCACTACAGCTCCGGTCTTAGCCCTACCAATTGAAGGAGAGAAATTCGAGGTCTACACTGATGCTTCTGGCATTGGCCTCGGATGTGTTCTAATGCAACAAGGAAAGGTCATAGCATACTCTTCACGTCAGCTGAAGAAGCATGAGGAGAATTACCCCGTCCATGACTTAGAACTGGCCGCGGTAGTATTTGCCCTAAAGATATGGAGACACTACTTATATGGAGCACAGTTTACTGTATACTCCGATCACAAAAGTCTCAAATATCTATTTTCACAAAAGGAGCTGAACATGAGACAAAGACGCTGGCTAGAATATCTCAAGGACTTCGACTTCAATATACAATACCATCCCGGAAAGGGTAATTATGTTGCTGACGCCCTTAGTCGAAAGCCGAGAGCAATGATAGCAAATTGTATGATGCAAGAATGGAGGTTACTTGAACAATTCTCCGAGCTCAATATAAGCTTGGACACGGAATCCAAATTTGTCACACTATCTCATGTAAGCATACAGTCAGATTTGTTATCTGAGATACAAACACTTCAGGATGATGATCCTATATTAGTAGAAATCAAAGGCAGATTAGAAGGACAATCTGATTTTCAACTAACTTCTGATGGAAGATTATCATTCAAAGATAGAACTTGTATACCCGATTGTCCGAATTAAAGAAGAAGATCTTAGATGAAGCTCACCGATCAAGGTACACTATTCATCCAGGATCAACCAAAATGTACCAAGATGTAAAGAGGAACTTTTGGTGGCCTAATATGAAAAGAGAAATAGCGGACTATGTATCACGCTGTCTCACATGCCAACAGGTCAAGGCGGAACACCAAAAGCCTGCGGGAAAACTACATCCTCTAGATATTCCTAAGTGGAAATGGGAGGATATTGGTATGGACTTCATCATGGGTTTGTCTAAATCTAAAGGAGGACATGATGGAATCTGGGTTATCATTGACCGATTGACTAAATCGGCACATTTCTTGCCAATCAAAAGCCGATGGTCAATTGATGTGCTAGCTGCACTATACATCAAAGAAATAGTCAGGATACATGGAATTCCTGTCTCAATCGTGTCTGATAGAGATCCCCGTTTTACTTCTCATTTTTGGAAGGGATTACAACATTCGTTGGGAACAAGGCTCAACTTTAGTACTGCTTTTCACCCACAAACGGATGGTCAGACCGAGCGAACTAATCAAGTTGTTGAAGATATGCTGAGAGCATGCATTATTGACTTTGGAGGAAGCTGGCATGACCACTTACCTTTAGTTGAATTTGCATATAATAATAGCTACCAAGCTAGTATCCAAATGGCACCTTTCGAAGCCTTATACGGAAGGAGTTGCCGATCTCCCATATGTTGGAACGAAGTTGGAGAGAGACAACTATTAGGTCCAGACATGGTAAGGGATACAACTGAGAAGATACAGGTAATCAGAGAAAGATTACAAGTTGCTCAGACAAGGCAAAAGGCTTATGCTGATACCAGGAGAAGAGATCTTGAATTCCAGGTTGGAGATCATGTATTTCTTAAAATATCCCCTGGACGTGGCATACGAAGATTTGGTGTTAAGGGCAAGCTTACGCCAAGATTCATCGGACCATTTGAGGTACTCGAAAGAGTTGGCGAGGTTGCTTATCGCATCGCATTACCTCCTCAATTGTCCGAGGTACATAATGTATTTCACATATCCATGTTGAAAAAGTATGTGCACGACCCCTCTCATATTATTGAACATGGAGATCTGGTGATCCAGAAAGATCTCACATATGAACAGAGGCCTTTAAAGATATTAGATCGAGAAATACGAGCTCTAAGGAATAAGGTTATTCCCATGCTTAAGGTGCAATGGAATAAGAATCCTGAACGCGAAGCGACATGGGAGACCGAAGAATCTATGAAGAAACGATTTCCCGAGTTATTCTAAAAGGTATATGTCCTACACTCTCCACGTGTATAATTATATATATATTGAATTTGGGGACCAAATTCTTTTTAAGTGGGGGAGGGTGTAGCAACCCTAATAAATGAATAATTGAAATGAATTAAAACATATATATTACAGAAGTAATATATATAAAAGGAATAGGATTAATTGGGTGAAATAAAACAAATTAAAAATAATGCCTCTTATTAAGGCGTTAATTTATAAAGAAACGCCTCTATCCATGGCGTGAATAAAGAAAGGACGCCCACACCTACGGTCGTCAGTTCTCACGCGACCAAATGGGTAAGTAAAAGAAACGCCTCTATCTTGGGCGTGTTTTAAAACACGAAACGCCCTTTTTCAAGGCGCTTTTTAAGAAACGCCCTTATGCAAGGCGTTAATTAAAGAATACACGCCCTGACCAAAGGCGTTAATTCCGTTCGTGAACCGTTCGAACCCAGAGCTTATCCAAGGAAAGATTAACCTAATCTAGTAAGTGTCTAATAGAGTAAGGACTCTATTAGGGATATACTACCCTCACACAATCACTAACTCTAATAGGACTTCCAAAGTCTTATAAATAAACCTGTTCGGCCAACCCTAAATCTATTTGGACGAACTACTGCTGCAAGGTACGTGAGAGAGGAATAGTTCCTCTAATTCTCTACGTCTGTTGCATGAAGAACTAACTGTTCTTCATCTTCTTCTTCTGTTATAGGTTAAGAAGGCGGCGTACGTGAAGAACAAAGGTATTGTTCTTTTTCCTTTTTCCTTTCGGTCAGAAAGTATGAAGAAATACTAATGTTTCTTCTTTTCTTATAGGAAAACTGCAGTTCTTCTCCTTGATCCCACTGTTCGTAAGTTGCGGCTAAAGTTTCCGATCCTTCAAACCCTTCGTCAAGTTCAATCATATTAAGGTAGGTTTTCTCAAGTTATTGTAGCCCAAATAAAATTAATGCAAGATATATATATAAGCATGTCATGCATACGGTTATTATAGTTTCCATGCGTTTTCTGCAATATTTTGAAAGAGACGCCCCTGTCAAGGGCGCTAATTCACATGAAACGACTTTTCCCAGGTCGTTAATTTCATGTTTAACGCCCCGTACTCAGGCGTTAATTTCTTTAAACCGTTAATCACCCATCTTAAGAATTGATTATCTATGAAATCATGATTATAAAATAATGCATGATCCTCTGTCTTCAACCTGCTAACTTTACTGTCATGATATTACATTCGTTCCTCTGTTATCGTGAAATTGTTACTGTCCTTAAAGTTTCTGAAGGAAGTTGAATTAACGACTTGGACAAAGTCGTTTTCCACATATTAACGCCCCCTCATAGGGCGTGAATCTGAAAGGTAACGCCCCTTCCTAGGGCGTGTATCGGTTAAAATCCTGAAAGTTACATATTCCGAAAAATAGAATTAAATAGTAACGCCCCTGCCAGGGCGCGTTTTTGATAATTCCTGAAAATTAATTGTATTCTGTCAAATATGTAAACAATAAGACGCCTTCTGGTGTAGTCGTCAGATCTTGAAGAAACGACCCTGACCAAGGCGTGTTTTAGACAATTCATGAAATTATTGATATTCTGTCAAATATATATATAAGGAGACGCCTGCTGCTGTAGTCGTCAACTCTTGAAGAAACGCCCCTTCCCAAGGCGCGTTTTAGATAAATTATTGAATTATTGAAAAATTCTGCAAAACGGACCATATGTAAACGCCCTTCTGTTAGGCGTTAATTACTTGAGAAACGACTTGACCTAAGTCGTTATTTTACTATAAACTGATTTTTCATCTGATTTGCTAACCGATGGTTTTATATATTATAATATATATATATCGGCACTATTCTCCACTCCGTGAGTATAGTCCCATGTTTTCATGTTGATTTACCGATCACACTCAACTCTCATTGACATACAAGCTCTCCATTGGACATTCCGTTCCTTTGGACTAGCGAGTTAGTCATAGAGACCTCCGTAAGACTCCTCGTAGCCTTGAATTCCCTCAAGGCCGACTGAGCTGGTTGTACCCTAAAAACCCATTACACGATCCTTGCCATGTCAATCTAAAGAAACATGGTATACCGGCCCTTATGATTATACAAAGAGTATATCATAAGAAATTCTTAATGGGATGATGATATCATGCCATATCATGTAGTTCTTGTAAACCCCAATTCTATGATAAGAATGAGGGTATCTTGCTTGATCTTATGTTCATGTGGACCTCAGTTCTATATAAAGAATGTCCCTATCGATTTATCATGGTACCTAAGTTAAGGGAACCATATTCTACCTAGTTTTATCGAACTCGTGATTATACCGTTATTATCGCCATTCTACGGCCTTTGTCATATTTTTGGACTCTATTCTATCAATGTTGTCATACGTATCTACAAGCTTGATTATTGAAATTCTATATTGGCTATATAAACAAGAGTGGATGTCAAAACACATGATAAATGCCTGCGCATATAGGGCCCGATCTGGTCCTGGGAGGAGCACCCGAAAGTACTTGTGCCCATGGGAGTTAAAATGATAAGGTATCTGGCATTATACCGAGTACTTGACTTGCTTGATTGGACATTCCACACACATCTTGTACTTGAATCGTACTTGACTTTACATGAAATGCGTGGCCCGAAAGAGGGTAATTTACTTGCTTGATACATGATAGCCAAAGTTCTTGACATGACTCGATAATGGTACTTGCTTGAATATCTTGAATAACTTGTATCTTGTTGAAAGTTCATGATAAGTTCATCTTATTTCCTTGATATTACATTCTCTCTATCTTGTCGTTTCATGCGAGCATGCATAGCTTTATTGCATTCATGAAAATGTAATTACTTAAACCCCTTGCTAGTACTTGAAATATAATTTCCTACTGAGCGTTCGCTCATTCCGTTTGTCCCTTTTTACTTTTCAGGTAAGTCCGACGATGGAAGTCAATCGGATGGGAATGATCAAGAGTGAAAGAGATAGAGATTCTCCAAGTGTCATCTAGTCTTTTCTATAGTTTCTTGAGTCAACTATGTATTCTTTCCCTTTTTATTAAACAGAGTATTGGATTTGTAATAGTCTATCCGTTATGAAATAAAGGATTGGGTTATCTTCCTATTTTGCGCATCTCTGTCTTTGTGTCGAATACACGACCACTCTGATTGACATGATTGATATAGACATGTCGCGCATCTCCGGGTATCTTCCGCGCTTGGGGCGTGACACAGAGAGTCCTACTTTGTCTATTCTTTCTCTCTTCGGCCATGGTCGAGCTAGAGCCCTTGATTTGTTGATTTCTCTCTAGATAGAGGCTCTCAGAACCTTCTGTTTGTTTCTATGGACTCTTGGGAGTATTATCTTCGAGATTTATCTAGGTTCAGGCCTATTTTCGTGTCATTATCTCTCCAACTCGAACCTAGGGTTTGAGGATCTATAAATAGAGCCCTTTACTTCATGGCTTAAAAGAGGAGATTTCTGGAGTTGCCACGAAGTGCTGCTGCATTCTGGAGCGAGTACCAATCAGGGAGAAGTCCTTTCTACGTCCTTAAGACTTCTGGTCCAGGGAGTATTAAGTTCCATTGGTTTAGTTTGAGTCTTTTCTCTTAGTTTTTCTCTATTCCCCTTGCATCATCATAGCATGTTCCCTCTTCTTCTTCCACGTTCTCTGCACTCACACCACATTTTTAAACATCCTCATACTCTTTTCTACGCCCCACAGGGGTTAAAAAATCACCAACCCCCAGGTATTCACCCTTCCTTTTATGCACTTTAGTTTAATTGTATTATAGATACTACACTAGTCCAAGGGCTTATTGGGTTGCTTTTCTTCGTGTCTACATTGTTTTGCAGGTTTATAGGACTCATTGCACGAGGCCCAGCTCTTCTGGCCGGCCAGGAGGGGTGGAGATTCAAAGTTCCACGTTGCTGTTCTAGGTGCCCTTGTGGTCATTTGGAGAACCATTTGAAAATCTCAGGCGGTCTATCGTGAGGCCGTTTGCGTTCTATTGGCAGTCATTTGGAAGACCGTTTTCCTTCCACAGCGCTTGGTTTTCTCTCTCCTGTGGGCGGGTGACTTCACTCGGCTCTTTCCAAGGTATATAGTGTAGTTTTACTACGTTATTCACCTTGGTGGCGATCAGACTTCTCTTTACTTGAGTATTGGTCATCTCTTTCACTTTCTCTTTAGTTTAGTTGCTCCACACCTATGGTGTGTGTTTTTCCTTTTACTCTCTTGCTCCATGCCCCGACGTGTGTTTTTATTTCTCTCCTTTATTTTTGTAGTATTGAGATGACATGCTCACAAATTTCATGTTGATTGCTTGAGTTAGTGCACCACTTGCTCACACATATTTCACATCTTTCATATTCATCTACACACCATCACCATCACAAACAAAAAAACATCAACAACCTAGTTTTTTGGCGATCACGGTGGGACTTCTAGTGCCAATTGTGATGAGTTTCTGTCTGACCTACCTTTCTTAGTTGCTCTAAGTTGCCCTTGTATTTTTCTTGGTTTTCCCATTTATTCCCTATTGTTTTCTGCTCTCTAGTTCCCTGGCGGTCTCCTCCCTGGCCATTTCTGGCTTAAAAGCGGTCTAGCGATAGTCCGTCTTATCTGTTTAGCAGTCTCCCATATGACCATTTCTCCAGTGACAGGTATACACACCGAGGTCGGTGTTATTTCTACAGTTTTTGGCTATGTTTATTACTCCTGGGTGCTATCTGGTCTCCTCCTTCTTATGGCATGTATTCACATCATTATTTGCATATTATTTGCTAGTTTCTAGGCTAGAAATTGCATGCACTCCGGTGCACATAGGGTCATTCATCTTTCATACCTTAGTTGCATTCCCACCTTGGTGTGTGATCCTCTCGCCTCCATATTCCTTGGGGCCGACCATGTGACCACATCAGGGACCTCCATAAGTCCCCGTGAGCCGTGGATTCTCACACGGACGTCGGGCCGGTTGTACCCTTGTCACCCCGTGTCTAGGTTGCATAAGTAAGGGAGAGTTCACACCTAGAGTTAACCAAGTTCCTGATATCCTTCCCATTAGGAACCTGCTGTTGGAGAGAACATTTGAATCAAAAATCATTAAGGTTCCAAAGGAAGAGATAAATAAAATTTGTGCATCATCATAACTTGGTTGACTTTGGTTACTTCTCATCCCTTTCTTATTTTCATAAGTTTGAGGTCATCTTGTCTAGTTACTTACTTGTGGTTGTTTGTGTTGTTTGCATCATATCTTAGGTACTACGTTGCATGTGGAGTTACTTTCGATCCTTAGATTCATCTCCTAGGGGCAATTCCTCCTTCACTTCTTACTCCAATCCTTTGTTCGAGTCCAACATGTCTTCCTACGATCTTTTTCGTTCCCATGAGGAATCTCTTCCCTAGGGACTCTTAGAGGACCCGTCCAGGGTCATCCAACTCCCATCAGGAGAAGGGTTTGTCCCTCCTCCATCCTCTGTCTCCATGGGGGGCGCGCAACAGTCCCTCTCCACCAGTAACATCTTGCAAATGATGGCCCAGTTGGATCCGGCCCAACTTCAGGCCCTTTATCAGACCTTGCAGGGGTCCAACGCCCCGTCCCCCACGATTGCATAGGGTCTGTCCACTACCTCCGTCTTTTAGTCTAGGGTTGATGGGCCCGGGGATCCACCCATTCCTATTGATCTTACCCCGGTTCAGCCTAAGATCCTCCAATTCTCCAGTCTGGAGGCAGGCCAGCCCTCTCGATCGGCCCCTCAAGTCCTTGATAAAGGGAAGACTATCCTTCCCTCATCCACCCAGACTGATTCTTATAGGACCATTCCTTGAGTCCTACAAGTTCTTGTTGGCCCGGCCGATTTCACTCGCCCTTAGCAAGGGGCAGCCCATGCCCACTCCAATTTTGGTAATCCTTCAGCCCAATATCTTTCTTATGGGCCTCCCCCTCCTTCCATCTACCCCTCGGCTCCTCGCCTTGAGCTTACTCCTTTCACTCCACCTACTCCATCTCGGGAGCAGGAACTCCTCGATAAATGGGCCGCCATGTAATAACAACTCGACTTCCTTCAAAAGCGGGTTGGCCTACAATCCTTGCCAGACGTTCCAGTTCTCAGTTTCCATAATATTCGATTCCCTCCTCAATCTGAGCTCCCCACATATCGCAAGTATGACGGGAACAGCAATCCTTTCATTCATGTGAGGGACTTTATGTATTAATCGGCACAGTTTCAGTATGATGCCCGCCTCATGGCATATTTATTCTGCCGGTCACTAGATGGAGTCGCACTGGAGTGGTTCTATGCTTTACCACTAGAAGACGCCGAGAGTTTCAAGGTTGTGAAGGAGAAATTTATTCAAAGATTCTAGGATCGGGTCGGCCCGGAATATTCATTCACAGATCTTGTGGCCGAAAAGATGAGGGCGGACGAAGACTTTGCTACTTATGCTGACAGATGGAGATAGATGGCCGCCCATGTGTCGGGTCATATTCAAGAGGAGGAGAAGGTCAAGTTGCTCATGTCCAATGCCACACCCACTTTCCACAACATATTGGCCATGAATGATATTGCCAACATGCACCAACTTTATAGCCGGGCGAGATTTGTTCAAACCCAGTTCAAGGACTCCCCCATCCATTCTCTCTTCGAGGCCCAGAAGCCCAAATACAATAAGAAATCTCTGGGGCCCGTTACTGAAGGAGTCCAGACCAATGAACAGGTGCAAGCCGTTGCATTCCCCATCCCTAACCAGTCCGCTCCGCTCCACTTCTCACAAACTCCACGTAATCCCCAATTCTCCACGCCTCAAAATCCTCAACCCATTTTCTCTACTCCACCAAACACCCAGCCTACCTTCCCCACTCTACAAAATGCCTTCCCCTCTCCATAACAACCGCAATAACCCCCGCAATACCACAGCGTCCCTCCACCCAACGGCTACACAAATAAATGCCCGACTCCGAAGAGAGCGCAATATCCTCCTTTGCCCGAATCTCTCACAGACATATTTTCCGCTCTCATGTCAAGTGCAATTCAACTCCCTCCGGAATGGCCCAACTGGAACCCGGCCGTTGATCAGTCCAAATACTACATGTTCCATAGGCAGCCTGGGCACACCATTGAAGGATGTTTTAGTTCTGAGATCTGGTATATGATCTACATGAAGGGCAGCGCATTGATTGGGCCGAGATGCATAAGGCCATTGTTGAAATAAAAGAGAAGAGAAGGCAAGCGCTGAGGCAGCAAGTGCAGTAGCAACAAGCACCGCAGCCGCAACAGCAGCAACCTATTCAGGACTTGGGGATCCACCAGAATCCCATGCCGAATCATCCTCCCGCTCCGCAACCCCAGCCACAGGCATCGGCTCAGGTTAATCTTGTCCAACCCCCGGCTCCCGACGCTGGGTGGTCCTATGACGACAAAGTTTCAGTACAGCGGCTCATGGCCCTCCACCACAACTACTGCAGCCCTTCTCCATCTTCTACCCCCTCATCCTTCCACTTCACCATCAAAACCCTTCACCCTTCACGTTCGTTAAACCCCTTATCCTACCACCCACTTCCCCTATTGTTCTGCCTATCTCCACTCCACCGCCAACGCCTACTTCCGTCATTATCTCGCCCCCACTTAACCCTTCGCAAGTCATCCTCCCTCCACGACCTGCTATCTCCACCACTACTCCTATCACCCCCATTACCTCCACTACACCCTCCACCACGTCATTCATCCACCCCATCGGGCTCATTAAGCCGCTAATCTCGAGCCCATCTGATGATGTGCCGGCCCAGAACCTTGCCCTACGGAGCGGGCGTTTGTTCCATAGAAACTATCCTTCCACTAGTGCACCTACACCCACTCCCCATTCCCCGCAATAGGTTGCTGATTAGGAGGAAGCAGATCCATTGTCGGGTACACAATATGATTTTCCCCATCATCTGGACAAGGTGCCTACTAAAATCTCCATGCTAGAATTGATCAAGAGGTCCACGCTTCACCAAGATGCACTTCGTAATTTCTTATAGAAAGTTATGGTAAATGAGGACATGGCAGTGGATAGCTTACCGACAGCCCTGGCTACCGTCTCCAAGGGGCCGGCAATCACATTCTCTGATACTGAACTAGCACTTCCCGAGGCATGACAAATGCCGCTATGCATTTCCATCATCCTAAACAAAGTAAGCATAGACGCGGCGTTGGTAGACACAGGGGCATCTATCAATGTCTATCCTCTCAGCACTTTAAGGGTCTGCAACTTGTCAGAAGATTTACTAAGGCTGACCCCGACTACTATTACAGCATACGACAATTCTAGAAGAGCATGTCATGGGGTAGTCACCATTCAAGCTGAGCTTGGGACTCTTGCAATGTCAATTGAGTTTTATTTGCTGGACATCTACCCTATGTTCAAGGCCATCTTGGGTCACCCGTGGATTGACAATCTTAATGTTGTACCATCCACTGCTCATCAATGCCTCAAATTCTCTTTTCAGGGGATGGTGGTCAAGGTAAAAAGTATATCCACGGTCCAATCCGTTAAAGCGGTCTCAGAAAGGATTTTGCCGACACTATGGCCCAGTAATTGGCCTATCATTTCAGTCTTAGACCTGGATTTTCCATGGGCCTATGCACCACACAAGTCCATCACTACGCTAGTAAACGTCAAAGTGAAGCCCCATATATGAGATTCTAAGGGTTGGAACATGATATTAAGGCTGGGCTATCAGCCGAGGAAAGATCTCGGCACACAATTACAGGGGCGAACCAAACCAGTCCCCAAAGGTAGGAAAATGAACAGCATGGGCCTTAGTTATCGAGAATCCTCACCATCAATTTTGGATGACTCTGGACCATTAACTTGGGACTACCGCCAACATTTTGTTAGACGCCCTCTCCAGCCAGGCACATTGAAAGCATCACCAAGTCAGACCAAGGAAGAAGATATAGCTTATACAGTTGACAACCCACCAGTGCTACCCAAGGGGACTGTCGGTGATATGATCGACTTTAGCCAGGCATTCGCAAAATTATTTTATGAAGAAGACAGCTGCCAAAGAAACCAGGAGGTGCGGCTTGTGCATTATGAACCGAAGAAGCCAACTGTCCACCCACAGGAAAGGGGGAGCTCGCCCATTATTTTCACTTGGTCTCCTTCCCGTTTGATGTCTTTTCTTCAAAAGCTGGAATTTATACCTTGATCACCTCCTATCTAGATCAATCCATTACTGCTTAAAGTTCCTACTGATTTTCTCATTGTCAGGGCATGCAGTTGTTGTCCTCCAGTTGATCTATCCACTCCCTTCTTCTACTCCTCTGATCCCTTTCTCGATCTCTTCTGTCCGTCCATGTATCCCCTCAGGCTCCCTCCTCTGCCTTCTTCTTCATCTTGCTGCATTATCTCTACTGATCTCCCCAAAAAAATGTCAAATTTGAAACGGAGATTTTAGTGGTAGATTATGCTATCTTCCCTCCATTCTCTGTCCTAGCTTAGACATAGGGTCCGTCGAGTCTAGGGTACTAGAGTCTGTTAAGTCTAGAGAAGTAGGGTCTTGTTCTAGGTCATCCAACCCATCCTTGCCTGAGCCGCGCCCGCCCGCGCGACATTCTAAATCTATTCTTGATAGGTTCTTGCAGGATCTAGCTCAGTGATGTCGTGCTCTTCTTAAATTCCCGGAGTTCATAGCTATAGCGATTGTGATCGAAGAGGACGAGGAGTAAGGCACGGTGTTGGGTGACACGCATGAAGATCGTCGTATCTATGCTCGACATCGGTTACCGGTGCAATAGGTAGGAGTACATTATGGCAGGATTAGTCACCCGGGTAAACCAACCCTCCTCCAAGAAGAATTGTGATGATGGACTGGGAGTCTACGAAGTCATGGATGAAAAAGACCCAGTGGATCTTGAGGACAATGACGTAGATGACACTGTCGATTTGTATGCGCAGGGTTTAAAGAGATTTGATGAGCGATCTTCAGCAGTGGATGAACCTACGAAGGAAATAAATATGTGAACTGAAGAACCATGCCTATTATTATTTCTACTACTCTCCCTCCAAAAGTTGAAGAAGATTTAGTCAAGGTCCTAAGGGAGTATAGTGATTCTTTCGCCTGGTCTTATGAGGACATGCCGAGTCTTGACCCCTCTTTGGTGGAACACCGATTAGTGCTTAAGCCAAGGGCAACGCTCGTTAAACAAAAAGATTTCACCCCCACATGGCCTTGAGAATGAAGGAAGAAGTTGACAAATTGCAAAAGGCTAGGTTCATTAGAGTGGTCTTATATCTGTAGTGGGTGGCAAACATAGTCCCTGTTATCAAGAAGGATGGAAAGGTGCGAATTTGTATTGATTTCAGGGATCTTAACAAGGCATGTCCCAAGGACGATTTCTCGCTGCCTCACATAGATGTGTTGGTGGACAACACCACTGGGTACGAAGCGTTGTCATTCATGGATGGTTATTCAAGATTTAATCAAATCCGTCTAGCTCATGAGGATCAAGAGAAAACCTCCTTTACCACGCCCTGGGGTATGTATTGCTATGTGGTCATGCCATTTGGTTTGAAGAACGTGGGTGCCACTTATCAAAGGGTGATGATGGCTATATTCCACGACATGATACATGTTTACATGGAAGCTTATGTGGATGATATCCTGGTGAAGTCAAGGACTATAGAGGAACACCCCGCTATTCTAGCCAAGGTGCTCCCGAGAGCTAGGGAGTACCAGTTGAAAATGAATCCAAAGAAGTGTGTTTTGGGAGTCTCTTCAGGAAAGTTGCTAGGCTTCATAGTTAGTAAAAGGGGGATTCAGATTGATCCTAACAAAGCAAAGGCCATCATGGGCATGCCTCCACCCAAGAATATCACGGAACTTCAAGGATTAATTGGTCGATTGCAATTCATCACAAGATTCATGTCCCGACACTCTTAGAGTTGCCGCCCGTTTTATGAATTACTAAAGGCGGGGGTCAAATTCGAATGGAACCAGGACTGTCAGAAGGCCTATGAGGATTTAAAGGTATATCTATCTAATCCCCCGATTTTGCAGCCTCCTGTCCCTGGGAAACCTCTGATCCTATACATTTCTGTCATTGAAGACTCCCTAGGAGCTGTCTTGGCACAAGTAGATGATGAAGGCAAAGAGCGGGCCGCTTATTACCTCTCCAGGTTATTTAACCCCGCGGAGGCCAAGTACACTACCATGGTGAAAACTTGTGCCGCCTTGGTTTGGGTAGCTCAGAAGTTGAAACACTACTTCCTAGGCCACCCAGTTAGGTTAATCTCTAGGATGGACCCAATTCGCTATCTCTTAGAAAAGCCTGTCCTTTCTAGTATGTTAGCTCGCTGGCAGAGCTTCCTCTCTCAATTTGATATCACATTCATTGTTCATAAGGTAATCAAATGGTACGCCATCACTGAGCATCTCGCCCATCTTCCTATCCCCTGCACGGATTCTATTCAGGACGATTTCCCTGATGAGCATCTCTCCATTCTTACTCATCATCTCTTTTGGTCTCTGCACTTTGATGGTGTGCTTAACTCTCAAGGCCGAGGGATAGGTGTTGTTCTCCTCACTCCGGAAGGGGTGACGATTCCCTTTGCTTATCAGCTCTATTTTCCTGCTACCAACAACATCACTGAGTATGAAGCTCTCCTGGCTAGATTGAAGCACGCCTATCTTTTGGACGTGTGTTATTTGAACATCATAGGAGACTCTTAGCTCGTTATGCGGCAAGTTTTATCCACTTATCGCTCTCCCGACCTGAAGCTCAAGCCATATGAGGATTTGGTCACTCTCTTGGCCAGGCAATTTCATAAGTTGATCTACATCCATACTCCTCGATCTCATAATATCCTGGCTGATGCGCTGGCATCGCTCACTTCCTCCCTATCTTTCCCTCTCAGTCGAAGTACTGAGTCCATCGTCATCCAGAGATTGGACGCCCCTTCCCTTCAGAATCTTTGGTACGACAACCTTAGGAAAACTGTAGAGGCTAGGGTTGAGAAGGAAGATTTAAAGGAAGTGTCTTTAATTGAGTTGGAAGAGATTCTGGAAGAAGAAGAGTTGCCATGGTACCATTAAATCGAGCTATACTACAGAGATGGATCGTTCCCAGAAGGGGCAAGTGCTGAGCAGCGTAAGGCTATTAGAAGAGATGCCTCGAAGTACACTATCATTGCGGGAGAATTATACAGGCGTGCTCTCAATGGAATGCTCATGAGGTGTCTCGATGATGATGAAGCTTGGAAGGTGGCCGAAGCAGCCCATTCAAGTGAGTGTGGAGGTCATGTCAATGGTCAGGCTTTAGCAAAGAAAATCCTTAGGCAGGGTTACTATTGGCCCACTCTAGATGATGATTGCTGCCTCTATGTTCAGAGGTGTCTTAAATGTCAACTCCACGCTGATAAAATCCATGCTCCTGCTTCGTCTCTTCATCCTCTCTCCGCTCCTTGGCCGTTCTCCATGTGGGCCTTCGACATTGTTGGCCAGCTCGGTGATCCCAACTCTCAAACCAAGTAGAAATCCTTCATCCTTACCGCCACTGAGTACTTCACCAAATGGGCCGAAGCGGAAGCATACGTAGAGATCAAAGCTACCACGGTGTGCCGCTTCATCATGAAGAATATCATCGTGTGGTTCGGAGTCCCGAGTAGCATCGTCATCGACAATGGACCCCAGTTCATCTCTCAAGAGCTCTAGGACCTTTGTAAGAAGTTAAATATTTCTTTATATCATTCATCTCCATATTATCCTCAAGGTAATGGTCAAGTTGAATCTACTAATAAAACCCTTCTCAAAATCATAAAGAAAACATGCGAATCTCACAAATTTTCAAATTGGCCTGAACGATTAGTGGAAGCTCTATGGGCTTACCGCACCTCTGTCCGTACTCCTACGGGGCAAACCCCCTGCTCTCTTACATACGGGATGGAGGCGGTGCTCCTATATGAGATCTTGATCCCTTCCTTAAGGGTACAGCTCGATAAGGAACTTAATCTCGACGAATGTCGAGAGGCGTTGCTCGTCCAGTTGGAACTCTTGGATGGGAAGAGGATGAATGCAGCCGATCACGTGTCTATTTATCAAAAGAGGGTTTCACGTTATTTTCAAAAGAAGGTAATTGAGCGTAAATTTCAAATATGGGATATGGTTTTGAAACGCAAGTTCATTAGGTCCGGAGGTCCTAGGTCTAAATTGTAACCTAACTGGGAAGGGTCGTTCGTCGTTAGAGAGGCTTATTGATGGGAATCAAGCCAGCTGCCAAGCTGAAGCGGATCATGGATGTTGCCAGGCCAAAGATGAAGGTGCTATAGGTCCCTAGCGCGACCTGGCAGAAGGCGCTAGGGTCCCCTAGCGCGGCATGAAGAACGCGCCAGTCAGCCCTAGCGCGATCTCAGACAGAAACTCGGCTGCAGAAGGTCCAACTTCCCGGTGCCTAACTCTTCAAAGTCTTCGATGTCTGCTGTCTTCCATGGTTGTAAATCGACGTGTTAGTGTCATTTTGTCTTCCCCTTTCCTTATATATGTATCCCATCTCGTTTGATTAAGCAATCGAAGCATGAATCTATGAGTGTTCTTGAGTGTAGCCCATGGCTATCTTCCCCAATCTTTGGAAACCCCCTTCATCTGTCCCTCTATGGGTGCGAGGCCCAATTCTATCTCCCTGATCCTCTCCCTTTCCCCTTCAATGGAGGACGATCGAAGCCTCGGATGCATCGGCTCTAAGATGGGGTCGAGTGTGAGGCTCCATTCGGAGCTTCGTTCTTCTTCCAACCAATGATTCCACTTCCCCCACCTCCGCCAAAGATGCTGTTACGATCAGGATGGAGCTCGACTGCACCGTACCTACGAAGGGTTCGGGTGAGAGGCCCCAGCCAAGCTTCCTCACGGCCTAACATCATCTACGTCCACCTTTCTTCCCTTGCCGCTCACCCCACATCCACCTTCCCAAAAGTTATCCTAGCTAGTATTAGGTTGGTTTGATTTCAATTTCAGCATTCCCCATGTGTTCTCCGTCGTCCTATGTGTTTCCCCTTGTGTTTTGAACCCCCAGAGTCATCCACGGGAGCCCCGACGTCGAGGTTCTTCGTTCTGCTGCTGTCTGAGAATGCGCGTAAACGATATAGCGCGATCTTCAGAACGCGCGTAAAGGGTATAGCGCAACTATGAGCAGAAGGAAGAAGAAGACCCCCCCACTTCTGTCCTGCATCAAATTGGTATCAGAGCTTAAGGAACTAGGCTGTTCTCACAGATGGGGATCTTGAGCTACGAGGTTCGAGGATGAACCTTCCCAAGTGGAGGGATTTTGATGGGAATCAAGCCAGCTGCCAGGCCGAAGCGGATCGTGGACGTTGCCAGGCCAAAGATGAAGGCTCTATAGGTCCCTAGCACGACCTGGCAGAAGGCGCTAGGGTCCCCTAGCGCGACATGAAGAACGCGCCAGTCAACCCTAGCGCGATCTTAGAAAGAAACTCGGCTGCAGAAGGTCCAACTTCTCGGCGCCTAACTCTTCAAAGTCTTCAATGTCTGCTGTCTTCCATGGTTGTAAATCGACGTGTTAGCGTCATTTTGTCTTCCCCTTTCCCTATATATGTATCCAATCTCGTTTGATTAAGCAATCGAAGCATGAATCTATGAGTGTTCTTGAGTGTAGCCCATGGCTATCTTCCCCAATCTTTGGAAACCCCCTTCATCCGTCCCTCTATGGGTGCGAGGCCCAATTCTATCTCCCTGATCCTCTCCCTTTCCCCTTCAATGGAAGACGATCGAAGCCTCGGATGCATCGGCTCTGAGACGGGGTCGAGTGTGAGGCTCCATTCGGAGCTTCGTTCTTCTTCCAACCAACGATTCCACTTCCCCCACCTCCGCCAAAGATGTTGTTACGATCAGGATGGAGCTCGGCTGCACCGTACCTGCGAAGGGTTCGGGTGAGAGGCCCCAGCCAAGCTTCCTCACGGCCTAACATCATCTACGTCCACCTTTCTTCCCTTGCCGCTCACCCCACATCCACCTTCCCAAAAGTTATCCTAGCTAGTATTAGGTTGGTTTGATTTCAATTTCAGCATTCCCCATGTGTTCTTCGTCATCCTATGTGTTTCCCCTTGTGTTTTGAACCCCCAGAGTCATCCACGGGAGCCCCGACGTCGAGGTTCTTCGTTCTGCTGCTGTCTGACAACGCGCGTAAATGATATAGCGCGATCTTCAGAATGCGCGTAAAGGGTATAGCGCGACTATGAGCAGAAGGAAGAAGAAGAACCCCCACTTCCGTCCCGCATCACTTATCCAGGGAACGCATATCACCTAGTCAACGTAGAAGGTGAGGAGATGTCTCATGCCTAGAATGGGTTGTATCTTAAGTGCTTTTTCCCTTAGAGTCAGGCTAATAAAGGCCCGGTACCGAGGTGTTCCTTTCCTCGATCATGAAGGAGATTCCGAGCTTGGCATTCACACACTTCACGACATCCCTAGTCAGGTTTCCCAATTTTGTAAATGCCGTTTCTCCTCTGGCCATGCTTGGGGGAAGTTAAAGTCCCCGTCCGTTTCTCTCTTCTGCCGAATCTAGGGGCAAGAAGCAAATAAGGGGGCGATGAGTAATCTAGACACCATGATAAAAGGAGGTCTCAAATAGGGGCAGTCCGTTATGACCCGATTCCGCAAGAAGAAAAAGCAACAATAACACTAAAGAAAAAAAAGAAGAAAAAAGAAAAGAAAAGAAAGGAGTAGAAATCAAAGCGAAGCCGAAAGTTCATCTCAAAAGCTCAAAGCTCGAAATCCAGAATGCTCCAAAAGTATGAAACTAGACATGGCAAGAGTGTCAGTACAGTTTCCCCGCGGGACGTTATGAGTTCGATCGTATGCGTGCCTAGCGTGGATGAAGGTTCGATGACGTACACAAAGTCCCGGCGCAACAGACTGAATCTCTAAAGGGGTTGTCATGAGAAAGATTCAAGCCCTAAAAACCTCTATACCTGGTCTAGGCTTACCTCCCGAATTCATTTTTTTTAAGACTAAATTGTACTCTGGGTATGGCCTCGACAGAGACACCATCATACATATTGGCCCCGACCGGGGATTGTCACTTTCAAAGCACGCCGACCTCAGCAGATTCCTAGTGTGAGAGGTAGGGCTCTCGTTGCTGGGACGAAGCTAGCCTTTTAAAATCTAAAAAAAATTAGATATTTCAAAATCCAAAAAAAATTAGATATTTCAAAGTCCAAAAAAATCAAATATTTCAAAATCTAAAAAAATCAAATATTTCAAAATCTAAAAAAAATCAAATATTTCAAGATTCAAAAAAATTCAGATATTTCACAAAAACCAAAAATACCATCATTCTCGCATAACATGCATTGCATCTAAACATTTTCATTCTATTTCGCCTATTTGATAAGGTTCCATCCCTTGACCAAATATTAAGAATTTGTCATTCTCTAACTTGCTGAAGGTAAGGGGTTGAGCCTAGGAGCAGATCTAACTTGTTTCTTGTTTTAAGTGTGTGTAGACACAGGTTCTGTTTCGAGAATTCGAAGCATTGCATGTTTATCCCTTGCATCGATCGCTAGGAATCCCCTAATGGTTGTTTATGGACCGTTTTCCCCACCCGAGAATTAAGACTCTTAGGTTTTTCTGTCCCTTCACCTTAGCGGTCTATCTCTAGACCGTTTGCATCCTTCTAGCGGTCCCAGTGGCGACCGCATGTTGCTCCCGAGAGTTAAAAAAACTCAGAGTTTTTCTAGGTCTTTCCTCTTGCGGTCTATCGCCAGACCGTTAGGCTTGTCTAGCGGTCCTATTCTAGACTATTTCTCAAACCGAGAACTCTGTCCTCCTTGGTTCATCAAGCTACAAATGTAATTTCATTGCACATCTTTCAAAGCCAATCTTTTCTTTTGTTCATTCAAGTTCATGACACATTATTCTTTCAATAAAGTTCAGGTAAAATTCAAGGAATTTTCAATTTACATTCAATTTATCATCCGCACGTGGCCGGACCTTGCGTAATTCCTTCACATAAGCTTGGTACTCCTCTCCTTTCTCTATCACTTCCGCTTGCAAGGCACAGACACGGCTGATCTCCTACAAGGTTAGAGCGCTCCGAACTGCCCGCTCATCCTCCTCGATCCCGATCTTTCTAGCTTGAAGGGGATGGTAGTGAGATAGTGCTTGAACCGTAGTGCGAGGCAGTCCAACTTGTAAGTAGCACCGGTGTGGGTTGTAGATTGCCAAGGTAGTGTCCCCCACTAGCTGCAGGTCTAGTCCTAGTCACCGGGGCAATCTGAGAGAAGTGCTTTGAAGAGCTCGGGGTCGTATCATGAACTTGTCAATTGGCAAGGTATTGAGGAAGAGGCACCAATCATCTCATGTTTTCTTGTCTGCAGTCCGACATTCAACCTGTGAAGAGAATCCAGACGCCCCTCCTATGAAGTGGAGTGGGTGGCTCCTGAATATGCGGCTAATTGAAGGCAAGTCCTCCTTGGGTAGAAATTTAAGTCTAATCCCCATCCAACACTCAAGGATGATCATTGACCCGAAGAGGGGACCCCCTAGTGAAGCTGAACTAAGGCCTTCATAGAGGTAAGAAAGGATAGCTTGGGAGATAGATAAACCCAGCCACAAGCCACTAATAATGCTGAGGTTTTAGATATCTAAGAGGTGGTCGGTGGTAGAAAAGAGTAAAATCCCACACAAGCAAATAAAGACGGCTTTTGCTATGGCTTCATATTTTCCACATTTGTTTTTACAATGAGAAGTGATCCATTGAGCCAAGGGTATCAAATGGATATAGCGAGGGCTAATCATCATTTTCACATTGGTGTGACACCGCCTTGGGGTGATAGTCACAAGACAGAATGCCCTTGGACCTACAATTGCAAGCAAGTATCTTTGAGCGGCGGAATTACTCTAGCGAACTCACTCGCGTGGCGCACACTAGTGCCCGTAGGCGACTCGGCGATGATGGAGAGGGTCCGAGGCGGGACCTTGATGCTCCAATGGTTGGCTAGCTTGGGGAGAACCCCAAATGGGCCAGGGATGCCCAACTCACGGGCGGCCAGCACACCAAGGGTGTGGGATGTAGGGGATCACTCACAACTCGCCCGCGGTGATCACTCACATCAATGGCAATTATGGGCCGAGCTTTCACACTCCGTCCGACGTAGCAATAACGATAATACTATGCTAAGCAAGGAATTTAAACCAGCCAAGAGGGGGACCGAGGCTCACCTAGTCGGCGTGAAGACGCCGACCCCGGCCGGAGACGGGGGCGAGCGGGGAGGCGAGGGTATGCACCCGCACGCCGCGTCGATGAAGCTTCAAACCTGCGACTTGAATTATTACATGAACTACACCCCTTGCAAGGGGGGGATCTCGGGGTGGGGGTAAGTTATTACAGCCAAAACTACCTCCACGTAGGGAGGAGCCTTCAGCCGGCCAAGCTAGGGAAGGGGAGAACCGACCTAGGAACTAATTGATAGAACGCCGACGGTTCTGTCCGACCTCTAGAACAGGGGATAGGTAGTCGAAGATGATGCTGCTGCGGCTTCTCCCGAATTTTATTGATGACGAGACTAGTGCCAAAATCTTCAGGATTAGATCAGGAAGACGTCCAATCTTTTTAGAATTTTCTGGCTGGCGGTGCTGGTCGGGGAAGAGCTATGAATAGGGACTCAGATCTCTGGTTCTGACTATCTCAGCACCACTGCATTAGAAAGCCAGAGTTGTCATGATTGCTCCCAAGCTCCGAATCAAATGTGGCCAGATTCGTTGGGAAGGTTGTCGAGTCCTCTTCGAAACGAGACCCACGGGGACACCAGAGGGTGCCGGAGCAGATCGGGAGAGCCCGAACAGTGGACAGGGGTCGGTTCAGTCCCAGGAGGAGCAGAACTGCACACTTGGAGGAAAAATTGATAAATCTTATTTCCGAATGCCGAACGGGGTTCCGCTTCTTGTCCCTCAAAGTAGGCTCGTTGTAGAAGATCCCAGCCAAGTCCCGCCTCCAGATCCTCAAGAGGGTGGCCTTGGCAGACTCTGCAAATGGCTTCAAATTGCTGACCGGGCCTATCCTATGCAGTCGGAGAAAAATAGCTCTACTTCGCAGTCACGAACTCAGACGGGGACGAAACCACCACCGTTGTGAAGTTGCTTCGATGATGATTCCAACAATATATGGTACGCCTCCTGAAGCCTTACGATGATGCCGTGGCCGCTGCTGCAATCTGTTGGTGCTCTGCTGCCTTTGAATTGAGAACTGTAGGTTGAAGATGATAGGGGGAATGGGGTATATGGGATGGGAAATGGGGTGGATGGGTGTGGGAGTGACCCCTAGCTGTGAGGGGGTCTGGGAGGGGGTGTTCCAGGGTGTGGGAAGGGGAGAATGGGGACTGGAATGGGGTGTTTGCAGTGGGTGAGAGAGAAGCTGCGAATTTGGGATGGGTGGGGGAGAGGGAAGGAGAGTTCTCTCTCCAAGGTTTGCAAATTGACTAATGGGGTGGTTAATGGGGCTTTGGGGATGGGAATGGTTGTGTTGGGGAAGGGAAGGGATGCTTGGGGAGTGTGGAATTCTCCCTTGGGAGATGAGAGGGTGCTTAGGGAAGGGGATTGGGTAGTTGGTGGTTGGGTGGTGGAGTATGGATTGGTGGAGGGTCTCTTGGGACTAGGGGTGGAGTAATGAGGGTTGGGGTAGTTGGGAGGATGAGTAATGAGGGGAGAGGAAGGGTTGATGATGTGGAGGAGAGAGAGGGAGGGGAGGAGAGAGAAAGGGGAGCCCCCTCCTCTTGGAGAGAGAGAGATAAGAGAGAGAGATAGAGAGAGGGGGATCCACCCCTTAGAGAGAGAGAGAGAGATTTGGAGAATCCACTCCAATAAGACACTAAAACTCACTTGATTTAAATTGATCATAAAAGGTTGTTACATATGAGAGGAGTGGGGTCCTATTTATAGGCTCACACAATTTCATGGACTAAAATGACCTTGAACAAACTAACTAATGACTAGCCTATCCAGGTGGGGGGCGCCCATGGGCCAAGCCCATCTTTTGGGACCATTTGGCTACTCAAACCAACCTAATGACTCATAGACTTAGGTAGATAACCCACTAACCTAGGTACATGACTCAAATAAAGGGAAAATTACATAGTTTATGACTCAAAGAAAATATGAAAATTACATGGATAGACTCAGAAAAATGTGAAGAACATAATGACGCATGCCGTCGATCTATTTAAGCTTTGAAAAAAAGTAGAGGGGCAAGGGATGCCCCCATCATACCCCCGGGGTGGGGGGAACTCGACCCCGTCGAGTATGGGTCCATCGGGGAAGTGGTACACCAATGCAGCTCTAGGCGAGCCATGATCTCTTAACTCAACCCGCGTCCATAGCTGGGGAATGGTGCTTCAGCTTTTCAAAGTGGCTTGGACACACCCTCATGCTGGCAATGAGATCTTGCTTGCCTAGTATTGCCGCCGTGTGCTCACGTCGGGCTCTCAGGCTAATTTGTGGTGGCACTCCGAGGGTGTCTCTCACAAGGATAGGTGTAAGCTCAAGGCACTCACTAGGATCCACCCCGGTGTCCTTAGAGGGTGCCAGATCCGCCACGTGGGAAGTGGGGTGAATCCCAAAACCCATTAAAAAGTTCAACCCATAAGCTGGTTTGCCAAAGCTACTCGGAACTTGGGAAGGTCCAAGTCGTCGTTCCCTCAAATTGGAGGTGACCCTAGGGTAGAGCCACTCCAAAGTCATCATCGCCAAGTTGCCAACTTGGAAGTCCAAGTGGCGCTCATGAGTTTTTGCCTGCTTCTTGTGAATCTCACCGCTTGTTGCTTGATACTTGCTTGGATGCATATGCCATGCACTATGATACAGTGTGAGTGGGAAATGTATGATATGCATAGGGGGGCCAGGACAACCATATTTAGACCAATCATGTAGGAATGCAATGGAGACTTTGATGGAATTGGGAGGACCGGGCCATCCATAAATGTCCCTCTCATGCGTAGGTGTGATAAGTGCCAAAGGACCCGGACATCCATGAATACTCCTAATATGCTTAAGACTCATGATGAATGAAGGTGGACCATTACATCCGAATATGGACCACTCATGCTTCCTACTTGACATGTGGGTGATATGAATGAATGGACTCGACTTATGAATCATGTCAAGTGGTGCGGTATGCCTAGCCACATGCATTCCTATCCTAGAGATGACTTCCATGTGCATGGGTGTGGGGTGGCCCTTGAGCTTCCGCTCGTATGGATCAAAGGGATCTAAGAAGGGGGACATCATGGAGTGGGGCAATTCATCAATCCCAAGGTGTATGTTGCCTAAGGTCAAGGCTCCCATGGTGTAACCCGATTCTAGGAAGGGAGGGGTTTGGCCCAACATGGTGTGTGAGGGTAGGGTAAGGTGAGTGGTGAGTAAGTTGGGTGGGTCACATGGGGAACTAGACTCCCATAGGAAGGGATCAAAGGCATCATGATAAGGGTTACCTAGAGAGATATACTCCATGTCCTCAAGGTCCTCACAAGGTGGTGAATCATCCTCTTCTAGTGAAATGGTTGGGCCGGTGTATGGGGTGGGTTGGTTGGTCAAGGTTCTAGGAATCACAATGGTAGGGGAGTGGACCGGGATGGGCTCTTCCACCATGGGGAGAAGGAAAATGAGGTCGCTAGTGTAGCAACCAATAGTGCAAACCGAGGTGATAGACCCGGTACATGGGTGGATGAGGTCAAGGCTCTTGGGTCGGTCCGCCCCTAGAGTCAACAAACAAGTCAAGTCTAATTGCCACTCTAGACCCTTGAGGAGATCATCCCAACCCTCTACCTCATAGTAGGATTGGATCGTGGTGTGAAAGGAGGGGAGGGCCACAATTTGGGATTGATGTCCCATGGGTGAGAGGTGTGGGGGTGAACTAGGGACGGGGGGGCCTTGCTTGAGCCATTGGAGTATGGACTCATTCACGGTGAGGGTGTGTGGCTCTTGAGGATCCAGACTAGGGGAGGTGGGTGGAAGTGGAGATTCTTGGATTTCCTTTATGGTGGGTTGCGGATCCGGACTAGCATCCATTTTTGTGTGGGTGGGTGTGTGGGTGTCAACTTCTAATGATAATGGGGTGGGTAGGTCTAATGCGGGGGAATTGGTGATAGTCGATGCGTGGTGCACCCGAGGTGGTGAACAAGCATGGGCTTGGGTTGGGATTGGTAAGGGAAGTAGTGGAGGTCTAGGTTGGGGTTGGGTTGGGGTAGGAAGTGGAAGATGGGTGGGTTGAGGGGGTTTGGGAAGATTGTCCTTGGGAGGAGTGTCCTTGTTGGGGGATGATGGAGGGGTAATGGTGGCCGGGGTGGGAGAGGTTTCAACCACTAGGGGTATGGAAACATGCTTCCTCGTGGGGCATTGTCTGGCGATGTGCCCCAATTGGTGGCACCTATAACATTCCGGCTCGCACTTACCCGAGGTTATTTCACTCACTTCTATCTCCATAGGACCATTTCCTTTTTGAGAAGGGGTAAGGTGAGGGGTGGAGGTGGAGGTGGGGGCCAAAGGGCCTTGAGTAAGGTGGGTTGTGGAATTGGGTTTTGGTTGCATTGTGGGGAATTGGGGAATTGGAGTCTTGGGTTGGCAGGGTGGGGATGGTGGAGTTGAAGTGCTCCGTGGGCTTTGGTGATCCGAGTAGGAAGGGGACACATATCTAGCCCTAAGTTGTTCCTTCATGTTTCCCCAAGTGGTGATGGGATCTTCCCTTCTAATTATCCTTAGCCCGACAATTTATAGCCAATAGGTTTGAGCCCGTTTGGTAAGTTGTGATTTGGCACATCGGACTTTCTCATCCTCGGACATGGGATACCAAGTGAATTAATGGTCCATTGAGACTTCCCAATCTAAATAGTCAATAGAATGAGTTCCATCAAAGATGGGAGGTGGGGGAGGAGCCCTACTATCATTCGCCCTTGGGGCGGGCCCATTTTCTCCAAGTTGGTCGAGTCGACCCGATAGGTTATCAAGCCGCTCATTGACATAGGTCAAGGCCTTCATGAGGTAGTTGAGATGGCCAGGGAGGTCATGTGTGTTAGTGGTAGGCATCCCTTGGGGGTTTGGACTCATGGAGAGGGCCGATGGGTAAGGTCGGTAAGAGGTGGCCATGCTAGTGGACAAAAGAGATGCAACCGAGGACTCTAAATGCATAAACTGTTGGGTAATATGGACGGAACGGAGTACCCAAACGAGGAGGACAACCAGCAGAGGAGGAAGAAGAAAGGAGAGAAGAGAAAATAAACCACAAGAACACACAGGGATTTTTACGTGGTTCGGAGGCAAGATGCCTTCCTACGTCCACGACCGCAACAGAATTCCACTAAGAAAGCCACCAACCAGAGTTACAATACAATGAGAGAGCCCACCCTTTTATACTGGGAGATTAGGGCGTCATTAGTCAGGATATTAAGGATAATAATGCCCCTATTAAATAGAAATCCTCTTCCGGGGTACATTAGACGTGCATGCTCGCCTGTCACACAGGATGCTCTCCTGAGACCGAGTATGCGCTCCAGAAGGTGCAAATGCTCCCCCACCATCAGTCAGGTCAATGCATTTCTAAGACAGAAGTGTCGACACTTCTTCATGTAGGTCGACATGTTCCAAGGAGACAAATGTCGACACTTGAGCCCGTAGTGCATGCTCCCCTGACGTTGAGAATGCTCCCCTAACATTGAGGATGCTCCCCTGGAGCAGCGATTGCTCCCCAGAGACAGCATGTGCTCCCCATGCTCCCCTGACGTTGAGAATGCTCCCCTGAAGCAGTGGATGCGCTCCTGAGGCAGAGTGTGATCCCGTGCAGAGGCACACAATGAAGAGTTCTGACTCTACACTCTAACAATCTCCCACTTGGAGTCTGAACTCCAAAGAAAGCAAACCTCTCAGTGTATTAACCCTGCTCAATATAACAATGGAAATACTGCTACGGCATCCCTCCATCAATCATCCATGGAGGCCAACTGAGGCTTTGCACAGTCTCAGTTTCTCTGTGGTCACCACCTTGGTTAACATGTCTGCTGGATTCTCTGCACCAAGTATTTTCTCCAGCTGCAAAACATCATCTTCAAGCAAACCACGAATGAAGTGATACTTCAGTTGTATGTGCTTAGTCCTTGCATGAAAGACTGGGTTCTTAGCAAGGTGAATTGCACTTTGACTGTCACAAAACAGCACACTGTTGCTTTGTTCCTTGCCCAATTCCTTCATAAAATTTTTCGGCCATACCATCTCTTTGCTAGCTTCAGAGATAGCAACATACTCTGCTTCTGTTGTTGAGAGAGCAACAACCTTCTGAAGTTTTGAAACCCAACTCACTGCAGTGCCACCCAAGGTGTAAACATAGCCAGTGGTACTTCTTCTGGTGTCCAGATCACCACCAAGATCTGAATCAACAAAACATTATAGAATAACATCACTTTTCCTAAAACAAGGTGATTTGCCTGAGGTGCCTTTTAGGTATCTCAGAATCCATTTCACTGCCTCCCAGTGTTGCTTGCCCGGATCTGCCATATGTCTGCACACAACTCCTACTGCATGTGCTATATCCGGACTGGTACAAATCATGGCATACATCAGACTTCCTACGGCTGATGCATAAGAAATTTTCTTCATGGACTCACGCTCTTCAGCAGACTTTGGTGACTGCTCTTTAGACAGCTTGAAGTGACTTGCTAAAGGAGTGCTAACTGGTTTTGCATCCTGCATGTTGAATCTGCCCAACACCTTCTGAATGTAACCTTCTTGAGATAGCTTCACAGTGCCGGCTGTTCTATCCCTTACAATTCTCATCCCAAGAATTTACTTTGCTGCTCCTAAGTCCTTCATAGCAAATTCCTTTGATAATTGTATTTTCATATTGTTAATTTCTGTCATACTTGATCCTGCAATAAGCATATCATCCACGTACAACAACAATATGATATAACAATTATCAAACTTCTTAAGATAACAACAATGATCCATGTTGCACCTAATGAAACCATTGTTGCATATGAATCCATCAAACTTCTTGTACCACTATCTGGGGGCTTGTTTCAGACCATACAAACTTTTCTTAAGCTTGCATACAAGGTTTTCTTTGCTTGGGACTGAAAACCCTTCTGGTTGCAACATGTAGATGTCTTCCTCCAAGTCACCATGGAGAAAAGCTATCTTCACATCTAGTTGCTCTAAATGTAAGTTCTCAGCAGCAACAATGCTCAACACCAATCTAATAGTGGTTAGTTTCACAACTGGAGAAAAGATCTCAGTGTAGTCTATACCTTCCTTTTGCTGGAAGCCCTTCACTATCAACCTTGCTTTGTACCTCTTACTGCCATCAGGTTCATCTTTGACTCTGTAAACCCACTTGTTGTGCAATGCCTTCTTGTTCTTAGGGAGTTTAGTTAGCACCCAAGTCTGGTTCTTTTGTAATGAGTTCATCTCATCTTCCATGGCTAACTCCCACTTAACAGAATCTGTAACCTGCATTGCTTCATCATAACACTCGGGTTCACCTTCGTCAGTCAACAGTAGGTAATGCAAAGATGGAGAATACCTTTGTGTAGGCCTAAGTATTCTTGCAGATCTTCTCAGTTGTACCGGTGTACAAGGTTGTGCTTCTGTTTCAGATACATCATGTATCTTATCATTCACATCATCTTGTGAAATTTCTTCTAGCTCAACATGTCCACGATTTTCATTTTGTTTCCCTGCACTGTCAGATTCTACAACAGCCCTGTCTTTGTACAAGACATTTTCATTGAATATAACATTTTTTCTTCTGAGAATTTTTCGATTTTCATCATCCCAAAATCGATATCCAAACTCATCAGAACCATATCCAATGAAAAAGCACTTTATAGACTTAGCATCTAGCTTATCCCTGTCATTAGAATCTACATGCACAAATGAAACACAGCCAAAGACTCTCAAATGTGAAAGATTTACCTCTTTCTCTGTCCAGGCCTCCTCTGGAATTTCACCATCTAAAGGGACAGATGGTCCTCGGTTTATCAAGAAAACTACTGTGTTAATTGCATCTGCCCAAAATATTTTAGGCAGTCCAGCATGTATCCTCAAGCTTCTAGCCCGTTCATTCAAGGTTCTATTCATGCGCTCGACAACTCCATTCTACTGTAGTGTTCTTGGAACAGTTCTTTCCATCCTGATACCACTAGCTGCACAAAAGTCCTTGAAATCTTTGTTGTCATACTCTCCACCATTATCTGATCTCAGACACTTCACCTTCAAACCTGTCTCATTCTCTACAAGGGTCTTCCAATTTTTGAAGGTAACAAATACATCAGATTTCCTTTTCAAAAAATAAACACATACCTTGCGAGTAGAGTCATCAATGAAAGTGACATAGTAGAGTGAGCCTCCAAGAGATGGTACTGGTGAAGGACCCCATACATCTGTATGTACAGGCTCTAGCTTCTGTGTCTTCAAAGTTCTTACAGTCTTTGAGAATGTAACCTTCTTTTGCTTCCCAAAAATATAGTCTTCGCAAAGACCAACTTCCACAGATTTCAAGCCAGACAATTTACCTTTTGACAGCAGTACCTTCATCCCTTTCTCACTCATGTGACCAAGCCTGCAGTGCCATATGTTGGAGTCAACTCCTGAATTTGCCACTGTCACTATATCTTTGTTGTTGCTAGTCATGTAGAGAGTACCCATCTTGTTGCCTCGTGCTATAATCATAGCACCTTTGGTGATCTTCCAAGATCCACCCACAAAGGTTGTGATATACCCTTCATCATCAAGCTGTCCAACAGATATCAAGTTCCTCTTCAAGCCAGGTATATGCCTTACATTCTTTAACTTCCACAAAGTGTCATTTGTGGTCCTTACATTGACATCACCCTTCCCCACAATATCTAAAGGCTCATCATCAGCAAGATAAACCTTCCCAAAGTTTCCAGTAACATAATTTTGCATACTTTCTTTATGTGAGGTAGAGTGAAACGATGCACCTGAGTCAAGAATCCATGACTCTAAAGGAGTGTCAACACAAAGAACTAAGGCATCTTGAACATGCTCTGCTGCAGTTGCATTGGCGGACTTTTCATTATGATTTTTCTTCTTTGGAG
The DNA here is from genome assembly GCA_022559845.1 of Amorphophallus konjac. Classification (NCBI taxonomy): domain Eukaryota; kingdom Viridiplantae; phylum Streptophyta; class Magnoliopsida; order Alismatales; family Araceae; genus Amorphophallus; species Amorphophallus konjac. The sequence goes on along the minus strand of CM040125.1, from coordinate 170,398,650 downwards.
CCTTGCAATCTTTCTTTAAGTGCCCCTTTTTACCACAAATCCAGCACCCATCACCACTATAATTTGATTGACCTTTCTTCTTGGACCTGGATCTGCTCCTATTTTGACCCCACTGTTTTGTTCTTCCCCTGCTCTCTGTATTCAAGGCAGAACCTGAGACTTCACCTGATTCCCTTCTGTGAATATCTTCGCTTAGAATCAAGTCTCGAACCTCATTGAGCTTCATGTTACTTGAACCGGAAGAGCTACTTATAGCCGTCATAGTTGCACCCCAACTTTCAGGTAAGGAGGATAAAAGAATCAGGGCCCGAATCTCATCATCAAAGTTTATTTCTACAGAACTCAACTGAGTTGTAATCACATTGAATTCATTGATGTGATCTGTAACAGAAGCACATTCGGCCATCTTCAGATTAAATAAACGACGCATCAAATATACCTTGTTTGAAGCCGAGGGCTTTTCATACATATTTGATAGTGCCTTCATCAATCCTGCCGTGGTCTTCTCGTTCACGATGTTGAAGGTGACGTTTCTGGCCAACGTCAAGCGAACAACTCCGAGTGCTTGTCTGTCTAGTAGATCCCAATCTTCTTTCTTCATCCCTGCCGGCATCGTTCCAAGAAGCGACTCGTGCAGCTTCTTCTGATACAGGTAGTCTTCGATTTGCATCTTCCAGAAATCGAAGTCCTTGCCATCGAACTTGTCGATCCTCACCTTTCCTTCATCTGCCGCCATTGCTCCCACTATTCTCCTTGAACCAGAACAAGGCTCTGATACCAGTTGTTGGGTAATATGGACGGAACGGAGTACCCAGATGAGGAGGACAACTAGCAGAGGAGGAAGAAGAAAGGAGAGAAGAGAAAACAAACCACAAGAACACACAGGGATTTTTACGTGGTTCGGAGGCAAGATGCCTTCCTACATCCATGGCCGCAACAGGATTCCACTAAGAAAGCCACCAACCAGAGTTACAATACAATGAGAGAGCCCACCCTTTTATATTGGGAGATTAGGGCGTCATTAGTCAGGACATTAAGGACAATAATGCCCCTGTTAAATAGAAATCCTCTTTCGGGGTACATTAGACGTGCATGCTCGCCTGTCACACAGGATGCTCTCCTGAGACCGAGTATGCGCTCCAGAAGGTGCAAATGCTCCCCCACCATCAGTCAGGTCAATACATTTCCATGACAGAAGTGTCGACACTTCTTCATGCAGGTCGGCCTGTTCCAAGGAGACAAATGTCGACACTTGAGCCCGTACTGCATGCTCCCCTAACGTTGAGAATGCTCCCCTGACATTGAGGATGCTCCCTTGGAGCAGCGATTGCTCCCCAGAGATAGCATGTGCTCCCCATGCTCCCCTGACGTTGAGAATGCTCCCCTGAAGTAGTGGATGCGCTCCTGAGGCAGAGTGTGATCCCGTACAGATGCGCACGATGAAGAGTTCTGACTCCACACTCTAATATAAACACGCCCTAGGACCAACTTGATAGAGACAAGTTGTGAACTTGCTCTGATACCACTTGATGTGACACCACCTTGGGGTGATAGTCACAAGACTGAATGCCCTTGGACCTACAATTGCAAGCAAGTATCTTTGAGCGGCGGACTTACTCTAGCGAACTTACTCGCGTGGCGCACACTAGTGCCCGTAGGTGACTCGGCGATGATGGAGGGGGTCCGAAGCGGGACCTTGATACTCCAATGGTTGGATAGCATGGGGAGAACCCCAAATGGGCTAGGGATGCCCAACTCAAGGGTGGCCAGCACACCAAGGGTGTGGGATGTTGGGGATCACTCACAACTCACCCGCGGTGATCACTCACATCAATGGCAATTATGGGCCAAGCTCTCACTCTCCGCCCAACGAAGCAATAATAATAATACTATACTAAGCAAGGAATTTAAACCAGCTAAGAGGGGGACCGAGGCTCACCTAGTCGGTGTGAAGATGCCAACCCCGGCCGGAGACGGGGGCGAGCGGGGAGGCGAGGGTATGCACCCGCACGCCCCGTCGATGAAGCTTCAAACCTGTGTCTTCAATTATTACATGAACTACACCCCTTGCAAGGGGGGGATCTCGGGGTGGGAGTAAGTTATTACAGCCAAAACTACCTCCACGCAGGGAGGAGCCTTCAGTCAGCCAAGTTAGGGAAGGGGAGAACCGACCTAGGAACTAATTGATAGAACGTCGACGGTTCTGTCTGACCTCTGGAACAGGGGACATGTAGTCGAAGATGATGCTGCTGCGGCTTCTCCCGAATTTTTTTAATGACGAGATCAGTGGAAAAATCTTTAAGATTCGATCAGGAAGACGTCCAATTTTTTTGGAATTTTCTGGTTGGCGGTGCTGTTCGGGGAAGAGCCACGAATAGGGACTCATATCTCTCGTTCTGATTGTCTCAACACCACTGCAGAAGAAAGCCGGAGTCGTCACGATTTCTCCCGAGCTCTGAATCAAGTGTGGCCAGATTCGTTGGAAATGTTGTCGAGCCCTCTTCGAAACAAGACCCACGAGGACACCAGAGGGTGCCGGAGCAGATCGGGAGAGCCCGAACAATGGACAGGGCTCGGTTCAGTCCCAGGAGGAGCAGAACTGCACACCTGGAGAAGAAAATTGATAAATCTTATCTCCGGATGCCGAACGGGGTTCCGCTTCTTGTCCCTCAAAGTAGGCGCGTTGTAGAAGATCCCAGCCAAGTCCCGCCTCCAGATCCTCAAAAGGGTGGTCGTGGCAGACTCTGCAAATGGCTTTAGGTTGTTGACCGGGCCTATCTTGTGCAGTCGGAGAAGAATAGCTCTCCTTGGCAGTCACGAACTTAGACAGGGACAAAACCACCACTGTTGCGAAGCTGCTTCGATGATGATTCCAACAATATATGGTACGCCTCCTGAAGCCTCACGATGATGCCGTGGCCACTGCTGCAATCTGCTGGTGCTCTGCTGCCTTCGAATTGAGAACTGCAGGTTGAAGATGATAGGGGGAATGGGGTATATGGGAGGGGAAATGGGGTGGATGGGTGTGGGAGTGACCCCTAGCTGTGAGGGGGTCTGGGAGGGGGTGTTCCAGGGTGTGGGAAGGGGAGAATGGGGGCTGGAATGGGGTGTTTGCAGTGGGTGAGAGAGAAGCGGCGATTTTGGGATGGGTGGGGGAGAGGGAAGGAGAGTTCTCTCTCCAAGGTTTTCAAATTGACTAATAGGGTGGGTAATAGGGCTTTGGGGATGGGAATGGTTGTGTTGGGGAAGGAAAGGGATGCTTGGGGAGTGTGGAATTCCAACTTGGGAGATGAGAGGGTGCTTAGGGAAGGGGATTGGGTAGTTGGTGGTTGGGTGGTGGAGTATGGATTGGTGGAGGGTCTCTTGGGACTAGGGGTGGAGTAATGAGGGTTGGGGTAGTTGGGAGGATGAGTAATGAGCGGAGAGGAAGGGTTGATGATGTGGAGGAGAGAGAGGGAAGGGAGGAGAGAGAAAGGGGCACCCCCTCCTCTTGGAGAGAGAGAGAGAAGAGAGAGAGAAAGAGAGGGGAATCCACCCCTTAGAGAGAGAGAGAGATTTGGAGAATCCACTCCAATAAGACACTAAAACTCACTTGATTTAAATTGATCATAAAATGTTGTTACATATGAGAGGAGTGGGGGCCTATTTATAGGCTCACACAATTTCATGGACTAAAATGACCTTGAACAAACTAACTAATGACTAGCCTATCCAGGTGGGAGGCGCCCATGGGCCAAGCCCATCTTTTGGGCCCATTTGGCTACTCAAACCAACCTAATGACTCATAGACTTAGGTAGATAACCCACTAACCTAGGTACATGACTCAAATAAAGGAAAAATTACATAGTTTATGACTCAAAGAAAATATGAAAATTACATGGATAGACTCAGAAATATTTGAAGAACATAATGACGCATGCCGTCGATCCATTTGAGCTTCGAAAAAAAAGTGGAGGGGCAAGGGATGCCCCCATCACACATCCTTTGGATTAGATAGAAAATCTCCCAAGATGAGTGATGGGTCTATAGGTTCAACCGTGTGAGATACCAAATCTTCATCCCCCACCTTAGTCTTAGGAAGGGATAGATAGGTCTCTACCTCTTCTATAAAGACAGTAGCTTCAAAGGTTGGGAATATGAAAGTGTGTGTTTGAGGATGCCATAATTCTATTTGAGCTGAAATGCTTGGTCAATCTAAGGAAATTTTCTGGAAATTCTTGGCTAGGACTACTAGAGGGTGAAGGTGCCATGCCCTTAAGATTGAAAGGACCTCTAAAGGGAGTTCTTTTATCATGGGAGCCACCCACTTTAAGCTAGAGTAGCATCTTGGGCAAGGAAGGAGCTAGAAAAAGGAAGAAAAAAAGAGGAAAAAAGAAAAAGGAATGCCATAAGAAGAAGTTTAAGGAAATTCATGATTTTTGAAATTAATTTGAACTCACCTCTCTCGAAGAGCTTGTGCTCAGGTGCTTGGGAATTGAAGTCAGTCGTTGCAGCTCCCCATGCTCTCCTCTAGCCAGCTTTGGTCCGGTATAGACAACCTCTCCCATGGTGCTAGCTTCAAAGCTCCTCTTCATGGTGATTTAGAGGATTTTGAGGGAGTTTTCAAGGTTTAAAGCAGAGATTTCTGAGAGCTGCGAATTCTGGGTGTATTCCTAGTTATAGGGCTTCAATTCTGGTCCTGATGCATTACGATTGAAGCTAGTCAGCTTCAATTTAAGTTAGGATAAGTCTTGACATGGATTAAGTGCTTCTAGCCACGGGTTCGAACTCTCACGGAGAGTCCTGCTCGGATTTAACTGGGTTTTCTCCCTTACGGTCTATCGAGCGACCGCCAGGATCGCTCAAACGGTCGTCAGACAACCGTTTTCTATTCTTCCTCCACCGCCTTCTCTCCCGCTCGTCTAACGGTCATGGCTCGACCGTTTCTTCCTCCTTGCAGTCTTCCATAAGACCGTTTTCCCCTATTTGTCATGTTTTGATTGTCTTTAATCATAGGTTCTCTCTCTCTCTCCCACTCTCTCTCCTGCTCTCTTTGTCAATCCTAGAGGTCGTTGTTAGTGAGTCAGCATTCACATCCACACATTTTTGGATTTGAAAAGACAAAAAAAGATCATATATTTACTAACATGGGGTCATATACATGTATGCATATAGAAAGTACAAGTCACGCCCCAGTCGGTCCCTCTCCTGGACCCCCGCTATCGCCATTGCCCTCGTGCCTCTTCGTCGGCGCGGCCATGGAGGTGCTCCCCTCCTCTCGGTGTCGTTGTCACCGCTCATCCTCCTCATTCCTCTGCTGGCCAGAGGAACCCGTGAAGTAGTCCCGGTGTATACTGCACGCGCCACTCTATGACACGCTATGGGAGGACCGTTCGCTCACTAGCCGGAGGGCCATCTCCAGTGCCCGAATCTCAACTCTCAGCTCCCTCACCTCTAGCTGAGAATCCGCCGCCACTGCCGCTCCTGCTCTATGTCTCTTCACCTCTGCGTGGAGATGAGCCACCTCAGTCGCCTCTGCTCAGAGTTGCTCTGCCTCCGCTCGGGCGCGCTCTGCCTTGCCCAGTGCCGCGGTCAACTCCCTCGTCTGCATAAGCATTCATCATGGTCAATCATTTGCACTTTCATAGCATTTAATCAAAGGAAATCAGTTGGTTTGCTTACCCTCTCCGCGAGAGTGGCCTCGGCCTCCTCAGCCCGAGCAACTGCCCGTGCGAAGTCGGCATCCCGCTTGGCTCGGCCTCCCGCAAGCTGGGAAGAAGAGGATGGAGCGTCCGGTCCCTGCCGCTGTGCTCCCTCAGCTCGCTGCATTTTAGAAATCAAAGTTAGTCAAGTGCATAAGCATTCTTTTTTTTTTGTAAAGCCAAGTCATCAAGTGGGAGTAAGGGAGAGTGCACCCCCATTCTAAAGGAAGGGAATGTTCTCACTCCACCAAATCACCACATGATGCTTTATTTTATTGATTTATCAAAGAATTACATTCCCAGAAGGCATTGCCTTTGAGGTACAATGAGAAAGCTCAAAAAAATATATACAAGCCTTCTATGGAAATTAGGAATGCCATTGGCATCTGCAATAGCATATCCTTTAGCTATTGTTGGCAGCTCCTGAATTGAAGTGAATTCCAAGTTGCATCCGGCGTGCACAGCATGGTTGGCAAGTGCATCCACAAGCTGATTCCCCTCTCTATATGAATGGATAATAGGACAATGAAATGAAGAGAGGATTTGTTGCAAAGAGTCCCACCAAGGGAGTAAAGACCAAGGAGGATCACTTTTGTTTTTCAGCATCTCGATCAGGGCCAGAGAATCAGTAAAAATGGCTGATATTAAGATATTGTGGTGTTGTGCTAGCCGGAGGCCATCAAAGAGGGCCCGACCCTCTACCACCATATTTGATCCAACCCCAGAGAAATAAGAAAATCCCAGCCTTAATTGACCATAATGATCCCTAAAACATCCACCACTCCCAGATATACCCGGATTGCCTTTATTGGCACCATCTACATTTAAGAAGAAATCTCTGATAGGGGCTTTCCAAAGGACAAGGATGTATGATGATTGATAGTAGCTAACTGATATACCAAAACCTTACAAAGTTGTCTGATATTCAATACTGGTTCCTTGTTTAAATTTAATCTGACTCACAGTAAGATTTGTATCTGCAATGATCTGTTCCGAGATCTTTTCTACACTTGTTCTATTCCCTTCATATCTAGCTTGGCATCTGAATTTCCATATTTCCCAAACTATCATAATAGAAACCAGTAGTGATGTAAATCCTTCGGGTTTGTTAAGAATAGCCTCATTAATAATGAATCTTAACATGTTGCAGATAGTGGGGACTTCCAAGCAAGAGGAAGTAAGCAATGAAGCAAATTTGCACCATAAAAATTTAGCCACCTCACTGTCAATGAATAAATGGTTTTCATCCTCTGTTTCATGGGACTTTAGGCAACACACATCTAGAAGCAATGTTAATCCCACACGTTTGTACTTGCTTGTCCACAGGGACTGCATGTTTCAAAAGTTTCCAACAGAACAAGGATGCCCGAGGAGGGAATCTTGGGTTCCAAATTTTGCTGAACACTTCACCCTGCCTTGATGACTGCTCTTTAATAAAGCTGTATGTAGATTTGATACTACACTTACCTGAATTTGTGAGGGACCAAACAGGTACATCCTCTCCGTTCTGTAAAGAGAAATTCTGTATGGCATCTCTTAGCAGCTAGTTTTCCAAGTGTTGCCAGACTATATGTTGAAGATGAACCATTGCATCTTGAACAGTGCATTCTTCAGATATATGTGAGTGCTGTATATTAAAGATATCAATAAGAGGCTTATTATTGTACCAATTGTCTTTCAAAAAATTAGTGGAAGCACCATTGAAAACTATCATTTGGGAGTTGGCCAAGAGAATATTCCGAGCCTTCTCGAAGTCATTTGATTTTATGCCAGCAGGGAATGGAGACTTGCAGTCTGATATGTGTAAACCATGAAAATACTTGCTTCTCACAAACTTGGCCCAAAGAGAATTACTGTGAACTGATAGCCAAAGTTGTTTGACATAAAAGCACAATTGCATCTCTGATTGGCTTCGGATGCCTAATCCACCTTCAGGAACAGGACATCATATTTTATTCCAGGATACCCAATGCTTCATGTGGGCATTTTCATATCCCTGCCAAAAAAAATTAGAGCAAATGTTCCCAATCTGTTTAAGTATAGTGTAAGGAATGGAAGCTGCACTAGCACTATACATGGGAATAGAAGCAAGGACCGCACAGATAAGAACCAGTCTGCCTGCCTGGGACAACAGTTTGCTTTGCCAGCCTGCTAACTTGGCATTGATTTTGTCTAGCAAATATCTGAAGTGGGGAATTTTAACTCTTTTTTTGAAAAGAGGAATGCCCAAATACTTAATACTACCAGTCTTGTGCTGAGAACCTGTCAACTGGCTTATGCGGTCTATGGATCTTCAAGGCATCTGTTTAGCTACCATGAAACAGCTTTTTTGGGCATTCATTTTCTGACGAGAGGACAATTCATATTTCTTCAAGATCTTCAGCAACTTATTAAGAGATGAAACTCCACCATTCATAAAAATGATGGAGTCATCAGCATAAAGAATATGTGAAATTTGTTGGACACCTCGAGGAAGGTGAAAGAACTTGCACTGGCCATTAGAGAATAAATAATTAAGGCCCCTGCTCAAGACTTCATGAGCAATAATGAAAAGGGCAGGGGCTAAGGGATCCCCCTGCCTTACCCCTCTGGAAGACTTGAAGTAGCCATGAGAGAAACCATTTAGAGAAATTGAGAACCAACAGTTAACTTCCATTTGGGCAATTAGAGAGACAAATCTGTTAGAGAATCTGAATTTTTTCAGCACCATGAAAAGAAAATCCCATTCTATCCGGTCATAGGCTTTAGCCATATCAAGTTTGAGCAGCATATTATGACCTCTAACTGGTCTATCTAACTCCATAAACATTTCCTTGGCCAGTAGAAAGTTCTCAGTAATTTGCCTTCCACTAATGAAACCACTTTGTTCATTTGATATAATGAGAGGCAGTATTTGTCTAAGTCTATCACAGATAATTTTGGTGACTATTTTATATGTGAAATTGCATAGGCTAACTGGTCTGAACTCAGCAAAGGATGAGGGATTATGTACCTTCAAAATTAGGCATAAAATAGAAGAAGTGACACCTTTTGGTAAGCCCTATCCTTGAAAGAAGCTCTGAATAGCTCTAACAACATCCTCTTCAATAATGTCCCAACAGTGAGTGAAAAAACCCCCACTGAACCCATCCAGACCAGGGGAGCTGTTGCCAGGTAAGGAGAAAACTGAAGACTTAATTTCCTCTACCAAGGGAATAGCACATAGCATTTTATTATGATCCTCATTTATCAGCCGAGGGATTACTGAGAGAAGATTTTCATCTATGTTGTGAGCTTCAGTAGTTAATAAGCTTTTGAAATAATCAACAACACCATTTAGTAATAAGTCCTGATCTTCCACCCAATGATCATTTATTTTCAGTTTATGAACATGGTTTCTTTGCCTTTTGACCTTGGTATATTGATGGAAAAAATGAGTATTTCTGTCTCAACAGGAAATCCATTGTACTCTAGACTTTTGATACCAAAATATTTCCTCTCTGGCCAGAATAAGACGCATGTGAGCATTGGCCTTCTGAAGATTAATACGATTGTCCACAGTCGGATTGTCATCAAAGTAGGACTGAGCCAGTTCAACTTGAGCAACAGCATCATCCTTGGCTTGGTTGATATTGCCAAAATTTTCTTTATTCCAAATTCTTAAAGCTATCGTCAGATCTTTTAACTTAAGTGCATAAGCATTACATATTAAATTTAAGGTTTAAAACTCACCAGAAGCTCCAACGAGTGCTGGAACTCATCCCTCTGCTGCACGGTAGGGTAAAGGAGACCCTGGAGCTCCGCTATCCGTCCCTGGGGGTCTAGCTGCATATAGCAAGCTAAGATGTCAGTGCATTAGAAGTAATTAAGAAAGTTTAAGTTTAGAGAGTCGTACCGATCGTCGGGCACCATGGAAAACCTGATCTCCAGATCTCCTAGCATAGGCCTTCAGGTAGGCCTCGTCGCTGGTAGCTCGGGCTCGTACCACCCGACCTCTCTGAGTCCTGTCACGTACCTGGTCGATCGCCCAGGTAACCCAGTCGATCTCGCCGCTCAGTCCCTTCGAGGACTATCCTACCCGCTCGTCATCCCGCGCTGGGAACTCCACCACTGACTGGTGGATGCGCCTGGTCCTTATGATCAGGCAAAAGTGTAGTGGCTCAATGATGTTCATGCAGTGTAGCCACACGTCTCGTCCCGCGTAAGCTTGGGCCGCCTCCACCCAGGGCTATACCTCATGATCCTCGTCATGGTATGGTGTCCAGCACACCTGAAAAGGGCATGCATTTAAGTCAAAGTTAGCATTTATAAGAGCATTTAAGTTCATTTAGGAGATTAAGTCTAGAAGCTTACCGATGCATAAGGGCATACGTCCATGTCATCCTTGATCGCCCGCGCTAAGCGTTGCAGCGGCCCCGTGTCCCGAACCGCAATCCATCACCCCGTGATGGGGATCCGGTCCGGATGTACCTCCTGATGCGGGACGAGACCACGGACACGACAAGCTCGCAATTGTCCCTTAACGAGGGAAGCGTCAGACGTGCGCGGTTGAGAAACAGGCAATGAGCTAGGGTGATCGCTCTCTTTTGTGCCCGGATCGGGTCACGGGACGGTCACTCTCTCTCTCTCGCAGCAGCGGTGAAAGAAATATTACGAGCTAACGGCCCTACACATGCTCTCTAGCAGCGGTATATAAAGCATATAAGGAAATAAGCGAAATGCCAAGTGTAAGAGCGAATACGATACCTCCACGCTACCGGGCGTAGGGAAGACGGGCCCGGCATATCTCGTACTCCCGGAACAAATATTACACAATAATGACAGCCATGAAATATCACCCACTCCACGCAGGGAGGTAAATGGCTACACAAGTGGGTCCGGGAGGACCGATTTCGGGTTGACGGGCGGCTTCTCCCGTAGCTTTGGCTGCACCCGAAGTCGTGACTATGGGGCCCGCGTGCTGGCCGGAGGGGCCGTGTAGGGTCTGATGGCACCGCTGTAGTGGGGACGCTTGGGGAAGTGCTCCCTGGGATGGCGGCATGCTGGACCATCGACCGGAGGCCGGGCGGCTCCGTTCGGCACCGGTCGGAATAACCGGCCACGGATCTGCCGGTTCTATTTTTCGGCGCATGCTCCGGTGAGAACAGATGTTGCGATCAACCCCGATGTCGGATCGACACGAAACTAGCGCCGTTGGAAAGCTAACTCAAAATTCTTCGATCTAGGACTAGAGAGGAAATATGGAGTGCTCCAGATCTGGCCTCAACCGAATTTCCAAACTGCTGTTGTACAGTGGCCGAAATCTCAGATCAACAGAGGAGTTGTCTGAGAACTGCCATTGACCGATGGGTAGACCTCCGAATCTGAAGTTGGGGTCTTCAGAAAAGTTGTAGAGAATTGAACAAGGAAGACGGGAATAGTTTTTGTGAAACGTTTTGAGGAGAATTGAATTTTCTAGGAATTGTATACTGGATTGTGGTCGGATCTGGAAATAGAATGGTAGAACTGTAGATATGTACTTGGACGAATTTTAGAAAATATGTAAAGTGCTGAACAAAAATCAAGAAAATTAGTGGGGATGGGGAAAGGTAGACAGAACTTCCAAAAAAATTGTGAGGTCATAAAAAATCAAAAAGTGATGAGGATATGGAAAACTCTGGGAAACTATCACTGTAGACAGAGATCTAGCAGAAATGGAATGACAGTTTGAACGAAAATTGAAAAATATCAAATGAAGGAAATATGACTTGAAATTTTTTTGTGAAGATAAGGGTTCGAGAGGTGAACCACTCCTAAAAATTTCAGCTCTAGAGGAGGAGGGAGGTGGGAGCAGAAATTTGTGGAAATTGCCTCTGTCCTGGATGGAAAGAACACCGAAGACGGCTTCGCGGCGGCACGACCGGCGGCGGCGGCGGCACTGATGATCACCGGAGATAGAGGGGAGAAGATTGAAGATAGAACCACTCTAGAATTGGGGTTGGGGATGGAAGAACTCCAGGAGAGAGAGGAGGGGGGCGCAAATCACCAAGCTACAAATGCCTTTTTTCTTCTCATCAATTGTAACAAATGGAAAATACAACCTTTTATATGCTATGAATCTAATCTAATCTACACCCTTGGATCTAGGGATGGAGAATGGATGGCCTAGATTGGATGTGAATCTCACAAAAAAAAATAAAATATTACAAGTGGAAGGGGGCGCCCCCTTGACCAAGGGGTAGGTTGGTGGCCAACCTTTGAAATTTTGGCCCCTTTGTCTCCCATGTGGTCAATTGGCATTCAACCCTTCTAGATGGCCACCTAGGATGGTTGACCAGCCCCACATAGGTGACATGGACCAATGGGAAAGGGATGAGGGCCCCCTAGCTGGACCTACTACACAATTGCACAAAAACCCACACAATCCAAGGGAATGACGCATTAGCTTACAAAGCCTTACAATTGCGCATATACTTTCCCATGGATATAAAAATACACTAAAGGACACAAATGCAAAATAAGATGTACATGCTCGGCGTCGATTCCCATCAACTCTCCTCGGGTGGGAGGAACTCGCCCCCGTCGAGTAGGGGTATGGATGCTCGGGTACTCCGACGGATACGTCACCGTGCCAAGTAGCGCGGGTATGCTCCACTCAAAGTGATCGTCACCTGCTCATTCCATATATACTCGATATGCACGAACTGCTATGGGCTAAAGGTGGACACTCCGGGTGGGGCACTCTCAAAATGGGAGGAGGCAGCTCAAAGACTCACTAGGAATCACCGCTGGGTCCCTATGGGTGACTGATCCGGGTATAGAGGTAGAACCGTTCCCAAACTCCTCGAGTGAGTCTACTCGCTTTCACACTCATAAGGGACTGACATCAACGAGCTTGCACACGACACATGCAGACTCACCATGCACTAACACACATATGCAAACCACACAAATAAGAAACCGACTCATGACTCGAGACAAATCTATGGTTAGTCCGACCCGTACATGGATGACGGCGGACCAGGACACCCGAACGTATGCCATGCATGCATCTGACGTAACCGGTGGTTGACATCATGCGGAAATCCTAGACCTCCTAAGGTGGACCATGCATGCATATGGGATGTGCATGTGGGAGGACCAAGAGTATTTTCCCTAGATGATGGTGTATCTTGTAGGTGTACGGGCTTGGTGGGCGTAGATGACCCGGCCCATGGGGTAGGAGTGTGATAGTGGACTCCCTCTAAGAAGTGAAGTATATATGGAGGGTCTAAGGATCCACTAGGGAATGGGTCAAAGGGATCAAAGAAGGTATGACCCTTTGTGGTGGGTTCCCACAAGTCACGGTCCCACGTGTAGAAGTCTTGAAGGTGTAGATAGTCACCTTCTTGAATTGTGACGGGTGGGACGGGGATCGTAGGTAAGAAGTATGATTCCTCCCTCGGACAAAAGGGTATGAATTCGTGCTCATCCGGTAGCGGGAGAAGTAGAAGAACCTCCGTGGTGACACAACCCACGGTGCACTCGGAGGTAATGGACCCGAAGACCGGATGGGTGAAGCTAAGACTAGCGGGTTGGTCAAAGCCTCGCGCCAAAAGATGCGTCAACTTCCATTGTGAATCTAATCCCATGACAAGATCGTCCATTGTGTCAACATGGTGACTAGATCGAAATGTGGTATGGAAGGAGTTGACCGGCACTAAAGGGAGGATGGGGTCCATGGATGGAAAGGGAGGTGGGACCAAGCCATCCTTGAGCCAACTAAAAAGTGGCTCGGCGATGTATAGTGTACCCGTTAGAAATACGGGTGGCTCGGGCCTTGGTGGCTCCCAATGAGATGGTTCTGAATCACGTTCGGACATAGAGGGTGGTGGCATTGGAGCTCTCGAGGGTGATGGAGGCGTGGTATCCATGGTGGGAAGAGGGCTTGGGGATGCTAGAGGTGGGGCTGGGTGAAGACTACCGGCTATGACCTCCTTGGGCTCGGGTTGGAGTAGTGCCCTCTCAATCCTATCTAGCCCATCCATAAATTGTTTCAAGATCTCGGCAAGGGTGCGGGTTTGAGTAGGGACCTTGGGGTGGACTCGCTCCTCATCCCTCGGCCTAGGTGTAGTCTTAGGCTCGGCTATAAGTGGGGCTTCCACTCGGTTGGAGGTACTTGAGTGGGTTGGGATGGGGGTGCCAAGGGGAGGTTGGTTGGAGGTGACTGGGCTGGCCACTAGATTGGGGTCGCCTTGGTGGGCTTGGATGATGGTGAAGGGGTGGGATTGGGTAGAGGTGTGGCCCACTTGATTGTGGGTGAGTTGGTGGGGTTGGTGAGTGGTATGACCTCCGTGGTTGGTGGTAGGTGGGCGGGGAAAGTAGGCCCTCCTAAGCGCTCTCTTCATTTCCCACCATGACTCGATGGGCCTTAGATTCCTATCTTCCCTCCAATATTTGATGTCCCTCCATGTTTCAGCGGCTTCACCAAAAAGTCACCTTTTGGCAACATCGACTTGCATGGGCCCGTACATATTGTACACCTCGAAGTAGTCGTCCATAATGGCTTCCCACTCTAGGTAGTCACCTGGGTCATCGGACCCGTAGAAGTCCCGGGTTTCGGGCCTAGTGGGGTGATTCGGGTGGTCCTTCCATTTGAGATAGTATCGCCACCATGGATAAGATCCGGGTTTTTGGTAATCCATGGGACACGGAGAAGCTAGTGGATGGCCATGTCGACACTAGTAGATAAACCAACTAGACAATGGACTACAACCCTAGACATGACGACCAAGACTCGGTACGTGGTGGAGCTAATCGATCCAAAGATCACTCGCGCAAATGTGCGGCCTTCCCGATAGGCGTAGCCTAACGTTCGGACAACACCTTTTGATATACCGACTAATGGTATGCAAATGCAACTCCTAAGACCGACTTAGACACTTAGACTTAAATGACACTCTTTTTTTTTTGACACCCTAGACTCAAACTCGCTCTGATACCAAATTGATGCGGGACGAGACCACAGACACGACAAGCTCACGATTGTACCTTAACGAGGGAAGCGTCGGACGTGCGCGGTTGAGAAACCGACAATGAGCTAGGGTGATCGGCTCTCTTTTGTGCCCGGATCGGGACATGGGACGGTCACTCTCTCTCTCGCAGCAGCGGTGAAATAAATATTACGAGCTAACGGCCCTACACATGCTCTCTAGCAGCGGCATATAAAGTATATAAGGAAATAAGCGAAATGCCGAGTGTAAGAGCGAATACGATACCTCCACGCTGTCGGGCGTGGGGAAGACGGGCCCGGCCGATCTCGTACTCCCGGAACAAATATTACACAATAATGACAGCCATGAAATATCACCCACTCCACGCAGGGAGGTAAAGGGCTACACAAGTGGGTCCGGGAGGACCGATTTCGGGTTGACGGGCGGCTTCTCACGTAGCTTCGGCTGCACCCGAAGTCGTGACTGTGGGGCCTGTGTGCTGGCCGGAGGGGCCGTGTGGGGCCCAGTGGCACCGCTGTAGTGGGGACGCTTGGGGAAGCGCTCCCTGGGATGGCGGCACGCTGGACCGTCGACCGGAGGCCGGGCGGCTCCGTTCGGCACCGGTCGGAATAACCGGCCACGGATCTGCCTGTTCTATTTTCCGGCGCACGCTCCGGCGAGAACGGATGCTGCGATCAGCCCTGATGTCGGATCGACACGAAACTAGCGCTGTTAGAAAGATAACTCGAAATGGTTCGATCTAGGACTAGAGAGAAAAAATGGAGTCCTCATGATTCTGCCTCAACCGAATTTCCAAACTGCTATTGTACAGTGGCCGAAATCTCAGATCAGCAGAGCAGTTGTCTGAGAACTGCCATTGACTGATGGGTATACCTCCGAATCTGAAGTTAGAGTCTTCTTAAAAGTTGTAGAGAATTGAACAAGGAAGACGGGAACATTTTTTGTGAAATGTTTTGTGGAGAATTGAATTTTCTAGGAATTGTATACTGGACTATGGTCGGATTTGGAAACAGACTGGCAGAACTGTAGATATGAACTTGGACGAATTTTAGAAAATATGTAGAGGGCTGAACAAAAATGAAGAAAATTAGTGGGGATGGGGAAAAGTGGAACAAACTTACAATAAAATTGGGAGCTCCTAAAAAAATCAAAAAGTGGTGAGGATATGAAAAACTCAGGGAAACTATCACTGTAGACAGAGATCTGGCAAAATTGGAATGACAGTTTGAACGAAAATTGAAAAATATCAAATGAAGGAACTATGACTTGAAATTTTTTTGTGAAGATAAGAGTTCGAGAGGTGAACCACTCCTAAAAATTTAAGCTCCAGAGGAGGAGGGAGGTGGGAGCAGAATTTCGTGGAAATTGCCTTTGTCCTCGATGGACAGAACACCGAAGACGGCTTCGCGGCGGCGCGATGGCGGCACGAACGGCGGCGGCGACGGCACTGATGATCACCGGAGATAGAGGGGAGGAGATTGTAGATAGAGCCACTCTATAATTGGGGTTGGGGATGGAAGAACTCCAGGAGAGAGAGGAGGGGGGCGCAAATCACCAAGCAACAAATGCCTTTTTTCTTCTCATCAATGGTAACAAATGGAAAATACAACCTTTTATATGCTATGAATCTAATCTAATCTACACCCTTGGATCTAGGGATGGGGAATGGATGGCCTAGAATGGATGTGAATCTCACACAAAAAAATAAAATATTACAAGTGGAAGGGGGCGCCCCCTTGACCAAGGGGTAGGTTGGTGGCCAACCTTTGAAATTTTGACCCCTTTGTCTCCCATGTGGTCAATTGGCATTCAACCCTTCTAGATGGCCACCTAGGATGGTTGACCAGCCCCACATAGGTGACATGGACCAATGGGAAAGGGCTGAGGGCCCCCTAGCTGGACCTACTACACAATTGCATAAAAACCCACACAATCCAAGGGAATGACGCATTGGCTTACAAAGCCTTACAATTGCGCATATACTTTCCCATGGATATAAAAATAAACTAAAGGACACAAATGTAAAATAAAATGTACATGCTCGACGTCGATTCCCATCACCTCCTTTCACCGCCCTAGGCTAGGGAGGTACAGGTAGCTCCATACATGCATCAGTCAAATGTTAGCATATAGCAAATCATAATCATAATCATAAGCATAAGCATAAGCATAAGCATAAGCATTTAGAGTCAAGCATTCTTACCTGAAGCAGAGGCGAGAAGCCGCCCAGCATCATCTGCCGGTCGATGGTGCTCAGTGAGTCAAAATGGAACGCTAACGCGGTAGTGCCCCATGCGTACTCTCCAACTCTGTCCAGGTCCCGCAGCAATGGGAGGAGCCTACAGCTCACTCCGTCTGCCCTCATCGCAAAAAGTAGCTTCCTGAACAGTAGTATCAAGAAGCGACGCAGGATGACGTCTCCCTCTGGTCCCGGTCCCGCCGCCACTCTCTCCAGGGCTCTATCTGTCAGTCTCCCGAGGTGCTCCTCAGGAAGCTCTCCCACAGCTATCGCCGCTCCTCTCAGCCCCAGGCTCTCCTGGAGCGTCGCTCTCGCCAGCATCGATAAATGGCGTCCCGGCCGTGTCAGCTACAAGTCCAATAGCTCCCGTGCCAACTCCCGATAGTTGGCATGTGTGGTCCCTGTCACTAGCACTCCATGTACCCGAAGTCTCATAATCCTTGCCACGTCCTCCAGCGTCGGGATCATATGACCCCATGGGAACAAAAATGCTCTCTCGTGTAGCGCATACAGTAGCGTTGTGTCTATCCTCATCACCACGATGCTCAGCAGCTCACCGAATCCCATGGCTGCTAGTCTATCTCTCTGGTAATTCGGCAGTGCCAGGTACACTGCTCGGACCTGTAGCCATAAGATCCTGGTCCGTCTCTTCCCCTGCATACATTTAAAATTTTAAAATCAGTTATTCATGTAATTCACAATTCATGCATTGCATTGCATTTTAAACAAAAATAAAAAAAATCACTCTGGTTCCCAAACGGTCGTCCCTGGACCATTTCTTCTTCCCAAGCGG
The DNA here is from genome assembly GCA_022559845.1 of Amorphophallus konjac. NCBI lineage: Eukaryota > Viridiplantae > Streptophyta > Magnoliopsida > Alismatales > Araceae > Amorphophallus > Amorphophallus konjac. The sequence continues at coordinate 170,380,985 of CM040125.1, read as the reverse complement.
TCATGCCTTGGACCGTCTGGTTCCCTAGCAGTCGCTGGAAGGACCACTAGGCACTCACCGAGCGAGCTATGTTTGCCCCGTTTCCCTGAGCCATCGAAATGGCCTAAAAGGCCTCTACAACATTGTTTTGGGTCCCCAGACCCATTACCATCCTATTCTACCCACATGCATCATTTAAAACAAATAAAATGGGTTTTTTAGTTTTTTGGCCTACATCAGATGACCATCGCCCGGCTGCCGTCGTCGGTGTCTCTTCCGTAGTGGGAGCGATCTCCTCATCCCCTGTGGCCTCTACAGCCCCTTCCTTCACCATGGGAGCTTGTTCCTTCGCCGGATGGGCCGTCGGAGTTCTCTCCGCCGTCAGTTGGTTCGCTGCCGCCGTGGACGGTTCTCCTTCCTCCAAACGCCGTCGGAATCGTCGAAGGGCCCTCTTTTTCAACATTTTAGGGGTGGGTGTGCATGGGTTAGCGGTGGTCACCGGAGGTTCTGGTAGCCATAGTGGCCGGAATGGTTTTGATTGGAATGAGATTGAGAGAATGGGAGGAGGAACGTCGTTTCTATTTTTTGAATTTGCACAGAGCTATGTGGTCATCATCCAAACCATTTTCTATCTGGCTCACCCTCATCGAAGAATGTGAACTGCCCTTGCCCAAGCGGTCTATTATTAGACCGTCAAGGGTGTCTTTGCGGTCCTTTACTAGACCGTTTGCACTACTGCATGTTGTTGATTTGAAGTGATATATTTGCTTTGATTCTTGGCTCTATTTTTATAAGATTCATGTTTTATTTATGCTTCATGCTCATTCTATAAATTTAATTGTGTTGCATCCCTACGATTTTGATGATGTCTCACACTGTAAATCAGTCTATTTCTATCTCTAGATCAATTCATGCTTCATCACTTGGGACAGTACAGTTCATGTGGTTGTCATATAGACATGCATTACTTGATCAAGTCTATACACTGCCAGCATACACGTTCAAAGTCTCTGCATTGAAGTCTATACATTGGCCATCTCTGTACAGAGTCTTTTGCATTCCTTCATATCAAGTCTAGACATTGTGCATTCCTTCATATGAAGTCTATACACTGCATGCTACAAAGTCTGCACATCCCGTTTGCACTAAGTCTACATATAGGCAAAGTCTGCACATTGGTAAAGTCTATGCATCGGGCTGGATTCTTACTCAAAGTCTACACATTCATGGCATATGTGCATCGTTTGTTCTGCAAGTCTATTCATCGGCCTGGGGCTTGCCAAGTCTGTACATCGGCCTGGGGCTTGCCAAGTCTGTACATCGCCTGGGGCTTGCTAAGTCTAGACATCGGTGAAGTCTATACATCGGCCTGGGGCATGCCAAGTCTGTACATCGGCCTGGGGCTTGCCAAGTCTGTACATCGCCTGGGGCTTGCTAAGTCTAGACATCGGTGAAGTCTGTACATCCACCGCTGAACCTTCCAAGTCTATACATTGCCATGTTTCAGGCACGCAGAGTCTGTAAAGAGTTTGCACAAGTCTGCATCTTCCAAGTCAATTCATCCATAGCAAGTCTGTACATTCCTAAGTCTTTACCTACGTTCAGAACCCCAAGTCTATACATTGATAAAGTCTGCACATTGTGCTTTGAAGCTGCACCAAGTCTATACTTTATCTCGCCCACTTCTTCAAAGTCTGTACATCCGATCATCTCTTCCAGCGTCTCACGCTATCAAGTCTGTACAGCGTTTACGTATAGTGCATCGTCATCCAAAGTCTGTACAGCCAGCTCTGTCTCACCTTGCGTCTCTTCAAGTATGTACAGCCTTGGCGTATGCTTTCATAAAGTCTATACATCATGGGGCTTCGAGTCTTCAAAGTCTGTACATCCTTCAAGGGCCAAGTCTATACATTGTCTCGCTCACATCTTCAAGGGGTAAGTCTATACATTGGATATGGGTGTGCATCGTGAAGTCTATACTTTGCTTGTGTAACTCAAGCCTTTACATCAAAGTCTATACATTGGTTATGCTAATGCATTGTTCTTCACAACATGTTTGTACACTGCTGTCTCGTGCATTCTAAGTCCATACACTGCTTTGGGCATTGTTCTTCACAGCATGTCTGTACACTGCATTTGGGCATTGTTCATCACAGCATGTCTGTACACTGCCTTCTCTTGCACGCATTCATCAAGTCTATACACTCCCTTATTTTCATGTCTATACATACGATTGCTTCATGCATTACACAGAAGTCTTCACATTCCCCTCTGTTATGTTAATGCATCATTCTGCAAGTCTGTACTTTGAGGTCGCATGAAGGCTTTCAAGTCTATACATTCTCCCGTAGTACATACTTTCTTATTTACTGCTTCTAAAGTCTATACACGCTGTGTTAAAAGCCTGAACTAACTAGTTACATTTCTTTTGTCTCTGCCTGCAGATGATTCAGGTTGATGATTGGGCACGTGATCTGAAGATGATGCTTGGCACGTGATCCGAGGATGCTCTGGAAAAGGAGGGAACGAGCCCCACTCACGCCACTCGTGTGAAGTCATGGTATTCAGGTCGGATGCCATATAAAAGGTGTCTTCTGCGAACAGATGGACTGAACTGGAGGAAAAAGTTGAGAAGAAGAATCCCTGAGCAGAAGAAGAAAAGAGAGAGCCTCCACGTTCCAGAGAGAAGACAGAGAGAAATGATTTGAGAGTATTGTTCTGAGAGAAAAGTTTGAGTGAGAGAGAAGTGTCTAATTTGCTTCTTCGGAAGCTACATTGTTTTGGTTTTCAGAAACGATTGTCTTCATCGATTGTCTTGTTTTTCAGTTTCCTTCTTCATATTTCTGATTCCGAATTGTTACCCTCCAGTGTTTGGAAGAAGGAAGAGTTACTCCAGTTTCCCTCTGGGCTGCAGAGGAAGAGAGATCTGTGATCTCTGGTTTTGCCAGTGACGGGTTGTCACTAGCAGGTTCCCTCCGGGTTGGAGGAAGGGAGATCCATCTCCGGTTTTGGTCTTGCGGGTAGCAGGTCCAGGTGTCAAGCTCTGTGCGTAGCAGAGTTTGGGTTGAGGGATTTGTTTCCCTTGGTTGGTCAAGCTGTGTGGCAGCATATTGTTGGCAGACTGAGTCTGCTGTTTCTAGCCGTGGCTAGTGGAAGCCTCACTTTAGTTGGAGTGAGGGGTGGATGTAGATTGTGGACTACAATCGAACCACCTTAAAAATTCTTGTCTCCTCTGTGGTTTGATGTTATCCTTTGTGCTCTCCATCTGCTTGGCATTTTTTTTGACTATAGACAGCTCTTTCAATCGCTCTTACTTATCCTGCCTTAGTTATTGACTGCGTTAGCAATACTCTTTGTGCTGTTTCTGAAGGGTTGAAAACCGTAGAACTGATTTTCAGCTGATGTTTTTAAATCGGGAGTGATCTATTCATCCCCCCTTCTATATCACTCTTTGCTGCGCATAACATTTGGTATCAGACCAGGTTGGCATCATGTGGGCCAACGGTCAGGGTAATCCTACTGGTCCTCGAAGCTTCATGGCTGAGGGACAATCCATTAGTCGCCCTCCATTCTTTGATGGTAATAACTATCTCTTCTGGAAAAATAGGATGGAGGTGTTCATCAGGGCGCAGAGCCACAAGCTGTGGAGGGTAATTACTACAGGGCCATATGATCTGCCACCGAACGAGGATGCATGGACAGATGATCATGTCAAGTTGTCTTCACTCAACTGGACGGCCCTGAACATAATCCAGTGCGCTGTTCACCCAGAAGAATGCGCCCGCATATCAGCCTATAGGACGGCCAAGCGGATGTGGGATGAGCTGGAACTAATCTACGAAGGTACAGCTCAAGTGAAAGCCTCAAAGGTAAATCTCTTCACCTCTGAGTATGAACTGTTTAGGATGAAACCAGAGGAGAATGTCACAAAAATGTATGCTAGGTTGTCTTTGATCATGAACACTCTTAAGGGGCTAGGGAAAGAGCTAGCAGAGGCAGATATAGTCAGGAAGATTCTTAGGTCTCTAACCCCAGCATGGCACACTAAGGCCATTGTGATAGAGGAGTCAAAGGATCTGTCGACTATGACAGTGAATGAACTCATAGGATCCCTCATGACCTATGAGATGAACTTTAAAAGAGGAGATGAAGGAAGTGACAGGAAGGGAAGGAATGTTGCTCTCAAGGCATCCCGCAACAAGGATAGCAGTAGCGGGAGCAGTAGCCCTGAGTCTGGTTGTTTTTTCGATCTCGACCAGGAGGAGCAGCCAATGCTCACTCGACAGTTCAGTAAATTTTTAAGGAATAAGGGGAAGATCTTTAGGAGGAAGAAGCCATACTCCTTCAATAAGAACGTTGAGTCTAGCAATAACAAGGATAGAAATACTAAGAGAATGACTTGTTTTCATTGTAACAGACAGGGACACATGAAAGGGGACTACCCGGATCTCCAGATGAAGGGTCCCTACTTCCAGAAGAAGAGCTCAAAGGTGCAGAAAAAGAAGAAGCCACAGGCAATGGTCTGCACGTGGAGCGATGAGGAAGAAGATCCTAAAGACACTTCCTCAGAGGAGTAAGAAGAAGGGATTTGCCTAATGGCAAACAGCGAAGAGGAGGTAACAAATATCTTTGAGAATTTTTCTATTGATGACTGGGAAGATGCTTATGGTGAATTGTTAGACAAGTTCAATTCTCTCAGTAAAGAGCATAGGGTCCTCAAGAGAAAATTCAATACTAATATTGAAGAACTAACCCAAATCAGTGAGGAAAGACTGACATTAAAGAAAGACTTAGAAGAAATGACATCCTTGAGAAAAGAAAATGAAAAACACAAGGTAGAATACCAAGAGAGTCAAACCCAGCTCAATGAACTCAAAATGAAAATGGAAGAAAGCCTGAAAGAAAATAGAGTAACCTCAGAGAAGTATGAAGCTGTTAAGAAAGTGAATGCTGAACTCTTAAAAAACTCTGAGTCTCTGCAAAAAGTGCTGGAAGACAAACAGAAGGTCTTGGAAAAATTTGTTCAAGGAAAACAAGTCTAGATGCTATACTAGGAACAAGGGTTAACTTCAATAGGGAAGGTCTAGGCTATGACCCAACTAACAAGAAACCCTTTCAATTCAAAACCACCACCTTCTGCCCAAAGAAGGGAAAAGAGCAGCTGGACATACCATCCAGCTCAAATAGCAGTCAAGGAGCTCAACGTCCGAAAGAAAATTTACCAAATAGTGCTGGTCAACCAATTAAAAAGGGAATGAACCTTGTGAAGAACTTGACTAAGCCCACTCACCAGAATATAAATGGTAAATGGACCAAGCAAATGGATCAGGATAGAAAATGGAATTACTACAAACAGACAGGTCCAAACAGAAACTACTGGAGAAACAACTATCATTCTCAAAAATCTGTTAATCAACAAGCTCACAAGAGATATCCCAGGAATGGGAAGCCCAATGACTGGAATAGAGCTTACTTCCCCAGACCAGCTGGACACAACCCCGGTTATAATTTCAATAAACCAGAAGTAAAGGTGCCAGAGAAAATAATGTTGAAGCAAATCAGGATTCCTAAACATCTGATTAGAGATTTGAATAATGTCTTTGAACCCAACTCATCTTGGGTTCCAAATCACTTTGCCTGATCTTTAATTGTGTAGGTCGGCCTGACAGCTGAAGACAATAAGTGGTACCTCGATAGTGGCTGCTCCAGGCACATGACAGGAGACCAATCCAAGTTCAGCAAGTTAGAGATGAAGGTTGGGGGACTGGTCAAATTTGGAGGGAAGAATAGAGGTAAAATCATTGGAGTTGGCACAATAGGTAAGTCTTCCACAAACTCCATTGAAAAAGTTCTACTTGTGGAAGGTCTGCAACACAACCTGATTAGCATTAGTCAATTTTGTGACAAGGGTCACAGGGTTGTGTTTGATAATGATTCATGCAAAATTTTTGAAATAAATTCTGATGTGATTAAGTTTGTAGCCAACAGGACTAATAATGTCTACATGATAGACTTAGATGATGAATCTGAATCTAATCTTTGTTTATCTGCTGATTCTGAAAGTGATGCCTTTGAATGGCATAGACGACTAGGCCATGCTAGTTTCTCTACTTTAAATAAATTGGTCAAGCATGATTTAGTTAGAGGCATGCCTAGAATTAAGTTCAATTCTATTTCAAAGTCATGTGATGACTGTGCTCTAGGCAAACAGACTAGGAATTCTTTCAAGCTAAGATCTGAGCCATTGTCCTCTAGACCAATGGAACTTCTCCATATGGACCTCTTTGGTCCTACTAGGACTCAGAGTCTTAATGGGAATAGGTTTGGCTATGTGATCATTGATGACCATTCTAGATTTTCATGGATCTTTTTCTTAGCCAATAAAAGTGAAGCTTTTCAAAAGTTTAACCAGTTTTTCAATAAGGTCAAACAAGAAGGAAAATACAAGATTTGTACAATTCAATCTGACCATGGAGGTGAGTTTGAAAACTCCATATTTTCTGATCTTTGTGAAAGAGAGGGACTAACACACAGATTCTCTTCTCCCAAGACACCTGAACAGAATGGAATTATGGAGGGAAGAAATAGAACTATTGTGGAGATGGCCCGAACCATGCTGATTGAGAGTCAACTACCAAGGAAGTTCTGGGCAGAGGCGGCCAACACAGCAACTTACATAATCAACAGGGCCATGGTAAGACCTATTCACAAGAAAACACCCTATGAGCTACTAAAAGGTAAGAAACCAAACTTGGTTCATTTCAGAATTTTTGGAGCTAAATGCTTTATTCATAATAATGACAAGAAATACTTAGATAAGTTTGAAGCTAAAAGCTCCCCTGGAATATTCTTAGGATACTCTGAAGTGTCAAGGGCATATAGGGTCTTTAATATAACAGACCAGAAAGTTGAAGAGTCTCCACACATTCTTTTTAGTGATAAGAAAGGTGTTGCTAACATTGAAAATTTTGACAGGGATTCCAATCATGATGGGGACTTCCTAGAAGACCAAGAAGGAGAGAAGACTCAGCTAAGTGGTACAACAAATCCTCCCAATCAGGAAGGGGCAAGAGAAACAGGTGAGTCTTCAATAAACATTAGATTCCTCAAAGATCACCCAATAGATAAAGTCATAGGCAACCCTGAAGATCCACTTCAGACTAGGTCTCATTTTAGGAATGTTAATAATCAAGACCTAATACTTTGGTCTCACAAATTGAACCCAAATCAGTAGAAGAGGCCTTGGCTGATCAATCTTGGGTCAATGCTATGTGTGAGGAATTAGGTCAGTTCGAAAGAAATAATGTCTGGGAGCTTGTTCCGAGACCAGAAAGTGTTAATATCATAGGAACTAAATGGGTGTTCAAAAATAAAATGAATGAAGATGGAATCATTTCCAGGAATAAGGCCAGACTAGTAGCCAAGGGCTACTGTCAGGAATTTGGTGTAGACTTCAATGAATCCTCTGCACCTGTTGCTAGGATGGAGGCAATAAGAATATTGCTAGCATTTGCATGCTATAAGGACATAAAACTCCAGCAAATGGATGTGAACAGTGCATTTTTGAATGGCATCATCAAGGAAGAAGTGTTTGTTGAACAACCCCCAGGTTTTCAGTTTTCTCCTCAATCTAACCAAGTTTTCAGGTTAAACAAAGCCTTGTATGGTCTAAAGCAAGCCCCTCGAGCTTGGTATGAAAGACTGACTGAATTTCTGATCAGCAAGGGCTACAAGAGAGGTAAAGTTGATCAAACCTTATTTACCAAGAGTACAAATACCGATCTCATCATAGCTCAGGTATATGTAGATGACATTGTGTTGGATCAACTAGCTGTGAATTATGTATTCTCTAAAATGATGTCTGCTGAATTTGAGATGAGTTTGGTAGGTGAACTAAAGTATTTTCTTGGCTTACAGATACAACAATTGGAGGATGGATGCTTCATCAACCAGACCAAATACACAATGGAACTATTCAAGAGGTTTGGTATGATCAACCTGAAGCATATAACAACACCTATGAGTAGCAACACCTCACTGGATGCAGATGAGACAGGTAAAGAAGTAAATGCCAAACTCTATCGAGGTATGATTGGTTCTTTACTCTACTTGACAGCTTCTAGACCTGATATACAGTTCAGTGTAGGAATGTGTGCAAGGTATTAGTCTAGACCCACTGAATCACACTTAGCTGCAGTAAAAAGAATTTTTAGATATTTGTCAGCTACACCCTCACTTGGTCTATGGTTTCCTACTACACAATCACTGGATTTAATTGCATACACAGATGTAGATTATGCAGGATGTAAACTAGAGAGAAAAAGTACTAGTGGTCACTGTGAATTTTTAGGTGGGTGTTTAGTGTCTTGGGGCTCCAAGAAACAACATTCTGTGGCCCTCTCCACTGCAGAGGCTGAATATGTGGCTGCAGGGAGTTGTGGTACACAAGTCATTTGGATTAAACACCAGCTTCAGGACTACCAAGTAGACCTGGGGTGCACACCTATCTATTGTGATAATACCAGTGCCATTAATCTTGCCAAGAATCCTATTTTGCATTCACGCACCAAACACATAGAGATAAGGCATCATTTCATAACAGATGAGGTTTCTAAGAACATTTTTGAACTGATTCATGTAGGCACTGATAATCAGATTGCTGACATCTTCACTAAACCTCTGGATAATGAGAAATTCACTACACTGAGAAGAGAATTAGGCTTCTTCAAATTGTCTTAATTGTGAAGTCTGTTCTTATTGTGAGGGGGAGTTATGTGTGTCTGATGGTTAGCTTTCAGAAATGCTTTGTTTAAGGGGGAGCTAGTTGAGCTGTGAGAGGGAGAGTGATGAGGGCATCTCACGACACTCCCTCTAGCTCGGGTCGCCTGCACACTCTTGATGTGGACTGACTATGATCTACACTTGTTATCTTCATTTCCTTAGTTTCATTTTATGTATTTTCCTTTTATTGAGTCCTATCTTTTGTATTTCCCTTTATTGAGTCATGTGGCTCTCGTCCATTTCCCTTGTTATGCTTAATTGGGCCTTATTACCTTAGTTATGGGCCCATAGGATTGAGTCTAGGATATGCTCGTTCTTTTGTCTTATTGTCAGGGACATTTTGGTCATATAAAGAATGGTTGCCTATATATAGGCCCATCTCTCCTCATGTACTCAACTTTTGATGAATATTGCAATAGCATTTGCCACCTCCCTCTCATTATCTCTCTCATCATCTCTCTCTCTCTCTCTTTCTTCAAGAAGGGGGCGAACCCCTCTCTCCCTCCTCCCCCTCCCAACCACTTCCAACCCCCACCTACCTCCATTAACTCCCCACAACTTCCCATAACCCCTCTTTACTCCACATCTAGTCCCAATAACCCTCCACCAATCTAAGCCCTACTTCCCAACCACCACCTACCCTCTCCACTTCCCTAAGCACCTCCCCACCTCCCCAAGGCTGAAGGCCCTCCTCCCTAGGCCCATTTTGAACTTCCCTCCCATCTCCCTTCCCCCAAACCACCCTAGGTCGAACTCCATCTCCCTCCCAACAGCCAAGTTCGCCCCCCACCTCCTCTCCCACTCACCTTCTCTCTTGTGCCCCCCATCTTCCCACCACCACCTCTTGCAGCTCCAGCCCTCTCTCCAGCCCATTTTCGCCCTCCCCACCTTCTTCTCCCTAGCCTTCACAACCCCTAACACCCCACAGCTCCCTCCCATAGCCATTAGACACACCTCCCACCTCTTACTCTCTTGGCCATCCCCTTCCCCACACCCTCATCTTCTCCTCATTCTGTCCCTGTTTCAGGCAGCAGGGTTGCAGTGACTTGCAGAGGCAACCACGACCGGCTCTCAAAGATTCAGGTGGCAAAGCTTATATTTCTGGAATCTTCTGCGAGTTAGCTTTCCAACGGTGGTGGTCTCGCCGGCTTCCGAGGTCGGAGCTGTTCGTAGGAGCAGATCTCGTCCGACTGCATTTGCTGTACCTGTCGGAAGACCTGAAGCTGAAACCAGAAGCCACCACGGTCCGTACGAAAACGATCTGAGAGCCATTTTTGGAGGGCAGGAACTACGTCCAGTTAGCTTTCATCTCCAAGAAGAAGGACCTCAATCGGCCACCGGAGCTATCAGTTCTGATTTTCTTCGCCGGAGTGTGCAGACTGCTCTCTGTGGTTACAAGTTCGAAAAGTCCCCACTTCTCCGGCCACCACTCTCTTCCCCGACCTCGGATTGTGGCCCCGTCAATTTCTGCTCGAAGCTATCCCGACCACGATCGCGTCACCACCAGTTTCGTTCCAATTGGAGTTCGGGAGCATCCGCAGTGCTTTCTGCAATTTGCTGCACCAGTCCTGCACCAGTCAGAAGCAGAACGTTGCTGTCCTGCTCCAGTCACCAGTCCGATCAGCCCCGAGTTTCAGAGCTTCCCCAAAAATTTAGACATCATAATCTGTCAGTTGGGAAACTTTTGGCACCAGTTTCGTCAAGTTTGGAGTTCCTTGGAGTCCTTGGCAGCGTCATCATCGACACCCTATCCAGCGAACCTGAAGGTTGGCAGAACCGGCGGAGTTCGGAAAGTCGGGTTTCCTTTGCATAATTCCCCACCCCGCTTGGCCGGATGAAGGCCCCTCCCTGCGTGGAGGTAGTTTTAGATGTAATAATCTTAATCCCCACCCCAAGATCACCCCTCCTGCGAGAGGCGTAGTGCTGTACTCCTTTCACTTTCAGGTCAAGCGACACCGCCATGGCGATCGGGTGTATACCCTCGCCTCCCGGCGTGCCCTCGTCTCCGAGCGGGATCGGTGTTTACACACCGATCAGGTGAGCATCTGATACCAACCTTGATTGCCTCATTTCTGCAAATTTAGTATTGCTTTGTATGCCCGTCGGACGGTGAGAAGAGAGCCCGATCTTGTAAGCTACTTTGGGTGTGACCACTGCGGACCGGGAGTGAGTGCCACCCAAACCCCGCCCTGCGGGCCAGCCGCCCATGAAGTTGGGTAACCCAGATCTTTAGGGGTCAGCCAAAGCCCACTAAGTCACTTAGAGTCATTGGGTCTCACCTCGGACCCTCGCCATCATCCCCCGGCCCCTCCGGGTGATCGCGTGTGCCGTGAGAGTAAGCCGCTATTGTGAGAATCATTGGAGTGCTTGTATGCTTGCAGGTCTAGGTCCTAGGATCTTCAATTCATACTTAGTCAACCTTGGGCTGTGCCACATCAGAGAGTTCTTTGACAGATTCAAAAAGACTGACCAGATGTGTGCCTTTGCTGGTTCTCATGACTGATCTAGTATGGTTCTCTCAGACAGTAGAATCTCACTCATCTCTTAAGTCTATAAGTCTGTGATACTAAAGTCCAGCTAGAATCTTTCCTCTGGTAGTCTTTCAGAGATATGGATTAATTGTATAAAGTATATCTTCCTACATTGTCATGTGATTCTGGTTTAGGCAAAAACCTGTATGTCTTGATATCTGACCAAATCAACTTGAAATCTAGACTTCAAGATTCACTTCAAGAAATAGTCCTTCTGGTATTGTTTTCAATCATTCCATCTCCTCAATACAAGGGCTTAACTGAATAAACATGTCTTGTTTTGGTCACTGAGAAACTGGGATCTTCATCAATGAAATGAAGTTTTTCTCCTATGTCATGAGGTGTCAAATGCTTAAACTGAATGAAAAGACATGCATGAGCAATGGTGGCTAGCTGGTGAGTAACTGGGGACTCTGGCCTCTAATCAAGGTATTTCCTCATGTCAAAAGCCACAGTTACTAACTCTGTTCCTTTTTTTTAAAAAAAAGAAGGAGGTAATGAGGTACTCACACTGAGTAACTGGGGATTCAGGCCTCTAATCAAGGTGTCTCCCTAATGTCAAAAGAGTGAATTACCAACTTACTCATTGGTCTTATTGAAAATCAACTCAAAAATCCCTTGTTGTTATGCACTAATGGATTGCATGTCCTCAATACCTTGAGAACACCTTATCTGACTTTGTCTCTTGTTGTCTTTTGGGATAGTTTCCTATTCAGCTAAATCATGCCATACTTGTTAACTCCTGCTCTAAATCATACACTATATATGCTGATAAACTTTTCTACCATTCTATTTCTCTATTGTTTACTGGAGTTCAAGAATCTTCACTTGAGTTTAGCACCTCACTTATTCTCTTAAGATTTGCTCGTGCCTTTCTGCACTAAGATGTTTACTGTACTTCCTCCTCATGTCTCCAGCACTTTCATATATTCTGCATTTCCTTTTGCTGATGTCAAAGGGGGAGAGAGGTTTTGCAATATCAGTAGATCATGAGTTGTCATGAGTTGTGGGGGAGAATAGCTTGTCATGGAAATTTCTAAGAGTGAGTTGTGGGGGAGCTCAGAGTGAGTTGTGGGGGAGTGGTTTTGAAGAAAGAAGTGTTTCAGCAGTAGTGTTTAATTTGGCTCTGCAAGCACTTGCTTTGAATTTGCCTTGATTGTTAAAGATGCTGTTAATTTCTTGTGAAGCTTTGATATTGCTTGATTCATAGTGTTGCCATCATCAAAAAGGGGGAGATTGTTGCATCCCTACGGTTTTGATGATGTCTCACACTATAAATCAGTCTATTTCTATCTCTAGATCAATTCATGCTTCATCACTTAGGACAGTGCAATTCATGTGGTTGTCATATAGACATGCATTACTTGATCAAGTCTATACACTGCCAGCATACACGTTCAAAGTCTCTGCATTGAAGTCTGTACATTGGCCATCTTTGTACAGAGTCTTTTGCATTCCTTCATATCAAGTCTAGACATTGTGCATTCCTTCATATGAAGTCTATACACTGCATGCTACAAAGTCTGCACATCCCGTTTGCACTAAGTCTACATATAGGCAAAGTCTGCACATTGGTAAAGTCTATGCATCGGGCTGGCTTCTTACTCAATGTCTACACATTCATGGCATATGTTCATCGTTTGTTCTGCAAGTCTATTCATCGGCCTGGGGCTTGCCAAGTCTGTACATCGCCTGGGGCTTGCTAAGTCTAGACATCGGTGAAGTCTATACATCGGCCTGGGGCATGCCAAGTCTGTACATCGGCCTGGGGCTTGCCAAGTCTGTACATCGCCTGGGGCTTGCTAAGTCTAGACATCGGTGAAGTCTGTACATCCACCGCTGAACCTTCCAAGTCTATACATTGCCCTGTTTCAGGCACGCAGAGTCTGTACAGAGTTTGCACAAGTCTGCATCTTCCAAGTCAATTCATCCATAGAAAGTATGTACATTCCTAAGTCTTTACCTACGTTCAGAACCCCAAGTCTATACATTGATAAAGTCTACACATTGTGCTTTGAAGCTGCACCAAGTCTATACTTTGTCTCGCCTACATCTTCAAAGTCTGTACATCCGATCGTCTCTTCCAGCGTCTCACGCTATCAAGTCTGTACAGCGTTTGCGTACAGTGCATCGTCATCCAAAGTCTGTACAGCCAGCTCTGTCTCACCTTGCGTCTCTTCAAGTATGTACAGCCTTGGCGTATGCTTTCATAAAGTCTATACATCGTGGGACTTTAAGTCTTCAAAGTATGTACATCCTTCAAGGGCCAAGTCTATACATTGTCTCGCTCACATCTTCAAGGGGTAAGTCTATACATTGGATATGGGTGTGCATCGTGAAGTCTATACTTTGCTTGTGTAACTCAAGCCTTTACATCAAAGTCTATACATTGGTTATGCTAATGCATTGTTCTTCACAACATGTCTGTACACTGCTGTCTCGTGCATTCTAAGTCCATACACTGCTTTGGGCATTGTTCTTCACAGCATGTCTGTACACTGCATTTGGGCATTGTTCATCACAGCATGTCTGTACACTGCCTTCTCTTGCACACATTCATCAAGTCTATACACTCCCTTGTTTTCATGTCTATACATACGATTGCTTCATGCATTACACAAAAGTCTTCACATTCCCCTCTGTTATGTTAATGCATCATTCTGCAAGTCTGTACTTTGCGGTCGTATGAAGGCTTTCAAGTCTATACATTCCCACGTAGTACATACTTGCTTATTTACTGCTTCTAAAGTCTATACACGCTGTGTTAAAAGCCTGAACTAACTAGTTACATTTTTTTGTCTCTGCCTGCAGATGATTCAGGTTGATGATTGGGCACGTGATCCAAGGATGATACTTGGCACGTGATCCAAGGATGCTCTGGAAAAGGAGGGAACGAGCCCCACTCACGCCACTCGTGTGAAGTCATGGTATTCAGGTCGGATGCCATATAAAAGGTGTCTTCTGCGAACAGATGGACTGAACTGGAGGAAAAAGCTGAGAAGAAGAATCCTTGAGCAGAAGAATAAAAGAGAGAGCCTCCACGTTCCAGAGAGAAGACAGAGAGAAACGATTTGAGAGTATTGTTCTGAGAGAAAAGTCTGAGTGAGAGAGAAGTGTCTAATTTGCTTCTTCGGAAGCTACATTGTTTTGGTTTTCAGAAACGATTGTCTTCATCGATTGTCTTGTTTTTCAGTTTCCTTCTTATATTTCTGATTCTGAATTGTTACCCTCCAGTGTTTGGAGGAAGGGAGAGTTACTCCGGTTTCCCTTTGGGCTGCAAAGGAAGAGAGATCTGTGATCTCTGGTTTTGCCAATGATGGGTTGTCACTAGCAGGTTCCCTCCGGGTTGGAGGAAGGGAGATCCATCTCCGATTCTGGTCTTGCAGGTAGCAGGTCCAGGTGTCAAGCTCTGTGGGTAGCAGAGTTTGGGTTGAGGGATTTGTTTCCCTTGGTTGGTCAAGCTGTGTGGCAGCATATTGTTCGCAGACTGAGTCTGCTGTTTCTAGCCGTGGCTAGTGGAAGCCTCACTCTAGTTGGAGTGAGGGGTGGATGTAGATTGTGGACTACAATCGAACCACCTTAAAAATTCTTGTCTCCTCTGTGGTTTGCTGTTATCGTTTGTGCTCTCCATCTGCTTGGCATTTTGTTTGACTATGGACAGCTCTTTCAATCCCTCTTACTTATTCTGTCTTGGTTATTGACTGCGTTAGCAATACTCTTTGTGCTGTTTCTGAAGGGTTGAAAACCGTAGAACTGATTTTCAGCTGAAGTTTTTAAATCGGGAGTGATCTATTCATCCCCCCCTTCTATATCACTCTTCGCTGCGCATAACAAATTGTTGATGGCTAACCTCCCTTATTGTCAAAAGCTTGGACACCATCATACCATCATTTTCCCGCCAGACAGGTAAGTCAGGTAAGTATCTCGATCCTTGGTCCCTTAATGCATTACTATATGGTATCTATGATATATTATCTCGTGAACCTGTGTTCTGGGATCTGATGTTCCTCTCTAACAAAAATGATGATGATCTGGGTGCACATGTTTAATCATTGGATAGGCCATTAGGTTGGAAGAGTTGGGGGATGATGGTTCTATCTTGCATGCCGTGGTTGCAGATAGTGTCTTGACCCTGATTTGTTCGGTCTAGCAATACTATTCTCGAGTATCTTGCTATTTTTTTCCTTTATTTGCATTTATTTTGATGATTTCTTTTATTTTAGCCCAGTATGCATCATATGCGCATCTTTGAGCATTCATGCGCCCTCATCTGTCTAAAGTGTCTCAGTAATAGTGGATAACTATGTATCCATGGTCCTAAGTAAGGAGAATTATTCCACTCTGAGTTGGAAGGTTTCCTTTGGTCTATTTGCTCGGTTTGGTTAGCTGAGGATTCCTATCTGGAGTTTAGTTGCTCGTCTCTTTACTTTTTCATTTGCTCCGACCGCCTATCAGCTGTGCATTCTAGTGGGGAGGTTGGTCGTGTTTTATTTCCTTTAGTTGTTAGTTCCTCCAGACATGCGTCATTCGGTTTGGCCATTCTATCTAATTGGTTCAAGATTTTCGAGAAGATTCCTATCGCTCGTTGGTTGAGGACGGGTGTCGGTTTACCTTAATGCTCACTTTTCAATCCACTCCGCTTCATTTTCACTTCATCTCCATGTTCCATTTCACTTTTACTTCACCTCCGCTCGCTCCCTTGCAAAGAGAACGTTAAGGAGGGGCATCTGTTGACACTCTTTTAATGACCAATGAGTTGGGTCATCTCCTTATCTATTTTATGATGTGCCGAGTTTTTCACCACTTATTGGGTCACATTTGGTCATCTTTTTGGGCTTATTTTATGGGTTATTCTTTCTAGTTGGGCCTCGTTCCTTTGATTTCTTGACATTTAAGCTTATTGGGCCTGGATAAGGGCTAATAAGGATTTTATTGTGGATTAACTTGGAGATTTATCAGCCTTTATCTATTTTGCCACGTCTACTAGCCTTGCAGTCTATCGTACGATCGTTTGGTGAGCGTTGGCAGTCCTTTGCTAGACTGTTAGACAACAGAGAGTCATGTTGGGTTTCTTCGATCTTATCTCTTTCTGGACGATTGAGCCATGCGGTCTATCGGACGACCGTTTATGGAGCCTTGCGGTCTATCGCAAGACCGTTTGGGGAGACAAAGAGTCCTTCTCTGTCTATTCTTTCTCTCTTCGGCCCTGGTCGAGCTAGAGTCCCTGATTTGTTGATTTCTCTCTAGATAGAGGCTCTCAAAACCTTCTATTTGTTTCTATGGACTCTTGGGAGTATTATCTTCAAGGTTTGTCGAGGTTCAGGCCTATTTTCATGTCATTATCTCTCCAACTCGAACCTAGGGTTTGGGGGTCTATAAATAGAGCCCTTGACTTCATGGCTTAAAAGAGGAGATTTCTGGAGTTGCCACGAAGTGCTGCTGCATTCTGTGAAGTCCCGAGATTAAATGGCACCCAAGAGGGGGGGTGAATTGGGTATTAAAAAATTAATCAAAGCTATCCTCAATTATAAGATTATGTGAAAACACTATGGAACTAGTGCAGGAAAAAATAGATCTATCAAAATCAATCACAAAAATAACCCTTAGTACTAGGCGGAGTTAACAAATCCGTAGATTCACTCACGCAAACTGTTATCTTTTCGACAAGAGTAACCTTGTCAGTCCGAATTCAGTTTTTGATATACCGAGGATCTATTTTAAAGTGATCAGTTAATCTAGATCTGAAAGATGCAATTAATCTAATTCCACAAGCATGCATAGAAGGGGGATAGGAGAAAAGGAACAAGCCACAATGAGACAGCAATTTTTAGGTGGTTCGGATGCCACAACGGCAACCTACGTCCACCCCTCACCGACCGTGAGGATCCACACACTATCTTGTAAAGAGATACAAGATCGAACACACACACGCACACGTTGGGAGATGAAGGCTCCCAGAAGGTGTAAGGACACCCAACAACACACACGAAACCAACGGATTAACTAGACACACACCCAGATCTAGGAAGATCCAAACACACACAAGATTGTTACAGGATTACAAGAACCACAATTGAAGCTTAGAAAGATTGAGAATGGAAACACAAAATAAAAAGCTTGATTGATGCTCCCCCTTAGTTGATGAAGAGTTTCTAGGATGCAGCTTGAACTCCACTTGGCTTGGGCTTGATTTCCTTCAGATATGGCTTGATCTTCACTTGAGAATGGATGAAGAAGGATGAAGAACTCTTCTCGGAGCACTATTCACGTCTACAATGCTAGCTCCCTTCTCTTCCCCTTTGGTAGCCTCCTTGATCCAACTTGAGCATTAGGGTTTTCTTAACCCTCATGTATGTGTTTTATAGACTTTGAATGGTCCATGGACTCCCCCCAGACCAGATCCACAATATCTGGAGGGTTTGGTTGCTTAGGGATTAAACAATACCAAGAGGGAGGGCTTTCCTCGAAGTGACAAAAAGTCAACAATGTTGGGCAGCTCGGGGCTGGCGGTCGACCTGCAGGGGCTTGCGGTTGACCGCCACTGAGAAACCAGTAGAAGGCCGGTCCCTGGGAATTCCGGTCGACCGAGATTGAGGGGGCGGATGACCGCCACTGAGACAGGCTGTAGAAAGGTCCATTCTGTTATTTCAGGTCAACCGGGATCAGACCAGAGGTCGACTGGACTGTCAAAAACCTAAAAAATGAAGAGTTTATCCCTGAAAAATGTATCCATATGATCAAGGCATGAATTGAACGAATGGTTAAAACATATTTCAAGTTCATTTGATTTCTTGAAAATGCATTTGGAATGCTAAACACTTAAGCAAAAACCGTGAAGAAATCAGGCATGATATCTTATGGAATTTACTTAAGGTATTAGTTCCAAGCACGTGAACAAGTATATGTCCTTGGTTTTGTTATCATCAAAAGTACTTCGATATATACAACAATCTCCCCCTTTTTGATGATGACAAAACTCTAGGGCATGCAAACCATTTTTATTGCTTTTGGAACTCCAAATTGAACGTAATGCTTGAAAGTCATTCAACATGCTTCAAAACCATTCAACACAGCACATTCCATCCAACCACTTGTTTGCCAATAAGAATATGAAATAAAACACAAGTGCCAACCATCTGAATTCAAACACCAGTACATTCAATTCATCATTTTATTACAAAATACATTAGTGCGAGAGTGAATGCACGACTCTAATACAAAAGACTTGACACTACTGACAACCCTCACATGATCAACATACAAGCAAGCAACACAACCACACATCGACATACATAAGTATATAAACCTACCCTACTATTTCTCCCCCTTTGTCAACATCAAAAAGGGATAGGATAGACGAAGGAGGGACTCAAGCAACACAAGACCAAAAGAGAACATGCTAGAGGCTAAAGCAAAACACATCCTCATGGAGCATCTGCTGGAGGTGGCTGATCTGCTGGAGGAGGAGGTTGATAGCCAAGGTGCTGACGGATGTCGTCAAGGTAATGGTCATGAACCTGAAGAAGGTCATGAATATTGGCAAGACGCTCGTCACTAGCCACATCCCTACGCCGCGCGTCAATAAGGGTGAGGTGCAGGAGGTTGACAGATGAGTTAGACGCATCGACAATTTCTCGGAGGGAAGCCATATGGGTGGTGAGAGTGGCCATTTGAGTAGAGGGAGTGTCCAAGGAAGTAGAGAAGGTATCCATGCGCCCTGATATGGTGTCAAAAGTAGTGCCTATAGTGTCCCCAAGGGTAGAGAGACGATCCCCAAAGGTATCCACACGAGTCTCCAATCCAGAGAGCCGCCCGTCAAGAGCCTCGTAGTCCACCGAAGGGCGCTGTCCGGCCCCCTGAGTAGAAGACTCTCCATGGTGAAACTAAGGTGGAGGAGGCATCTCAAAATCTGGTGATAAGGAGACGGTGGAGGAGGCTGCTCCTCGGCTGGAACTGGAGGGGAATATCCCCTTCGCCTTGCTGTTCTGTGGGCTCTTGTTCTTCCTCACTGTCCTCTTCTTCCCCATAAACTGGAATGTCCCGTGTAAGCTGACTGTCGGGACCAAAGTAATAGCCAAAATATGTGAAAATTTTATGCTTGTTGTATATATCATCTTGCCTGACCAAAATAAACTGCACATTCGCCACAGCAATCCCGGCATAGATGAAGGCACCGGTCAACTGAGAAGCATGTGGGAGAGAGCGCCAGAGGTAGGTACGGCAGGTTCCAATCAGATCTGTCATGAGTCGACCCATGTTAATTTGAATCCCATTTATGACATGATAAAACAAGAATCTCTGAACTTCTGTAACTTCATCCCTGCCGCCCACTTTGGGATAAATCAAGGAGGTGAACATGTGATGCAAAATCCGTTGTAGTAGAGGAAAGTGATTGGCATTCAGTTTAATCAAATTGCTCACACCATGCACATACTCACATTTAGTCATAAGAGAGAATGTGGATGGAACTTCACCAAAACCATATGCCCTATCTGCACCCATGGTGGATACTCCTAGGGCCCGCTGAAATAGATCCGGGGTGATGTGAAGCTCCACACCTTCAACCGTGGTATACAACTGTTCATTCCTTACGACCAGGTACCCGTAGAACTGCTGGACCAGACGAGGATAATACCTGTTGTACCGGGTAACAAAATCCATCCAACCCTACTGAACCTCAAATAGAGCACATAAATTTGGGAGGAGCTCATTCACCTCGTTAAAGTCGACCAAGTGGGGGTCGATAATAGGACGTGGAGGTAGAGGTGCTCGAGGCAGAGGAGGAGCTTGCTGAGGTGGAGGAGTCGGGGCCTCTTGCCGTTGACGGCTAGCTTCTCCTTGGGTAGAACGCCGAGAACTCCGTCTGGGCGGCATCACGAACTAGAGAAACCCACCGGGAAGCCCTCGAACGATCGATCTCAACCCCGAGATAGGGATGGAGCACAAGGGCACTGCTAGGGCTTGGAACAACCTTTCCACAGTATGGAAGCTGAGAGAGATCTCCACAACCTCATGAACGACTGTATGAAGGATGTCCCGAAATGATGATGGGACGGCCGAATCGTGTGCGGGTGGAGGAAGAATGGGATGTGGAGGCTTGGGTGGAGGAGAAAGGAAGTGCTAGGGTTAGGGCAAGGTAGTAGAGAGTGGATGAAGGTGATAAGAGAGGAGAATGGTGAAAGGGGGGCCCTTATATTAATGGTCGGTTGGCCTTTGGGCCGGCCGGTCTGCCGCCAGCGGTCGACCGGCGCGACCCTGGTGGTTGACTGCCAGGACCGAAATCCCATATTTTGAAAATTTACTTTTTTTGTTTCTTCCTTTTTTTTTGTTTTTCTTCCTTTTCCTTTGTTTTGTTTGTATATGGGAGATAAACAACCGACTGCCTGAGTGGGGCCATCAACATGACATGGAAATTGTGTGGAGGTGAAGTTGTGGATATAAGAGAAACTGTTCTGGCTGCCCATAGGTAGTACCTTTAGTTCCAACATCACTGAGTCCACATATGTTTTTAACCAAGGGATATTTGGCCGTAGAAAATTTTTTCAAGGAGGGCTAAATATAAGTAAGTACATTCAAGCATACATAAGTGAATGAAGACACACAAGGTATTGAAAGAAAACAAAGTCAATATGCATGTTATTCTACCCTTGATGCATACGAATTTCTACAAATGCAACCCTATACTCTAAATGCAAACCTATGCATGTATGCTCTCACCCTTGCACATCCCAAGTTCTCTTCTTATCTTATTAAGTTGATCCTGGTTTAGGGGTTTGGTGAAAATGTCAGCTAGCTGATTGTGTGTGTCAATGAAGTTCAATTCAAAGACCCCTTTTCCTACATGATCTCTCAGAAAGTGATGACAAATATCTATATGCTTGGTCCTAGAGTGCTGAACTAGATTTTTTGACAGATTAATTGCACTGGTATTATCACACAGTATTGGAACAGTTTTCATTTCAACATCTAAATCAAGCAGTTGATTTTTGATCCAAAGTACTTGGGCTCCACAACTTCCGATGGCTACATATTCAGCCTCGGCCGTTGAGAGAGCTACTGAATGTTATTTCTTGGAGGCTCATGAGACTAGACAACCACCAAGAAACCGACAGTACCCACTTGTACTTTTACGATCTACAATGCACCCAACATAATCCGCATCGATATAGGCAATTAAATCAAAGGAACTACCGATTGGAAACCACAAGCCAAAGTCTATTGTTCCAATGAGATATGTAAAGATGCGTTTAACAGCTGATAAATGAGATTCTTTGGGGCATGGCTGAAAATGGGCACAAAGACATACACTGAATTGAATGTCAGGGCAACATGCTGTAAGGTACAGTAGTGATCCGATCATACCTCAAAACAGTGTAGGATCTACTATTTTACCATTTTCATCTTTATCCAGCTTTGTGGTGGTAGCCATGGGAGTTGATATAGGTTTTGCTTCCGTCATCCCGTATTTCTTTAACAATTCCATCGTGTACTTTGCTTGACTTATGAAAATGCCTTCGGAGGTTTGCTTCACCTGCAATCCAAGAAAGAAAGTTAGCTCCCCCATTAAGCTCATCTCGAATTCTCCTTGCATGATTTCTACAAATTCATCGCATAAGGCATTGTTAGTAGCTCCAAAAATGATGTCATCCACATACACTTGAACTACTAAAATGTCTTTACCTGATTTCTTCTTGAATAGTGTTTGATCAACCTTACCTCTCTTGAAGCCATTTTCAACCAGAAATGAGGTAAGCCGTTCATACCACGCCCTTGGTGTTTGCTTTAGTCCGTATAAGGCCTTTTGGAGCTTGTACACATGTCGTGGATGTTTGGAATCTTCAAAATCTGGAGGTTGCTCTACAAAAACATCCTCTTTGATATAACCATTAAGAAATGCAGATTTAACATCCATTTGAAATAACTTAAAGTTCAAAGAACAAGCATAGGATAATAAGATCCGGACTGCTTCAAGTCTAGCAACTGGTGCAAAAGACTCATCAAAATCAATACCCATCTCCTAGCTATACCCCTTGGCAACAAGCCGGGCCTTATTCCTAACAACCAATCCCGCATCATTTAGCTTATTTCTGAAAATCCAACGGGTTCCAATAGTGAGATGGTTCTTAGGATGCGGTACAAGAGTCCACACCTTGTTTCTTTCAAACTGGTGCAGCTCTTCATGCATAGCCTGAATCCAAGATTCATTTTGAAGAGCTTCATGAATGTCCTTGGGTTCTTCTTGTGAAAGTAGAGCTATCAAATCCTCCTCTTCTACCTGCCTTAGAGAGGACCTTATTTTTACCCCATCCTCCAAATTACTTATGATGTTCACAGCTGGATGATCCTTTAGAAATGTGGAAGAACTGAGCAAGTTAGGATGTTGCACTTGTGATTCTTGCAGTGTCTCAATTGTAGGATCATCATATTCTTCATTTTTTCTTGATATTGCCTTCAATGGTTCATCCTTAGCTTGGACATTTGATGAGTTCTTAGGATCTTCGTCTGCATCCAAAGTAGAGAAAATTTGATTTGTCAGTTTTGATTCGGATTCATCAAAAATAACATGAGGACTTTCTTCAACGACCAAAGTCCTTTTATTGAATAATCGGTAAGCTCTAGAATTGAGTGCATAACCTAGAAAAATTCCTTTATCACTCTTTTCATCAAACTTACCCAGGTTGGACTTACCATTGTTCAAAATATAGCAAGGGTATCCAAAGGGTTTAAGATATGAGATGTTTGGTTTCTTACCCTTGTAGAGCTCATATGGAGTTTTCTTCAGAATAGGCCTTACCATTGCCATGTTGATGATGTAGCATGTTGTACTCACCACCTCAGCCCAAAAATACTTAGGTAGGGAATTCTCATTGAGCATGGTCCGGGCCATGTCTATCAATGTTCTGTTCTTCCTCTCCACTACTCCATTTTGCTGGGGCGTCCTTGGTGACGAAAAATTATGTGTGTACCCCTGCTCTTCATAGAAAATGTTGAATTCATAATTTTCAAATTCACCACCATGATCACTCTGGATGGTGGTGATGAGGTAACCTCTTTCATTTTGGATTTTTCTGCAAAACACTTGAAACTCCGTCAGGGCATCACTTTTATTGGCTAAAAATAACACCCATGTGAATTTGAAAAAATCATCAACAATCACAAAGCCATAGGATTTTCCTCTTAGGCTAGAGGTTCTAGTTGGACCAAAAAGATCAAGATACAGCAATTCCAACGGCCTAGCAGATGAAACAATGGTTTTGTTTTTGAAGGAAATTCGTGTTTGCTTGCCTTTTGTGCAAGCTTCACAGATTCTATCACTTTCAAATTTTAATTTTGGCAGTCCATTCACCAAATCATGTCTAGACAACTTGGAGATTACTCCAAAACTAGCATGACCTAATCTTTGGTGCCATAACCATGCATTTTCATGATTATTCGCAACCAAGCAGAGATCATCACAAGAAACATTGTCAATATCAACAGTATAGACATTGTTATTTCTTTTTCCAAGAAATTTGATCTCATTTGTGTTCTTGTTCAAGACAATGCAGTGGGTTTCATCAAAAACAACTTTAAAACCCTTATCGCACAATTGGCTTATGCTTAGCAGATTATGATTCAGACCTTTCACCAAAAGCACATCTTCAATAAGAATTTCAGAATTCTTACCAATGTTGCCAATCCCAACGATTTTACCTTTGTCTTGACCTCCAACGACAACTAAGCCTCCATCCTTATCTTACAATGTAGAGAACACTTTCTTGTCCCCTGTCATATGCCTTGAACAGCCGCTGTCCAAGTACCATTTGCTCCCCCTAGCTTCAAGACATATCTGGAAGAAAAAAAATTCTCATGCAATTGTTTTTGGTACCCAAGCTTGTTTGGGTCCGTAGGAGTTAGTCCAGTTCTTGGTATATCTCTTCTTGGTCCAAAAAATATGGTTTCTCGGTGGGCTTTGTCTGAACCAGCAATTAACAATAGCATGACCAAACCTTCCACAATGATAATAATTAATAGGTACAAATTTTCCTTGACACTGTCGTGGTTTGGGTTGAGCATGTTTTGGTTCAGGCTTGGAACATGAAGCATGGTTTTTATCTTTTTCATGCACAAGAGATGTGGTGATCATATGCTCAAAAGATTTTTTGTTTTGGGGAGTGTATCTAAGACCTTCCTTTTAAAAATTGACTTTAACTCCCAGTAAATTATTAAGGTTTTGCTTGCCCTTAACAAATCTTGACAAAGTGGACTGAAGATCAGTCACTTCTTTTTCTAAACTCACAATTTTCTCTTCAAGTTCTGAGTTTGTGGATTTCAGAATTTGTTCTTCAATTTTCATCTTTTCACATGCTTTCTCCATTTCAACTATTTTGCAAGATAATTCTTTTTTGGCTTTATCACAATCTAAAATTGTTTGTAATAGACTTTCTCTTTCTTCCGTAGCCTCAAACCATTCCTGTTCCAGTTTCTCAAATTTGACAAAGATATCTTCATGTGACAAGTCATCAAGTTTCTTTTTGAGAGTTTTATTTTCATATCTGATTTTCTTGTATTTCGTGTACAACTTTTCATATTCAGTTTCCCATTGTTCATTAGAAATAAAATCTGGGTCAGAATTTACCTCCGTAGATTCATCTTCAAGTGCCATGAGGCACAAGCTTTCCACAAGTTCTTGGATCTCTTCATCAGATGGTTCATCTTCTTCATCACTCCATGTGACGACCATGGCTTTGGGTTTCTTAAAATTATCCTTCTTGAATTTCTTTTTCAGATCTGGACATTCACCTCTCATGTGCCCAGACTTCTTGCATTCGTAGCATATGATGCTACTTGACTTGCTCGATTCGCCTTTGGTTTGCGTGGGGTTTCTTTGCCCTTTTCTGAAGTTTCCCTGAAAGTTTCTCTTCTTCCTTAGAAATCTCCTCACTTGACGAGTTATCATCGCCAATTCTTCCTCTTCATTGCTTCCGTCACTTGATTCACCTTCTTGAAATTCGTCATCGGAGTGATGAGCTTTCAGTCCAATGACCTTTTTCTTCTTGATGTCTTCATCAACTATCCTCTTTATATTTATCTCATAGGTCATGAGTGACCCTATGAGTTCGTCCAAGGTGAGAGTGGACAGGTTCTTTGAGTCTTCAATTACCGTGGCCTTTGTGTGCCAAGCCGACGGTAGGGACCTTAACACCTTCCTTACAAGGTCGGAATTTGAGTATTCCTTCCCAAGACTTTTGAGACCATTTGTGATCTCTGTTAACCTTGCAAACATCTCGGAGATGGTTTCTTCAGGTTTCATCTTAAATAGCTCATAGTCAGTGACTAGGAGATTTGCCTTGGTTTCCTAGACCTCTGAAGTTCCCTCGTATATGAGTCGCAGCTTGTCCCACATTTCTTTGGCTGAGCTGCACATAGAAACATGAGAGAATTCATTAGGGTGTATCACACATTGCATAATATTCATGGCATTGAAATTGGCGGTGCATTTCTTAATTTCCTCAGGTGTCCATTTATCTTCATCATCCCCGAGTTTATGAGGACCCTTATCCACAACTCTCTAAACTTCGTACTCTTGAGTCCTCAGAAAGACATGCATTCTATTTTTCCAGTACGAGTAGTTTGAACCGTCAAAGAAGGGAGGACGGTTGATGGAGTGACCCTCGGGCATCATACCCTTGTTTAACATTTAACCGGATATTACTCTAGATCGATAGATCTGAAAAGAAAGAGCCTTAGCTCTGATACCAATTGAAGTCCCGAGATTAAATGGCACCCAAGAGGGGGGGTGAATTGGGTATTAAAAAATTAATCAAAGCTATCCTCAATTTTAAGATTATGTGAAAACACTATGGAACTAGTGTAGGAAAAAATAGATATATCAAAATCAATCACAACAATAACCCTTGGTACTAGGCGGAGTTAACAAATCCGTAGATTCACTCACGCAAACTGTTATCTTTCCGACAAGAGTAACCTTGTCAGTCCAAATTCAGCTTTTGATATACCAAGGATCTATTATAAAGTGATCAGTTAATCTAGATCTAAAAGATGCAATTAATCTAATTCCACAAGCATGCACAGAGGGGGGATAGGAGAAAAGGAACAAATCACAATGAGACAACGATTTTTAGGTGGTTCGGATGCCACAACGGAAACCTACGTCCACCCCTCACCGATCGTGAGGATCCACACACTATATTGTAAAGAGATACAAGATCGAACACACACACACACGTTGGGAGATGAAGGCTCCCAGAAGGTGTAAGGACACCCAACAACACACACGAAACCAACGGATTAACTAGACACACACCCGGATCTAGGAAGATCCACACACATACAAGATTGTTACAGGATTACAAGACCCACACTTGAAGCTTAGAAAGATTGAGAATGGAAACACAAAATAAAAAGCTTGATTGATGCTCCCCCTTAGTTGATGAAGAGTTTCTAGGATGCAGCTTGAACTCCACTTGGCTTGGGTATGATTTCCTTCAGATATGGCTTGATCTTCACTTGAGAATAGATGAAGAAGGATGATGAACTCTTCTCGGAGCACTGTTCACGTCTACAGTGCTAGCTCCCTTCTCTTCCCCTTTGGTAGCCTCCTTGATCCAACTGGAGCATTAGGGTTTTCTTAACCCTCTTGTATGTGTTTTATAGACTTTGAATGGTCCATGAACTCCCCTCAGACTAGATCTACAATATCTGGAGGGTTTGGTTGCTTAGGGATTAAACAATACCAAGAGGGAGGGCTTTCCTCGTAGTGACAAAAAGTCAACAATGTTGGGTAGCTTGGGGCTGGCGGTCGACCTGCAGGGGCTGGCGGTCGACCTGCAGGGGCTGGCGGTTGACTACCACTGAGAAACTAGCAGGAGACCAGTCCCTGGGAATTTCGGTCGACCGGGATTGAGGGGGCGGTTGACCCCCACTCAGACAGGCTGTAGAAAGGTCCATTCTGTTATTTCAGGTCGACCGGGATCAGACTGGAGGTCGACCGGACTGTCAAAAACTTGAAAAATGAAGAGTTTAGCCCAGAAAAAATGTATCCATATGATCGAGACATGAATTGAACGAATGGTTAAAACATATTTCAAGTTCATTTGATTTCTTTGAAATGAATTTGGAATGCTAAACACTTAAGTAAAAACCGTGAAGAAATCCGGCATGATAGCTTATGGAATTCACTTATGGTATTAGTTCCAAGCACGTGAACAAGTATATGTCCTTGGTTTTGTTATCATCAAAAGCACTGAGATATATACAACATTCTGGAGCGAGTACCAATTAGGGAGAAGTCCTTTCTACGTCCTTAAGACTTCTTGTCCAGGGAGTATTAAGTTTCATTGGTTTAGTTTGAGTCTTTTCTCTTAGTTTTTCTCTATTCCCCTTGCATCATCATAGCATATTCCCTCTTCTTCTTCCACGTTCTCTGCACTCACACCACGTTTTTAAACATCCTCCTACTCTTTTCTATGCCCTACAGGGGTTAAAAAACCACCAACCCTCAGGTATTCACCCTTCCTTTTATGCACTTTAGTTTAATTATATTATAGATACTACACTAGTCCAAGGGCTTATTGGGTTGCTTTTCTTCGTGTCTACATTGTTTTGCAGGTTTATAGGACTCATTGCATGAGGCACAACTCTTCTGGCCGGCCAAGAGGGGTGGACATTCAAAGTTCCACGTTGTTGTTCTAGGTGCCCTTGTGGTCGTTTGGAGAACAGTTTGAAGATCTCAGGCGGTCTATCGTGAGGCCGTTTGCGTTCTATTGGCGGTCATTTGGAAGACCGTTTTCCTTCCGCAGCGCCTAGTTTTCTCTCTCCCGTGGGCGGGTGACTTCACTCGGCTCTTTCCAAGCTATATAGTGTAGTTTTACTGCGTTATTCACCTTAGTGGTGATCACACTTCTCTTTACTTGAGTATTGGTCATCTCTTTCATCATCTCTTCACTTTCTCTTTAGTTTAGTTGCTCCACACCTATGGTGTGTGTTTTTCCTTTTACTCTCTTGCTCCACGCCCCGGCGTGTGTTTTTATTTCTCTCCTTCATTTCTGCAGTATTGAGATGACATGCTCACCAATTTCATGTTGATTGCTTGAGTTAGTGCACCACTTGCTCACACATATTTCACATCTTTCATATTCATCTACACACCATCACCATCACAAACAAAAAAACATCAACACTCACCTCTTGTTTTCGTTGTGTATATCTGTGTTGCATTTTCTATATCATTACATACTAGAAATCCCCGTAGAACCTTTCCCATAGATGTTTTTTCCAACTAAACAAAAGAGAAGGTGAGTGGTCAAAAGTCTCGGTCATCCCCCCTTCCCAACATCCCTCCAGGTAAACGCCACCACCTCATTCTTCCATTGTGTAGTTTATTTTGAGCACTTACTACACTACTCGATTCTAATCTATAACACCCATGATTTTATGGATCAAAATCCGTGAGTTTTGGAGTGCTTTTGTGTGTCCCGAATCGAGTTTGCTAATTAAATTATATTTTTGGTTATTTAGCCTTCGGATCCCCGTGTAGGGTGAACCATTGGGATTTCGGACACCAGGACGTTGCAGGAGCGTTGTGCATTTTTTGAGGATCGTGGGGGTGATTTTTTCCCCCTTTTTTCCTATTTTTTGATTTTTAAATCCCAAAGCTAATTTCTATTTAAACTAACCGTTACCCCCCTCCCTCCTCATTCTCAAACTCTCTCCCTCTCTCCTCTCGGTTCTCTCTTTCTCTCCATCCCTTCTCTGGGCCGTCGACGGAGTTGGAGCAGGGCGAGGCGGAGGTGACATGGGGATGACGAATGTCGAGGATGGAGCAAGGATTGAGGAAGTGGCGTGATCCCATTCACGGATTCGGGACGTCGGCATGGGTTTGAGCGGTGTTTTGACGTGGAAACAATGTCCTCGGCGTGGGAAATCGTCGGTGGAGGTAGGGGGATGGATCCCTGACCTTTGTTCTACGTTTCC
Organism: Amorphophallus konjac; assembly: GCA_022559845.1. Taxonomy (NCBI): domain Eukaryota; kingdom Viridiplantae; phylum Streptophyta; class Magnoliopsida; order Alismatales; family Araceae; genus Amorphophallus; species Amorphophallus konjac. The sequence continues at coordinate 170,351,718 of CM040125.1, read as the reverse complement.
TGGTGATTTCGTGCCGATTGAAACGAGTTTGAGCGGGTTTTCCATTTTTGGAGTAAAAAGTATGTTATGGGGAATGTGAGTTGAATCTGCCAGTTTGGGCGGTGTTTTTTGATTTAAATGATAGATCTTGAGCCCATGACATGCCAAGACGTGATTCCCATGGTTTTAGTTGCGTTTCTTTGCGATTTGAGGCCGAAATGAGGCCGGATATGCATGTGAGGTAGCATGGGAGTGTGAATTGGGAATTTGGAGGAAGTCGCCCATTTCTTAGTCATTTTGTGGTTTTCTTGGGTCCTTCCGGCATGTGGAAGGTGTATAATGGGTTTGTGAATGTTTCCCCCTTCGTATGGCACGATTGGGGCGTGGAACAAGCAATTTCGTGCGATTTTCTGGAGTTTTACACCATAGACGAGAACGCGATCGGGTGCCAAACAACGTTCAGCCTCTGGAGTTTGAACACGGTGGTACCATACACCACGATCAATCGAGAAGATGTATAGTAAGGCGGTCCTGGATGCAGTCCAGTGACCAACTGTGACCAGGGATGACCACGGTCGTCATATAGACTGCAATCGCTTAACGCGGTCCCCCCTATAACCGCATTTAAAAGTCAGTCGACTGCTTGTGATTTAGGTCGACCTACCCTAAAGATAGGTCGACCAACCCTAGAGATAGGTCAACCTAACCCAGTATGTTTGCTTGTTTTGGTCTCTGGTCGACCCGATTATGACCTATTGGTCGACTTTTGATTCCGTGAATGTCTTGGACACCCCGTGGAGACCAAGATCATGTTTTTGGGTGTTCGGAGGTATCATGTTACCTCGATTTGTGTGCACATGTGGTTTAGTGAGTCCCGTTGACCCTTTATGCTCCGGGATTCTTCGTGTGTTAGATCGAGTTACCATACACTCTTGTACAGGCAGAGGAGTGTTCCCACTCTACGTTAGGTTCTTTGGAAAGTGGTTTCCATATGGGTCATGAGTGTGGCCTATGACTGTGAATTATGTGACCCAGCCTGTCACGCCCCGAGCGTGGAAGGAACCTGGTACGCGTGACGAGTTTATATCGATCATATCAATCAGAGCACAAGGAAATTCGACACCAAGACAGAGTACGTAAATAACAAGATATTAATACTAACAGCCATAATCCAATTCCACAATTAATCAAACTCCATAAAGATGATAATCTCAAGAACCATAAAGTTGGTAATCCATAACCATCACAAGGCTACAACCCTTTTAACGAGTTCCACTACTTGACCCAATGAAAGAAAAGGAGATTTCAAGACCAAATAAACAGACATGACATGACAAGACAAGACACAACTAGATGGCGGCACGACGCTTAGAGTCTCTAACACTCTTCACTCGGTCTCATCCCCGTTCGGTTGCCAGTCACTATCTGAGTTACCTGAAAAATGTTGGAATGAAACTGGGTGAGCGAACGCTCAGTAGGGATTATATCTCAAGATCTAGCAGTCTTTAAGTAAATTATATGTTGCGTGCAATGCAAGTATAGCTATGCATGATGTACGAGCAAGATATCAAGAACTTTAGAGAAGAACATCGCATGATTTCAAGGTAACGATAAGGTACTATCAAGTGTTTACAAAATTCTCAAGGAAAGAAAGAACCAAAGTTCAAGCATGAAATACCAAGTACATGTTACTAGAATTGGCTATTTCAATCAAGCAAATACTTTCCCATTCCAGGCCACGCAAGTCATGTCAAGCACGCAAGTAATGTCACGAGAGAGTAAGTGGAATGCCTTATATCTAGAATGACAAGTACTTCGATGCAATGCCATACTGTGATCAATATAGCTCCTATGGGCACAAGTACTTTCGGGTGCTCCTCCCAGCACCAGATCGGGCCCCATTAATGCCAGCATTGAGTCATGTATTTATTTGACATCCACTCATGTTTATAGCCAATATATAGAATTCCAAAGGACTTAACCATTGTAGGAACATAAGATAGATCTCATGGAATAGAGTTCAAGGATAGAATATCATGTAGGGATGAACCATGATTAAAACTTCACAAAACGCATGACATATCAAAAATCTGGTTGGAACTGGCGCCTCTAGGGCTGCCACAGATTACAAAATTGGCGCCCTGGCAGAGGGCGCCCAATCTGTGAACAGGACCATGCAGAGGAATTGGCGCCCATGTCAGCCCCCCATTCAATTGGTGACTTTTGGAAGGGTCGCCCATTCTAGAACTCAGAGAAAATTTCTCACAAATGCCAGGAAGCTTTATGTGAGAGGGCGAATAGCCACGTTTCTTTAGAGGGATATGGCATCAAAAGGGTTCCAGGGATTTTATGGTACAACCTGCTCAGTGGCCTTGAGGGAATCCAAGGCTTCGCGTAGACTTACGGAGGTCCCAATGATGAAATCACCAGTCTGAATGAAGGAATATGCCGCCGAGGGCTCAATCATCACTGAGAGTTGAGGGCTATGCGAGAAACGTCATGAAACGTGGGACTATATCTATGGACTGAGATAACTATCACGCCCCGAACCGATAGCAGCGGAACGTGGCATTTGCTTGGAACGTGGCAGTTAAACATTCGTGAATAATCAAGAGTAGTCGCATAAGACCAAATAATTTAGAGCAATAATAAAATTTTATTTCAAATATAAGTCTCTTACAATTTCAAATTCCAAAACTTGAAGACTCAACTACATCACAATGAAAGAAAAGGAGACGACGCACTAACGGACTTAGACAAAATAACTAAATAAGAGACACCATACTAGACTTAAGAAAGATAAAAGACTCGGGTTCACTAATTTCCAGAGCTCGCTTGCACACTTACCCTTCCCGTGTGAGTCTCGGTCTCGCTAGCCACCTGGTTACCTGAAAAATGTTGGAATAAAACTGGGTGAGCGAACGCTCAGCAGGAATTATATCTCAAGAACAAGCAATTGGTTTAAGTAATTACATTTTCACATGTAAATGCAGGTAAGACTATGCATATAGAGCTAACCGAGTAAGTGAAACAAAACTAGCAGGAGATTAACAACGGTATGCAAAACTTCCAAGCGAGTCTTAAAAAAGAGATATTCATGACATACTTTATAGATTATTAGATATTTCACGTAAGTACTTGCCCATTCCGAGCCACGCGGGTCGAGTCACGTAAGTCAAGTCATGTACGTAAGTCACGAGAGAAAGAGAGAGTGCGAAATGCCAAAGATCAAGAGAGACAAGTACTTCGATGCAATGCTAGACACCGCGATCATTACAACTCCCATAGGCACAAGTACTTTTGGGTGCTCCACCCAAGACCAGATCGGGCCCTATATGCTCAACATTAAAAAATAGATCTAGACATCCACTATAGTTCATAGCCAATAGAGAGTTCCAAAGAACAAGCTTTAGTAGAATGATAAATAGAGTTTATGGAACTCAAGGATAATGCCCTTGGGTAAGGACAGACTAGTAATAAAAATCCACGAGCATAAACAAACTGTGACATGTCGATAAACTAGGTGGAAATGGCACCTTGATAGGTTGCCAGGATACTTTGAATAAATGAATAACAAGAGTCATGAATTCAATGGATAAGAAGCAAGCTGAAGAATTGGCACCTAACCATAGGTTACCCAATTCAATAATTCACCTAGTAGAACGGTCACCCACTCCACCGGCTTGATAGATTTCTCTCATGGGCCAAGCGCAGCACCATGAAAGGGCCGGGTTACCATGTTTCTCCAGAGTGACATGGCAATTAAAATGGTACAAGGTGTTTAAGGTACAACCAGCTCAGTTGGCCTTGAGAGAATCCAAGGCTACGAGGAGACATACGGAGGTCTCAATGACTAACTCGCCAGTCCGAAGGAACGGAATGTCCAACGGAGGGCTCGTATGTCACCAAGAATTGAGGGAAAAACGGTATAAATCAAAACATGGACTCCATCTACAGATGTGAGATGAGAGTGCCAAGAACCCACAGTATGGGTCAAAATCGGAAGAAAACGGTGAGAACATGAATGCGTTAATTATAGAATTTACGTCCATCCAATTCTATAATTAACTATAATTAAATAAACTTATATTAATTGACGCCCGTGGTGGTGTCATTTATTAATTTGCATCCACTTGGAGGGACGTTAATTCTATAATTTTTAACTTAATTTATTCAACAAGATTTCACATCAATACCTATTTAATTGAATAATTTCAAAGTATACATCCAAAGACATATTTATTTATATAAAAAAGTTTCGAAAAATAGAATATATGATAATTAGGAGAAAAATATGAGGATTCCATATATATATATATATAAAGAATGAGCGGCGGTTATAGTGGACTTTGTTTAAATAGTAAAATTGTCAACTTCTTAAAATCACCTGTTCTCGACGTAACCACGTCGGAATCGAACGTTCTATATACCGAAATGACGGGCTCGAAAAACTCTATCTAACCGGGTGTTCACAAAAATTTTACTCGAGAGGAGGGCTACTTTGGTCTAGGAGGATCAAAAAATGGAGTTACCAACTCCACTACCTCGATCACTATCCCAATAACATGCCCATAAAATTTCATGACCAAAGGACACTCCGGCACCCTAGAACGGGCTATCATAGTAAAAACCTATAACTACTGTGCTATAGTGAATGCCACAATTCGCCGTGTAAATCTTTTAATCCATTCATTTTCTAAAGTTAATAGTTAACTAGTTAATACACCATATAACTACATGGAAATTAAGAATAAATCATGAAGATTCTAGTCACGTATATTTTATGATTTTTAGATATGTGATTATATGCATATAAAATGTTTAAACATGTTGTGATTATTTAATTAATTAAAATAAACATGCAAACCATAAGTTAGAGAACGCAAACATATAATGCAACTTAATTACTATTGTCTTGGGCTTTAGTTCTTTGAGAAAATCTAGATGCATGATCTTAAGGTTAGTTAACTTGCTTGGGCTACGTAACTTGAGAAAATCTACCCTTTTTGACGTGTAGAACGAGGTATAGCAAGCCGGGTTGAAGAGAAGCAGAGCAAGAAGATGCCCTGGCCTTGTTCGAATGCAGCAGGAAGAGGAAGCGGTCCCCTTCACGCTGCAGAAGGAAGAAGGTAGCAGAGGAAGTAGACACTCCCCCACGCTGCAGTAAGTGGATAGATGAAGAACCACCAAGCTCTTCACGATTCATAGCAGCAGGATGACGACCTTGAATGCAGCAGCATCAACAGGTTGCTACGTTCGATTAAGAGGAGTTTTATAGAGGGGTGAGGTTTCTGGAGTGTTCGAAGACCATCGATGGGGAAGGGTCTTCAAAGCTTGCCATGCATTACTGCTTCCTTTCCCGTTCCACCACTGCCTGCCTTATTAGCAGGGAAAGAAACCCTAAGACAAATCTCAAACGTACGAGTATGCATGGCATGGGTGGGCTTTGGGTTAGTTTGTGAGGTTTGCCCACTATATATATGCCTAGCATAAAGCCTACAAGGCCATTAACCTTTACCCCTTTCACCCACGAGAAGCCCTTTTCTATTGGGTTTTGAGACTTTTATAGATTTCTTTATGTGGGCATTTAAGAGCCCATGAACGTGTTCGAAGGTGACAAGGTTTTAGCATTTTGATAATACCCGTTATGTGTTTAAGCATAAGGCCCACTAATGTTGAAGCCCATAAGAGATTATCCTCCCAACCCTCTTATATATATAGTCCCTATAGCCTTTAAATCCCTCATGGCTGATCACGTGAGGCCCATCTTATTCGATTAAGGTCTCTTCTAATGTGTGTGGGTTGGGCTTTTAATATGTATATTTTATTTAAGTTGGGCCCCTTTATCCTTTGCAATTGGGTGTGAGGTTCTTCTAGGTGTAGGTATGAGGGCCCATATTAAGTCTTATGGGTTATTATGTATATGGGTTTGTACGTGGGTTATTATGTATATGGGTTGGGTTTTGGCAAAAAGGCCCAAGAGAAATGCATGTGGGTGGATCATTGAATTGTGGGTTTTCACTCCATGTTTATGGGTTTAACCTTATTTAAATTCATATGGCTAACGTATTATTGTCTGTTGGCCTTCTGATATAATCTTTTAAGGATTTTGTTTAATATTCATGTGTCCTGATATATATATATATATATATATATATATATATCCATTTGTTATTTACTAATTCCTCGCATACGTGACTTATATCCATTACTAATTTTGAATATATATATATGTGTGTGTGTGTGTGTGTGTGTGTGTGTGTGTGTGTAAGGCCCATTTAGCTATCGGGTTTACCATTAGTTTTTATATTTCATTAATTTGGTGTGCCTATAATAACGCTCGTATATCCAAGGCCCAATAACTTAGGGTTAAGACGCGTGGTATTCTATAATTACATATCGTTGCCATTCCATATGTCCCATTATATATATATGTGTTTATATACTTCTAGAACCCATTATGTCCTAATACTAACCCATGCGTGGTGTTTTAAGGTTCTGCTAGTGTACATGAGCTAGCCCATTTCCTATGGGGTTGTATTAAGCTTATATTGTAGCTGGGTCATGATATATATACTAGGGTCTTAATCGATTGAGAGTTTATTTAAGGTAGTACTTCATTCATATAAGAATTTTATTTCTCATAATTTTCTTCATTTTATTTACCTTCCGAATCATTTGTTAAGTTATGGTTTTGATGATTGCTGTGATTGTTAAGTTATGATTTTGATGATAACTAAACTTAATGTGTGATTAAGTGATGATAACTAAACTTGTGCTTGATTGCTCATATCTATGTATGACTGAGATGTCAAATGGCAACGGTTACATGGTCTTGATACTTGGTTTGCATATGTTGATTTTACAAGAGGCAAGAGGTTTCATAACCTCTTTAATGTGAACAAGTATGGTATTAACCCTGACTATCTTGCTTGCAGGATTAAACTCATGGCCATCACCTGATGAACCAAATGTGTGGATACTCACCCTGCTCCTCTACAATCCAAAACAGGTGGTATATGTCATTACAATGTCAAGAACCATTGGTGAGACTCTTACCTTGTCTTAGCATCGATCTCACCATGTGTATCTCATATACCTCTCCTTAATACACCTCATTCATGCATATTAAACATGAAACCCTTCTGGCCATCGTGCGCCCTCACCCGCGGATCGACCTACGCGGTCAGGTCGCGGGGGTCAAGGGGGCAGCGCCCGTTGCTGGGGTTTCCGGGGGCGGAGCCCCCGGAATAAAATTTAGAAACGCTCGAATGGTTTAGATGTTTCAAATGCATAAACCAAGTGAATCCAACCCCAAAATGCAGGAATTTGATATGGACATGTTTCTTTGAGCTAACACTTCATTTTTGCAGGTATAGGTCTTTCCGGTCGACCAACATACCTTGGCCAGTCGACCAGATTCGCCAGAGCCTAAGAATTCCACGTTTTACAGGTTTCGGTCGACCGCCCCTACCTTTCCGGTCGACCGGTTCTTCCAGAAATGAAACACTCCAGGATTTATAGGTTTCGATCGACCGCCCCTACTTTTCCGGTCGACCGGTTCTCCCAGAACCGAAAAGATGGAGATTTTGCAGGTTCTGGTCGACCGCCCCATGCCTTCCGGTCGACCGCCAGCCCCGAGGCCCCCTTTTGTTGACTTTTGGTTCAAGCTCGAGGAAAGGTCTTTCTACCCATTTGTTTAATCCCAATGACCCCAATTACACCATGATGTGTGGATCCGGTCTGGGGCTTGTCTATGGACCATTCAAGGGCTATAAAACATATCATTTGGAGCCATAAACCCTAACCATCCAAGAGGGCTTCAAGGGAGATCAAGAGGAGGCTGTCCAGGGAGAAAGGAGAGGGTACTGTAGCTCCATGAACAGTACCTCGTGCGGCCAGATCTTCATCCATCTCCAAGGTGTTTCAAGCCAAATCTGAAGCTAGCAACCTCCAAGGAAGAGAAGAGCCAAGCAAGCAATCAAGCATTCCAAGAAGAGTGCCTAAGGGAGAAAGAAGAGAAACCAAGCAAGCAAGAAAGGAGAAAAGCCAAGCAAGCACAGATTGAAGCTCCGATCAAGTGAAGATACGTTCAAGATCCGCAACATGCATTCAAGGGGAACCCAAAACAGGAGTTTTCTAAACTAAGCCTCATCGTCTTTATGTTTTGGGTGTTGTAATTATGTTTATTATAAACTGCAAGAACTTGTGTGTGTGTGTGTGTGGATCGTTGTTGGATCCGTGGTCGTGTGTGTGTGTGTTGTATTTGATTCGTGTGTGCGTGGATCTTCCTAGATCTACGTTTGTGTGTGTGTGGGTCTATTTAGATCCGTTCTGTCTTGTGTGTGTGGATTGCTGCACTTGTGGCAGCGGGTGTTTATGTTGGTGATCCAGTTGTCGGATCGTGTTGAAGACTTCATCTCCGTGTGTGTGTGTGTGTGTGTGTATTGGGGCGCGTCCCCATGTGTGTGTGCAGGCGTCGTCCTGCGTGTGTGGTTGGAGCGTCATCTCCGTTTGGGGATTTATCCCCGAGTGAAGTCTCACCGGGTTTGGTGAGGGGTGGACGTAGGATTGCCGTCGTTGCATCCGAACCACCTTAAAAACCGCAGTGCACTATGATTTGAATTGTGTGGTTTGATCCATTCCCTCTACCTCCGTTCTACATGAGTGTTAATGTAAATTGTTGTTCCGGATTTATCTACATATATCTTGCTTAATCCATATAATCATCAATTAAGTTTGATAAATCTAATTTCTGATCAAACAGTTTTGAACCTCTTGATTAGCATTATATCACATATTTTAAAAAAGGTAAAAAGTTTTCTTAAAATTGGTAAACACCCAATTCACCCCCCTCTTGGGTGTCATTGATCGCGGGACTTCAATTGGTATCAAAGCCAAGGCTCTAATTTCATAGATCTAACGATCTAGAGTGATCCAGATCAATGACTACCATGATGTACACCTTAAACTCTCCACCCGTGTTTGATGGTTGTAATTTCGATTTGTGGTTGGGAAGGATGTGTAGTCTAGTCAACTCATACGACCCTAAGCTATGGAAGCTTATTTCACATGGTCCTTATGAATTGCCTAAAGATAAAAATGTCTGGACTGCAAATCAAAAACTTAAACATGATCAAAATTGTTTGACTCTAAAATTGCTTATTGCTGCAGTTGATTCTAATCATTTCTTTTTTGTTTCTCGTTGCAGCTCCGCAAAGGAAATATTGGATGGATTAACAGACTTCAAGGAAGAGCATGAAGACAGCTGTCTTGTGGCAGGCACGAGTGAACAAGGGAGTGAACAGCCAAGTGGATCAAGCTCAAAGGTAAATTCTGATTCTGATAATGAAGAAGAATTTTGCTATGAACATTTATTGAATGCATATGATGAGCTTGCTGAAAAATACAAGAAGTTAAGATCGGAAAATAGAAAATTGAAAAAGGATGTTGAACAAAATAAATGTAATTCCTCGTGCAAAGAATGCTTACACTTAAAAGAATTAATTGATGGTCATGTGTTTGACATTGAAATTCATAAAGATCAAATGTGTTCCTTAAGAAATGAAAATAAAGAGTTGAGAGAGAAAATAAGTTCAATGGACAATGGTCAGACTGAATTTGTCAATGATAAGAAACTTAAAAAAGAAAATGAGAAACTGAAGGAATTGAATAAAGTCATTTCTGAAAGATTGTTTATTTTTGAAAAAGGAAAATCTATGAAGATTGATGAATCTGAAAAAGTGCATGCTTTGTTGCAAGAAATAGAAAGTCATAAAATCATCAATGCTACTCTACATGAACAAGTCAATTCGTGTGAAAAGAAGATGGTTTCCTGTGAATTACATGTTGCATCTCTTGAATCTAAAATCCTTGATTTGAATGCTTCACTGTCTAGATTTGTGAATAGTCAAGAAAATTTAGATAAATTGTTGGGGGTGAAAGTGAACTTTCAAAGAGAATGGCTGGGGTTTAATCCTATGAACAAAAAGAAGTTTGATAATAAAGTTTATACATCTTGTGTGCATAATTCAAGCATTACCAGCACATTAAATGGGTCCCCAAATCAATCTTCTTCACAGACAATAAAAAGATCAAATGAAAATCTAAAAAAAAATCATGTTGCATACACACATGCATCCACAAAGAAAATCAACTTGCATCAAAAACCCAAAAATGCTGCTAGCACACCCATGCATGTTAAACATATTTCTGCCACACACACACCACCACCTAGAAAGAAACTCTCATGCTTTTACTGTGGTAAATCTGGACATGCCATGCATGATTGTTTCATTATGAAGAATGATGATTTGAGAGCATGTAGAAACCAAGCTGTTTTGAAAAATGCAAAGAGAGTTTTCACCATAAAATCTTCCATGCATTGCAACCACTGTGGTAAAAGGGGTCATACAACTTAACATTGCTGGTTATTGTTGAAGAGAAAGAACTCCCACTCAACACATCATGCTCACACACACAAATAAGTAGAACCAATGAGAAGGAAAAATGTGATGCCACGTGCTTCCCCTCATCACTTTGGAAAATCTGGGAATATTAAGCATGATTGTTTTCTCATGAAAGATAATGACTTGAATGTTGTTAAAAATTGGAAATTGTATGCCAAAGTTGCTGCTAACCCACAAGGACCCAAAAGGATTTGGGTACCTAAGTATGTCAAATGAGAAATCTGTTTTGCAGGTGTGCCATGGTAGTGTAAAGTATGAAATCTGTTCTCATCAAGAAGGTAAGACACACGAGTCAAGTGACTCAAGCAAAGTTAAAAGAAAAACTAAAAATAAAATCTGAACACTCAGGTGATATCCCTCTCACTTTCTTCAGTAATTGTGTCATGGTTTGATTCATATTGTGCTGAATAGTCTTGTGATAATGCACATGTCTGTACATGCATTCCATCCATAGTTGTTTACATATCTGTGTGTATATCACTTGTCATATAGCATCTTGTTGTGGGAGAGCTTAAAGATTCTTCAGATCATGTTTTCACTACATATATTAAGTTTTCATACACTTTCATACTCTGTCATGCATAAGTTGAATGTTGTGAATTCATGTGATAATGCATAGCAATCCTCCTACCTTCACCACCCTTGACTATAGTATATCAAATGGTGACATGTGGAAGGGCAGGTTTCGCCTGACTGAAAACTATCACTACGCGTGAGGTGATCTTCAGATCTAAGTTCTCCGCCCGGTACTATGAGTCAATTAGTTACAGGCTGCACATAGCATTAGGATGTTAATGAACATCTTGCTTTCATGCACACACTAAGGGGGAGCAACCACATTCGTCATATGAACTTAATGCTTAGATTCACACATGAGTCATGCATTGCATCTAGAGCTATCTAGGAAATGTCAATTGTTAAATGAATTTATCATGTCATTGTTAATAAATTTGAATCAAAATTGACAAATCAATTCTGTTTGCTCCTGGATGCAGATTATACTCCCAAAATCTAAATGATGATGTGCCAGTCATGACCAAGTTTGAATCAACTAGAAGAATACCTTGCAAGGATGAAAATGATGAGAACCCTCTTAAGTTGCTACAAGAAGATATGCTACTTTGTGTAGAACAACCTCCAGGATCGACCACAAGGTGGTGAAAGTTCTGTACGAACTAAAGCGAGTACCCAAGACATGGTATGAAAGGCTTGCATTTTCTTGATTGAGAATGGGTTCAATAGGTGGAAGACCTGGAAGATGACGGATGCTCAGGGCACAAGTATTGGAAATTAACTTCTGAGCTCTGTTTGAAAAACGCATATTTGTCTTAACCATATTTCTATGAATGAAGATAAAAAAAAATTTGGTTTTGTTACTAGAATGCATATCCATTTTCATGCATAAACATTGTTGATGAATCTTGACATTTGCATGTGGGAGATTATGGAATGCACCTCTCAACAGGTCTGCTGAACTCAGGTATATATTCTAAAAACCTGACATGTTGTTGCCCCAGTATGATGTGATGAATTGGTTGAATCAAATTAAAGATCTCGAAAAATGTGTGTGAAGTGTTTGGCTATTGAATATCTCTCAACTTGAATTGCATGATCACACCTGAATTGAACTGCATATCTGGTATATTAAATTACATCTGTGGAAGAGTGGATTATATCCACTTGGAGGCATTCCCTATGCGTTGAGTTGGGTCTTCGGACTAAAATCTCCGCCTTGCACCAGATCCTGAAAATTGTGATTGGTGGGGTTATGAATGAATCCTTGAGCTGAGTTCTTTAAATTGGGAATGTTTCTGATCAAATGATTCAAATATTTGGCTTGTAGATGATTTCTCACTTCAACTTGTGAAATGATCTTGAAAATCTGATTTTGAACAATTCTAAAAATTGGGTTGCATTGCTTAATTTTCATCATTTATGCACCCACATTCTTAAAGGCCATGTCATGAAAAATGTTGTTGACACATTAATATAATGTGAATGCTCAATGTGGAATTTGCCTCATGATTTGAAGACCAAGCCCTCCTATGCTGCATTTGCATCTTGCATCACATGCTCACCTAGACATAGGTTGCATGCATTACAATTCATGCATATGCTGAAGCTAGTTCATTCAGTTGGCATCCATTCAATTGGTATCAAATTATCAATTCCATTGGTATCAAATTGACATCACATTACTCGCATGCATGTCATAGTGCATTTGCATAAACTCCCAATGTGTGCTTGCTTGCTATTATATGTTATTCACCCTCATCCTTGAAACTTCTATGACCTTATGTCTTCTTGATAAATAATACTACATTTGAGTCATTATTGGAGTGTTTCATGCCGTACACTCTGGGGGAGTTCTTATTTCATAAGTGCATCTATTTAGGGGGAGTTGCACTATTATGTATTTATGATATTTTCAGTATACATGCTGAATCAAATTCGTACACTTCATGCACAAAATGTGAAAATGAGTGTTACAGATAAGGATATATGAATTTCTTTTCAACACTCTCGAGATGTTAAACTTGCTGTATATATATTGAAGAGACAGTTGAGGAAAAAGCTGCCTACCTATCCTTGTTGAAAAATCTAAAATGAAAATGAAAGGCAGAGCAATGCTAAGTCTCACTGAGTAAATTGGGCACATGTCACCTGAGACGTGATGTGGTTTATTTCTGAAAAGTGTTGACTAAAGTACCTCTGCTCAAGTGAGGTGAAATGGTTCAGTATTCTGAGTAACCAGGGATTCTGGCATGAGCTCCATGCGTCTACTCGCGTAAAAAGGAATTATTTGAACCTGATCACTCTTGAAAAATTCTGACTATCATGTGATACTGGTTGAGTTGAAAAATGTTGGTGAAAACTCACTATGGTAGAGCGAAGCCTCCAATACGCTGTTCTCAAAATTGAAGTGCAGTCTGTAAAATATCTTTTTGTATTAATCTGAAAATCTGAATATCTATATTACAACTATCATTTTTCATGTTACTCACTTACACATCTGGAAATTTGATTTAATATGTATTCAGAAAGTTGATTGACTACATTAGCAATTGCATGATTCTCCTATATGATTGCACAACCTCCCATGTGCTACACATGTGCATTCTGATTGTCATGACCCTCATGCACCCTTCCTATACTTATACCCTCTTATATAGATCCGGGGGAGCTGTGTTGCATGTACATATATGTATTTGTTTGATTGTACATCTCATATGACATATTTTACATGTGTTGCATTTCATGCATTTCAAACCAAAATATAAAAATCAGATAATTTAAAAATCAAAGAAAATCATTTTGATATGCCCTCCTGCTCTTGCTTGTTGTGAATATCTGACATGGTTCTAGCTTTTGAATGCCATCCTGCTGAACACCTCATCTTGTGAACATCTTCCTCCATTGGTTTATATCCTTGAGGCCAATCACTACTTTCAATCACTACTTTCAATTGGTATCAATACATGCTTGACTGTATTTGCCTTGGATGGTATCAAGTTGATTTGTGAGAATAGTCACCAATTGGTTTCCTCTGATTGGAATCATATTGCTTTGTTCATCCTTGATTTGCCCTTGCTTCTTCTGATTTGATAAGATAGGCTATTGCTGGTTCAAAGGGAGTTAAGCTTGTTCTTCCTAATTTGGCTTCTTCCAACTTGTTGATATTGTTGATCATGTCACAGGGGGAGAAAGACCTGTGCCATGGCATCACTTTTTGATTATGTCAAAGGGGGAGAAAAATTGATGATTGTGTGTGACAAGGGGAGAAGAATATCTGTGCCATTCTATTATATCATCGTTAAGTTTGTCATCATCACTAAGTTTATCATCATCAAAAAGGGGGAGATTGTTGAGTTATGGTTTTGATGATTGCTGTGATTGTTAAGTTATGGTTTTGATGATAACTAAACTTAATGTGTGATTAAGTGATGATAACTAAACTTGTGGTTGATTACTCATACTCCTGTTATCTATGTATGGCTGAGATGTCAAATGGCAACGGTTACATGGTCTTGATCCTTGGTTTGCATATGTTGATTTTACAAGAGGCAAGAGGTTTCATAACATCTTTAATGTGAACAAGTATGGTATTAACCCTGACTATCTTGCTTGCAGGATTAAACTCATGGCCATCACCTGATGAACCAAACGTGTGGATACTCACCCTGCTCCTCTACAATCCAAAACAGGTGGTATATGTCATTATAATGTCAAGAACCATTGGTGAGACTCTTACCTTGTCTTAGCATCGATCTCACCATGTGTATCTCATATACCTCTCCTTAATACACCTCATTCATGCATATTAAACATGAAACCCTTCTAGCCATCGTGCGCCCTCACCCGCGGATCGACTTGTAGGGGTTTGTTAGCGGGGGTTTCCGGGGGCAGAGCCCCCGGAACAAAATTTAGAAACGCTCTAATGGTTTAGATGTTTCAAATGCATAAACCAAGTGAATCCAACCCCAAAATGCATGGATTTGATATGGACATATTTCTTTGAGCTAACACTTCATTTTTACAGGTATAGGTCTTTTCGGTCGACCAACATACCTTGGCCGGTCAACCAGATTTGCCAGAGCCTAAGAATTCCACGTTTTACAGGTTTCGGTCGACCGCCCCTACCTTTCCGGTCGACCGGTTCTTCCAGAAATGAAACACTCCAAGATTTACAGGTTTCGGTCGACCGCCCCTACTTTTCCGATCGACCGGTTCTCCCAGAACCGAAAAGATGGAGATTTTGCAGGTTCTGGTCGACCGCCCCATGCCTTCCGGTCGACCGCCAGTCCCGAGGCCCCCTTTTGTTGACTTTTGGTTCAAGCTTGAGGAAAGGTCTTTCTACCCATTTGTTTAATCCCAATGACCCCAATTACACCATGATTTGTGGATCTGGTCTGGGGCTTGTCTATGGACCATTCAAGGGCTATAAAACATATCATTTGGAGCCATAAACCCTAACCATTCAAGAGGGCTTCAAGGGAGATCAAGAGGAGGCTGTCCAAGGTGAAAGGAGAGGGTACTGTAGCTCCGTGAACAGTACCTCGTGCAGCAAGATCTTCATCCATCTCTAAGGTGTTTCAAGCCAAATCTGAAGCTAGCAACCTCCAAGGAAGGGAAGAGCCAAGCAAGCAATCAAGGATTCCAAGAAGAGTGTCTAAGGGAGAAAGAAGAGAAACCAAGCAAGCAAGAAAGGAGAAAAGCCAAGCAAGCACGGATTGAAGCTCCGATCAAGTGAAGATACGTTCAAGATCCGCAACATGCATTCAAGGGGAACCCAAAACATGAGTTTTCTAAACTAAGCCTCATCGTCTTTATGTTTTGGGTGTTGTAATTGTGTTTATCATAAACTGCAAGAACTTGTGTGTGTGTGTGGATCGTTGTTGGATCTGTGGTCGTGTGTGTGTGTGTGTTGTATTTGATTCATGTGTGCGTGGATCTTCCTAGATCTGCGTTTGTGTGTGTGTGGGTCTATTTAGATCCGTTCTGTCTTGTATGTGTAAATTGCTGCACTTGTGGCAGCGGGTGTTTGTGTTGGTGATCCGGTTGTCGGATCGTGTTGGAGACTTCATTTCCGTGTGTGTGTGTGTGTGTATTGGGGCGCGTCCCCGTGTGTGTGTGCAAGCGTCGTCCTGCGTGTGTGGTTGGAGCATCGTCTCCATTTGGGGATTTATCCCCGAGTGAAGCCTCACCGGGTTTGGTGAGGGGTGGACGTAAGATTTCCGTCGTTGCATCCGAACCACCTTAAAAACCGCTGTGCACTATGGTTTGAATTGTGTGGTTTGATCCATTTCCTCTACCGCCATTCTACATGAGTGTTAATGTAAATTGTTGTTCCGGATTTATCTACATATATCTTGCTTAATCCATATCATCATCAATTAAGTTTGATAAATCCGATTTATGATCAAACAGTTTTGAACCTCTTGATTAGCATTATATCACATATTTTAAAAAAGGTGAAAAGTTTTCTTAAAATTGGTAAACACCCAATTCACCCCCCTCTTAGGTGTCATTGATCGCGGGACTTCATCATTGTATTAATTAGCCACTTACTTATTCGAATAATAATATTCTCAAATTCTTATCTATTTAACATTATAAACTTATTTGTAGGAATATGTAATTATCATTATGTATAAGCTTTTCCCTTCCTTTCAAAACTTAAATATATTTATTCTTATTTCAAAGTTACCGGGTGTTACACCCTCCCCCACTTAAAAGAATTTGGTCCCCAAATTCACATCACATTCTACTCCGGACGGGGGACTAGCTATAATTCATTATGATACTACACATGTAAAAGAAGAAATCTAAAATATATTCAATGGAAAATAACTAATTTTAGGATTGAGGATGAGGGGTTCCTTCCACAACTTCTCCTTTGGCAAGTTTGGCTAAAGCTTGAGTTTCTCTTGGGAGCTTCTTGGTCAGAATAGGGCATTTAGCTATCTTAGGGTCTAAGCTCCCAACTTCCACCCTTGTTTAGCCATTTCTTGGTAGTGGTGAACTTCTCAGAATTATTGGCTTGGTCTTTCCCTTCGACTCTCTCTTTTTCTTCCACTGCCTTCTCTAACTCCTGGACTCTTCTAACAAGGTCCGTATAAGCTTGGACATCCACTAAGACCATCTCGAGAATAAAATTTGGTTTGGATGCCTCCATTCTATTTATGTTCCTGCAAGATTAATTGGGGAGATTAATTATTGACATAAAATTTTTGATAATTAATAGGAATGGGACTTGAATATTTTATCCTTTCTTTATAATATATCCCCAGGCTTTACCCACTCTCACGGAATTCCTATAGGATGACCACAAGGATACTCAACCTATCTCTTGGACATAATGCCCTAAGGAATTGAAAGCCGATGCTCTGATACCACCTCTGTCACGCCCCGAACCGATAGCAGCAGAACGTGCCGTTTGCTCGGAACGTGACAGTTAAACAATCGTGAATAATCAAGAGCAGTCGCATAAGATCAAATAAATTGGAGCAATAATAAAATTTTATTTCAAATATAAGTCTCTTACAATTTCAAATTCCAAAACGTGAAGACTCAACTACATCACAATGAAAGAAAAGGAGACGACGCACTAACGGACTTAGACAAAATAACTAAATAAGAGACACCATACTAGACACAAGAAAGATAAAAGACTCGGGTTCACTAATTTCCAGAGCTCGCTTGCACACTTGCCCTTCCTGTGTGAGTCTCGGTCTCGCTAGCCACCTGGTTACCTGAAAAATGTTGGAATAAAATTGGGTGAGCGAACGCTCAGTAGGAATTATATCTCAAGAACAAGCAATTGGTTTAAGTAATTACATTTTCACATGTAAATGCAGGTAAGGCTATGCAAATAGAGCTAACCGAGTAAGTGAAACAAAACTAGCAGGAGATTAACAACGGTATGCAAAACTTCCAAGCGAGTCTTAAACAAGAGATATTCATGAGAGAATTTATAGATTATTGGCTATTTCAGGCAAGTACTTGCCCATTCCGGGCCACGCGGGTCGAGTCATGTACGAAAGTCACGAGAGAAAGAGAGAGTGCGGAATGCCAAAGATCAAGAGAGACAAGTACTTCGGTGCAATGCTAGACACCGCGATCATTACAACTCCCATAGGCACAAGTACTTTTGGGTGCTCCACCCAAGACCAGATCGGGCCCTATATGCACAGCATTAAAAAATAGATCTAGACATCCACTATAGTTCATAGCCAATAGAGAGTTCCAAAGAACAAGCTTTAGTAGTATGATAAATAGAGTTTATGGAACTCAAGGGTAAGGCCCTTGGGTAAGGATAGACTAGCGATAAAAATCCACGCAAAGAGCATAGACAAACCGTGACATGTCGATAAACTAGGTGGAAATGGCACCTAGATAGGTTGCCAGGATACTTTGAATAAATGACTAACAAGAGTCATGAATTCAATGGACAAGAAGCAAGCTGAAGAATTGACATATAACCATAGGTTACCCAATTCAATAATTCATCTCGTGGAACGGTCACTCACTCCACCGGCTTGAGAGATTTCTCTCATGGGCCAAGCGTAGCACCATGAAAGGGCCGAGTTACCATGTTTCTCCAGAGTGACATGGCAATTAAAATGGTACAAGGTGTTTAAGGTACAACCAACTCAGTCGGTCTTGAGAAAATCCAAGACTACGAGGAGACTTACAGAGGTCTCAATGACTAACTCGCCAGTCCGAAGGAACGGAATGTCCAACGAAGGGCTCGTATGTCACCAAGAATTGAAGAAAAAAAGGTATAAATCAAAACATGGACTCCATCTACGGATGTGAGATGAGAGTGCCAAGAACCCAAGGTATGGGTCAAAACCGGAAGAAAACGGTGAGATCATGAATGCGTTAATTATAGAATTTACGTCCATCCAATTCTATAATTAACTATAATTAAATAAACTTATATTAATTGACGCCCATGGTGGTGTTATTTATTAATTTGCGTCCACTTGGAGGGGTGTTAATTCTATAATTTTTAACTTAATTTATTCAACAAGATTTCACGTCAATACCTATTTAATTGAATAATTTCAAAGTATATATTCAAAGACACATTTATTTATATAAAAAAGTTTAGAAAAATGGAATTTATGATAATTAGGAGAAAAATATGAGGATTCCAGATATATAATTTTTATAATTTTATGTTACATAGTTTAATAGATATAGATTTTTAAGGATATAGTTAAGAGTTATGTATATATATATATATATATATATAAAGAATCAGCGACGGTTATAGTGGACGGTTACAGTGGACGTTGTTTAAATAGTAAAATTGTCAACTTCTTAAAATAACCCGTTTCTTGACGTAACCACATTGGAATCGCGCGTTCTATATAACGAAATGATGGGCTCGAAAAACTCTACCTAACCGGGTGTTCACAAAAATTTTACTCGAGAGGAGGGCTACTTGGGTCTTGGAGGATCGAAAAACGGAGGTACCAACTCCACTACCTCGATCACTATCCCAATAATATGTCCACAAAATTTCATGACCAAAGGACGCTCCGGCGCCCTAGAACGGGCTATCATAATAAAAATCTATAACTACTATGCTACAGTGAATGCCACAATTCGCCGTGTAAATCGTTAAACCTATTTATTTTCTAAATTTAATAGTTAACTAGTTAATACACCATATAACTACATGGAAATTAAGGATAAATCATGAAGATTCTAGTCACGTATATTTTATGATTTTTAGATATGTGATTACGTGGATATAAAATGTTTAAACATGTTGTGATTATTTAATTAATTAAAATAAACATGCAAACCGTAAGTAAGAGAACGTAAACATATAATGCAACTTAATTACTATTGTCTTAGGCTTTAGTTCTTTGAGAAAACCTAGGTGCATGATCTTAAGGTTAGTTAACTTGTTTGGGCTACGTAACTTGAGAAAACCTACTCTTTTTGATGCGTAGAACGAGGTATAGGAAGCCGGGTTGAAGAGAAGCAGAGCAAGAAGATGCCCAGGCCTTGTTTGAACGCAGAAAGAAGAAGAAGCGGTCCCCTTCACGCTGCAGGAGGAAGAAGGTAGCAGAGGAAGTAGACACTCCCCCACGCTGTAGTAAGTGGATGGATGAAGAACCACCGAGCTCTTTACGATTCACAGCAGTAGGACGACGACCTTGAATGCAGCAGCATCAACAGGTTGCTAGGTTCGATTAAGAGGAGTTTTATAGAGGGGTGAGGTTTTTGGAGCGTTCAAAGGCCATCGATGGGGAAGGGTCTTCAAAGCTTGCCATGCATTACTCCTTCCTTTCCCGTTCCACCGCCGCCTGCCTTGTTTGTAGGGAAAGAAACCCTAAGATAAATCTCCAACGTATGAGTATGCATGGCATGGGTGGGCTTTGGGTTAGTTTGTGAGGTTCGCCCACTATATATATGCCTTGTATAAAGCCCACAAGGCCATTAACCTTTACCCCTTTTACCCACGGGAAGCCCTTTTCTATTGGGTTTTGAGACTTTTATAGATTTCTTTATGTGGGCATTTAAGAGCCCATGAACGTGTTCGAAGGTGACAAGGTTTTAGCATTTTGATAATACCCGTTATGTGTTTAAGCATAAGGCCCACTAATGTTGAAGCCCATAAGCTATTATCCTCCCAACCCTCTTATATATATAGTCCCAATAGCCTTTAAATCCCTCATGGCTGATCACGTGAGGCCCATCTTATTCGATTAAGGTCTCTTCTAATATGTGTGGGTTGGGCTTTTAATATGTATATTTTATTTAAGTTGGGCCCCTGTTTCCTTTGCAATTGGGTGTGAGGTTCTTATAGGTGTAGGTGTGAGGGCCCATATTAACGCATAGGGGTTATTATGTATATGGGTTTGTACGTGGGTTATTATGTATATGGGTTGGGTTTTGGCAAAAAGGCCCAAGGGAAATGCATGTGGGTGGATCATTGAATTGTGGGTTTTCACTCCAAGTGCCTAGCATGATATATCTTTTAAGGATTTTGATTCAGGGTGGTGAATCAACGCCAAGTCCCACAGAGCAAGGGGCTTTCGCTGTGGCGGCCTCAAGTTCTTCTTCTTCTGGTCCTTCTATCATGCTAGGCACTTGGCGTTGATTCAACGCCCTGACGGTGAGGGATCCATCTGGTGGGACTGCCAATGAACTTGCCAATTTCGCCAGTGCATCGGCTTGTGCATTTCCCCCCCTGGCGACGTGGCCTATCTCAATGAGGTAGAACTACTGCATGAGCCGTTTCGCCTTAGCATGGTAAGGGAGTAGTTCGGGTTTTCGTACGTCAAACTGTCCTTGGACTTGCTTGACGACCAATAATGAATTGCCAAATACTTGTAGCATTTTAATCTCCATTTGCAAAGCGACTTGGAGACCGATGATCAGAGCTTCATACTCTGCCTCGTTATTTGTGCATGGCTTGTTAATGGAGCAGGATGTATGAAATACTTCTCCCTCAGGGGATTTAATGACGATGCCAGCCCCGTCCTGTACTTTTGTGTGTCCAGACAGGGTTGTTTCTGTTCTTGAAGTTCCATCAAAGTGCAGCTGCCAGGCGATCTGTTGGGCTTGGTTCACCTCCAGTGTTTCATCTTCAGGCAACTCTATGGCCAGTGGGGAGTCTTCAGGCACAGGCTGTGCTGTAAAGAAATCGGCCATGGCTTGACCCTTAACGGCCTTCTGTGGCACATAGGTGATGTCGAATTCCATTAACAGTACGGCCCACTTGCTGAGACATCCCTTCAAAACTGGCTGGGAGAGAATATGCTTGACTGGGTCGGCCTTAGAAATCAGGCTCACTTCATGTGAGAGCATGTAATGCCTCAGCTTCTTGACTGCAAAGGCCAAGGCGAGACAAACCTTCTCAATCGGGGTGTATTTTGCTTCTACCCCCACTAGTCTTCGGCTGAGGTAGTAGAGAGCTTGCTCCTTCCCCTCATCATTGTTCTGGGCGAGCATTGCCCCTAGCGAACATTCGGTGGCAGCTATATATAAAATAAGTGGCCTCCCCTTGACAGGTGCCTCCAGCACGGGCGGGGTCTTTAAGTAATCCTTCAGCTGATCGAAGGCCTTCTGACATTCCTGGTTTCAGTTGAAAGGTGCATTCTTCATCATTAATTTGTGGAATGGTTGACAGTGCCCCGACAAATTGGAGATAAATCTTCGAATGTAGGCTAGCCGGCCTTGCAGGGACCTTAACTCTCCCAAATTCTTCGGAGGAGGTAGCTCTTGAATGGCCTTTATTTTAAAGGGGTCGATCTCGATCCCCCTATATCGGACAATGAAGCTGAGAAACTTTCCACTGGAGACGCCGAAGGCACACTTCATTGGGTTCATCTTCAGCTCGTACTGCGGGAGTCTCTCGAAGATGACTCTAAGGTCATTCAGGTGATCCCCCCTTTTCTTTATCTTGATGACCAGATCATCAATGTAGCATTCGACTTTGCTATATAGTAGTTCGTCGAATATCTTGGTCATCGCCCGCTGGTAAGTGGCGCCAGCGTTCTTGAGGCCGAAGGGCATTCTTTTGTAGTGGAATATCCCTTTAGGTGACCGGAAGGCCGTATGAATTCGATCGTGCTCAGCTATCCAGATTTGATTGTAGCCGGACGATCCGTCCATGAAAGACAAGGCCCCATGGCCAGTAGTTGCATCAATCATTACTTCGATGATGGGTACCGGAAAGTCATCTTTTGGGCAAGCTTTATTCAGGTTGCGGAAGTCCACGCAGATCCTGATCTGTCCATTCTTCTTCTTCACCGGCACAATGTTGGCCAACCAAGTAGTGTATTGATTTTCAGCTACAAAATCGACACCTATAAGCTTGTCGACTTCTTTGCAAATCTATTTTATCAGCTCCGGCCTCATACGCCGGGGGGACTGCTTCACCGGCTCCACCTTGGGATCAATAGCCAGAATATGTTGAGTCACGCTGGGGCTCAGGTTGGGCATCTCTTTGTAGTTCTAGGCGAAACAGTCCCGGAATTCTTGCAGCAACTTGACATATTGTCCCCTCTCCTGTGGAGGAAGAAGGGCACTCAGAAAGGTCGGCCTGGGGTCACTTTCTGTGCCTACGTTAATTTCAACGAGCTCATCCACTGTGGCCTGGCCGCCATCTTCAATTTCCGGAGGCGCTGGTAGCAGGTCGATGAAATCCTTGTCTTCACCATCTTCTGCTTCAAGGACACCATAGGCGTCTTCTTGCTCTGCCTCGTTGGGTAACGAGGCTTTGCTTGTTTCCCCTTCTATTAGGCTTGCTGTGTGCGGCTCTGGGGGGCTCTCTTGTGTGGAGAAGTAAAGGACTTCTTCGGGATCTTCTTTGTAATTGTCATAGACGGCTCTTGCAGGGGCTGAGGTGATTGATTGCCATATTGGGGGGCTGCTGCTCTGTTGGTGATTGGGGTTGCCCATTCTCAGCTGCATCTTCAAAAATCTGGTGCTGAACTGACACCATGTAGATGCTTCTTTCGTGGCCGCCCGTCACATGGGGGCGTGGCGGAGTGACCACATAATCTCCCATTCTGAGCTCATCTCTCTCAATCAGGTCTTGAGCAATGTCCTTGAAGACGTAACAGTCTTCGATAGAGTGGCCTAGTAGTTGGTGATAAGGGCAAAATAGGGGGTCGCCACTTCTGCGAGCATCTTGCGGCCTCTTAGACCTCGGGAGGGAGACCTTGCCGTAGTAGCAGGCCCAATCAAAGATTACTCGGGTCTTATTCCTCGGGAAAGAGTAAGGCCTTTCCATCCTCTCCTGCAGTGTAGGATTTGGCTCGGCCGATTGTCTGACTGGGAGGACAGCTACATCCCTTGCCTCCTTTCTCAGGTGCGTAGGGGCATTCGGGACGTTGTTCGGGGACTGGCATGTGTCGATGTTCTGTTGGTAGAAGATGCTCTTGATTAAGTCAGACACGAGTGCAGTCGCTTCGGCCAATCGAGCCCTCAACATTTCAATTTCCCGCTGTTGTTGATAACACAGGGCAAAGAGGGCAGAGTCGCACCGAGGGAAGCTCAGAGTCCAACTTGCTTCCCTGTCCTTTTCGTCAATGTCAGACCAGAGTAATGGCACCCTGCTGCTGCAGTTATTCGAGGTTGGTCCCTCAGAGGAGGACGGGACCTTCCCCTTGCTCCTACAGGGAGGTGGATTCTATAAGAATATTTCATCATATTATTCTTCGTTGGCTAAAGGCATAAGGTGCTGGTGGCCTTCAACCTGCCATGAGCCTGCAGTGCCTACGTGGCTATTGCCACCTGGAGCAAAGACTGATATCACATCGGCTTCATAGGAATCTTCTAGTGAAAAGCCCAACCCTGGATGCCGGGTGATTTGCAACAACCTCCGGTCCAGGTTTGGTGGGTTCCACATTTTCTTGAACATTTCTTTCCGACTAGAGAACTGGAAAATGGGGATCCCTTGCTTTCTGGTCATCTTGACCACACGACCGGCTACGTCAGGGAGTCCCATGATTGGGACGAGTGGGTCGTGCAGCTCATCGGGGAGTCTACAATCGTCATCCCCCTTGACCGGGTACTCCTTGGCCACATAAAAGATGGTAGGCAGACCCCCGGGGTTGGGCACCTCGAAGGTCTTTAATGGTTCAACCACCTGGTAGTCAGCTTCTACGAGAGGCTTGATCATCCCGGGCGGGACCCTGACATCTTGCAGCAAGTCTTCAAGGTATGGTGTTCCCGGTGTAGGGTAGATGGAAAGAGAGGTGGCCCGGAATACCCCTTCTGCTTCGGAAATGAATGACACCTGAGGGGGAGCCACATAGCCAGGCGGTGGTGGAGGGAACCAACTGTCAGGCTCTGCCTTCTTCTTTCCTTTGTCCTGAGTGGCTTGGGAGGCTTGCTTCGGCTTTTCCAAATAGAGATTAGCGTCCGATAAGTGACATTCGAACACTTCGAAAGGATGGAGGTTGGCAAAGATTCTCTCCTCTTTCCCGTTGCCGGGGTACTTGATGCATTAGTGCAGAGTGGATGGTACCACGCGGTTTTGGTGCAACCAAGGTCTGCCGAGCAACGCCTTGTAAGAGGTGCTGGAGTTGATCACATGGAATTGGACCTTGGTGGTGAAGTCGCCGAGGGAGAGGTTGAACTCTGCGACCCCCATAGGGAACTCGCACTTCTGGTTGAAGCCGGCAATCTTGACGTTCCTGACCTCGACCAGGTGTACGTCAAAGTAATGTTTCTGATACACCCGATAGGGGAGTATGTTCACTGCTGCCCCAAGGTCGACCAATACTCGGTTGATGGGATGCCCATTCAGCTGCCCCTTCATGTAGAGTGGCCTGTTGTGACTGCAGGTAGGTAGAAGCATATCCTCTTCTGTGAAGGCCACAGCTACTTCAGGTGACATTTCTGCGAGGCAGGCTTCAACATATGCTGGCGTCTGGAGCGCAGCAATGACGGCTTGCCGTGTCTCTTCATCTAGAGATAGGATTTCCCAGACGGTGAACCTGGCTGGGATCTTCTTTAGGTGCTTGATTATTCTATTGCTGGCTTGGACCTCGAGCAACTTCATCTCTTCGGCTCTACTGCACCTACCTCCACCTTGAACCTAGGGAGCTGGCTCGGCGGGTGCCTCTTCCGCTGGGTCGAGTGCCGCTTGAGCTTGCGGAGGCTACTGGGTCACTTCCTTTTCTTTCATGAACTCGGCAAGGTTTGGGGTGTTGTCAGGTTCTTCCCTCGGCCGAGGAGGAGTCGGTACCAACGGGGCCGAGGGGCTACCTGCCTCTTTGGCCTGCTGGGACTCGCGGGGGCATGACTATTTTCCCCTCTGAGTCGTAAGAAATTCAATAAATGAAGGGGCGGCCTGGCCGACCGGTTCTCCAGGGTAGAGACCTAAGGGAGGGGGAATCTCCATGCCTTGGACCCTAGGCTCGGGGATGTGATACGGTTGTTCTCCCCTGAACATGATGTTGTGGTTGGCCTGAGGAGGACGTCCCCACTTCCTTCCTGACCTGGTGGCATGTTGGGAGGTGGATGCTTCAGCTTGATTCACCTCTGACGACTCGACGGGCACTTCTTGCTCTTCCTCTCTCAGGGAGAGGGCTGTGTCAAATAATGTTGAGAGGGTGTTGCAAGAAAGGACAAACCCACTCTTCTTCTTGTTTCTAGGTCTTCTCTTCTTCTTTTTCTTCTTCTCTTCAGTGGCTGGCAACTACTCTTGGGGAAGCTCACCCCACAAGAGAGGCTCTTCTTTCATCTCGGCTTCCACTTCTGGAGCTACTTCGAGTGACTCGAACTCCTCCCAAGGGACATACTCCTTCAACTCCACAGGCTGGATCTCGGGCTGCTCATAATCTTCAAGCCCATCAATAATAACCTGGAGTCTTTCAACCGCAGGGCTGGTTTCCTTGTGCACCCGCATCGGGATGTGTTTCTTCTTGTTGTGAGTGGGCCATCTCATAACGAGCCAGGGGGCTGTGTCATGCAAGACAGGTATCACTGGTGGCGGTGCCGATCAGGGTATAATGCCCCTTATGTAAACTTCCGGAGTGGGCCGGGGAGCTTGTCTTCTTCTTCTGTTCTTCGTCGGCGCGGCTTGCCAACCTCCTTGGTCTTGAGCTGGCGCCATGATGAAGGCTTGATAAGTTGCCTGTGTACTAGCCTCCGCCCATTCTTCAGGCAGCTGCTGGTATAAAGATACCATGTTGACAGTGGTGTCGATGTTCGGCATCTCGTGCGGCTGCAGAGGATCCACTCTGAGCTCCCCCATGTCCAGCTCTCCCTTCTTGATCAAGGACTCAATGACGTCCTTGAAGATGTAACAATCCTCAATGGTATGCCCAAGCATCTGATGGTATGGGAAAAAGCGAGGATCATCCTTCTTCTTCAAGTCACCAGGCCTCCTTGGATCTGGTAATGTGATCTTGTTGTACCTGGTGGCCCATTCAAACAGGACCCGGGCTTTGTCTCGAGGAAAAGAATACAATTTATTCCTCATCTTCTCCCGCAGGGAGGGACCTTCCCGCCATTCAGTGGCCCTGGGTGGAGGAGGGTTGTCTATTCCCTTGGCTTTCTCTTTCTGTCTCTCGAAAGCTTCGAAGTCCAGTGTGTGAACTTCTGGCGATATTGGCCTTTTCTCAACCTGCCTGGCCCTCTGGCTCGATGCAGCTGGAGCGGAAGAGTATCGAGCAAGGAATGCCTCAATCTCTGCTACTATGTTATTCAGACGGTCAAATGACCTTACCTCAGCACCGATCATCCTCTCAAGGATTTCCTTCTTCAGATTCTGTTTACATATCTGAACTGCGTCCTCCTGATGCGGGGGACGTTTGCACCTCATGCTGATGTTCCTCCATCTCTTTATGTAATCGAGTGCCAACTCATCATTTCTCTATCTCGTGGCATAAAGCTCTGCCATGGTTACCTCCCGCTCAGCTATGTAGAACCTTTCCTTGAATTTCTTCTGCATATCGGGCCAGTCTGCAATGGACCCGGCGGGCAAGCTCGAGTACCACTCGAAAGCGAGCCCGGTAAGTGTCGAGCCAAAGAACTTGAGAAGATAAGCTTCATCTGCGGCTAGATCCCCCATAACATTCACATAATAGGCAATGTGCTCCCTGGGAGACCCTTGCCCATTAAATTTCTCAAACTTCGGCGGCTTGGTGATGCCGACCGGTAGCCTCTTGGAAGCATAGTGTGCCGGGTAAGGTACCCGATATACGTCGAATGGCGTGTGATCACCATCACTCCTCTCTGCCAACTTCATGTCTATCATTTGTTCGAGCATTAGTCTGCTCACTGTTGCCGGGTCAGCCGGGTTTCGATAGAAATGAACCGGTTGCGCCAGCGGCGTTGTTAACACTGTCGCCTGAGGTACAATAGTGGACCCTTGGAATGGCAGGTTCGGTGGCGGGGCCGGTGTGACATGTTATGGCTGATGCAGGGGTACGCCACCAGTGTAGGTAGGTATTAGGGGAGACACCGTCGCTTGCGGAGAAGCTTCCGAGGCCTGACCATTACCCCCAGAGGTCTCTGGCAATGCTTCAGTCTACCCGGATGTTGAGGGCTGAGCGGCTCTTTCTGTCAGTTGTTTCTTTAACAATTCGATCTCCCGCTGATATTGCTGCATCATGTGCAATACTGCGGGGTCGTTCATGGAAAGACTAGGGGTGCCCCCTCTTTCTTCGATCGGCACCTCTTCGGATGAGGTGGATGGTCCTCCGGCGGTGCTTTCTGTAATAACATTGGCAGCCAAGGCCATTGAGGGTTCGTCATAGTCACCTTCTCCAGTGTTGACTTGTGTCTTCTCAGCTGCCGCTTTCCCTCTTCTGGTAAGAGGTCCTGGCCTTGTGGCAAGCCTGACCACTTCTTCGGGCTCGGTTGGTAGAGCCCCGTACCGGCCAGATACCCCTGCCATGTTGCAGGTATAAACTCTTAGGTCTCTGCCTCTTCTTGTTGTTCTTCTCGACGGCCTACCCGGAAAGACCAATCTGTCAAAGAGCGATCTCCGTGGCTTCACTTCTTCCCTTGGCGGGGACTGATAACGCTCCTCAAAGCAGTTTCTTCACTCGGCGCTGGGCACAGGCTGAGTCTCTGCTTCTTCAAATGCAGAGGCTACTGCCCCCAGTAATCTCTGGCGACCCAGGGGAGTGCTCCTCGGGCCCCACAAGTAGTTCTTCATGGCTTGCTCCACTCCTTCCCAGTCCTGGTCAGGAGGAGACGCTAGTGATGTTGCCCTATTAACAGCAACGGGCATGTGGGTTGCAGGCTCCGTACGTGCAGTCTGATAGCGACGTCGGTAGTGTTGACGACGGATGTTCTCCGGTGCGGCCGGTGTAGTTAATGCCGGCTGGCAGACGGGGGCCGATGTCCTGACCCGATCTCCTTGTTGTGCCCTTGCCGGGCGGAAGGTGCTGGGCCCTGCCCGGGCTGGTGAGGTGAATCGGGCCCCCTTGGGAACCCAAACTTGGTTAGCTTTGGTGGGCCTGGAGGCCGACTGCTGCTGCGGCGCTAGGGCCGGAATGGTGGGCGTCATTTTGCCCTTCATCTTCTCTAGTGCCTGAAACGAGTTGCGCACTGGTACGGTGGGTACAATGCGATCCGGGATCACCTCAGAACGTTGTCCGGTAAGATGCACCCGGAAAGTCCCGACGACAGCAGACTTGCCGGTGCTGGAGAACCGGCCTCGGGGTGATGTCGTGGCGTGGCTCCTCCGGAGCCTCCTCTGGTGAGAGGCCGACCCTGGGTGAGAAGGGCTGGCAGTTTGGTGCACATGGTGCACGTTGCAGCTCAGCGTCCCAGTCGGGACGGTCTTGGAAGTCTCGGCCATTGATCGGCCGACAGCAGCTTTGGCGGCCCCCTGGATGGGAGCGTTGCTTTCAGTCCTGTTAGACGCTTCCACGTCCAGCAGGTTCGTGAAGGCTACCCCGAGGAAGTTGGGGAAGCCTACCACGGGAGGGAAGCTCCCGAAGCTGAGGGGGACAGCCAAGTAGCCGTTCCGAACATGGCTCTCGACGGCCTATTGACCGAACGTGGGGGCCATCCTTATGTCTGAAATGCAACCTGCATTTGCAAATCAAACAATTAGTATCACAAGAAAGGGGCCGTAGGGCCCTTATTCCCGGCAAAGAGATGAAGGGTGATTCTGGTCCCACCGGGCGTGCCAGACTTGTGGACGCACTTCTTAATAAAAATCGTTGGTTGTTTGTTTATTGGGGTTTATTAAGTGCGAGGGCGTGCAAGTCATAAGGTGACGATTCATTCGGGCTTCATGGAAGCCCATGGTGCGCGCGATCCGACTAATCAGATAATTTTGTAGTTCGTGTCGGGACCGAAACCCGCCGTGCCGTGAAGGCGACGATGTTATTTACATCCCCCATACGGGGGAACACCCTTGATTGATTACCGGGAATAAGGGCCCTACGGCCTAAAAAGAATACTAATAATGCAGGAGGATAGTGAAAGATGAACTATGCTAGAAACCCGTATCGAGACGTGAATGTTCAGACTATGTCGGCCACTCATGGGCCACTTCATGTTCGGACGAAGGTCCATGTTTGTAGCATAAAAGACGGTAACAAAACCGCACAGATGTCTGCCACGAACAAGGCAAGTTTAATGAGAATGCGGGATTGGATCCCGGTAAGGACGGGTCAAGTTGATATACTGTTGGCCGGAGATGATTTCGGACTATGGCCATGTTGGAAACTCTGTAAACCACGTCCGATACCATAAGGCGTCGTTGATTTTCTCTTTGCACCCAGTCCAAGGGAGTGAATTATTAAGTGCGTTGCCCGAGCTCACTAACGTGCGCCCTCACACGCGGATCGACCTGGGCGATCAGGCAGCGCCCCTTGCGAGGGTTTCCGTGGGCAGTGCCCCCGGAACAAAATTTTAATTGAAGCACGGGTAATAGAGTTCCTTTCATTTTTTTTTGGCATTGATCTTCGCATTCTTTTTTTTGTTTGAACCTTTCTCTCCTTATTATTATTATTATTTACCTCCCCCTCTTTATATAAAAGAGGCGTGTCAGGTAAGGACTTCAAAGGAGGGCACCGGATAAGGGAGCACAAGGGGGGCGCGCCGGTTATGGATATTACAAAGGGGGGGGGGGCGCCGGTTATGGTATTACAAGGGGGGGCGCGCTGGATAAGGGAGCACAAGGGGGCGCGCCGGATTAGCCAAGAACAGGAGGGCGCACCGGATGGAGGCTAAAGGGGGCACACTATTCATTTCAAGAGTTTGAAGATGGTTTTGAGTGTGAAGCTAATCCGGCGCGGGGGGGGGTAGCGTGCCGGATTAACCCGCGCCGGATTAGGGCGCGCCGGGTTAATCTCTGTGGGTTTGGTTTCATTCTGTTTGATTCTTTTCGCTTTTGTTCTTGTTTCTTCAACCTGTAGATTGACGTTTTGATTGGTTTATTCATTTAATTGATGGATTAAGTTGATAGAGAAGGAGGTTAAAGCCTTTTAATCATTTATTAAGATGAACGAGCATGAAGATTGAATGTTTTATTAGGAGGGTTTATGCAGGAACTCAGAGGTTCAGGTTGATTCAACGGTTTCAGACATATGCTGTTCTTTTCCCCACAGAGCTCAGTCTGTTCGTTTGTTCTTATGGGTTCTTTGCCTGGCAAAATTTGGGCAGCATCTCCCCCGAACTAAGGTTTTGCCAGAGAAAAATAGGGAACACCAAACAGATTACTCCGGGGTGAACCTCAAAACTTGGAGTGAGGCCTCCGTTAACCCGTAAGCGCTTGTGGGGGCTCGGGGACTAGCCTTCAAGAGCTCCAGTAGCTTACAGGTGGTGATTTCGTGAACGGGACGAATGTATGCCACAAGAGGGCTACGAATGTTCATCCATCACGTGGATTCCTTTGAAGGCCATACCATGGAGAGGTGGGCCTCAAAGACCCTGGACGAATAGAAAGTGAAGAAGGGAGGCTGAGGCTAAACAAAGAACATAAAGCTCGCAAAAGGACATTTCTTTTTATTCACCCACATAAACGGGGGAAGGTTTTTAACACAGAGAAAGTTCATCTATAGATAAAAAAAGTAATACATTGTAGGGGGGGCAAGAATACATTGACGGAGGAGGGGAAGAGAGCACATGCTCTTTCCCCTCCGACTCACCTCTCACTCTCACTCCCCTCTCTTCACCTCACCTCTCCGGAACAGGGATGAAGCATTTCTTCTCTTCGGCTGGGCTCCTCTTCTCAGTAGCTCTCACCTATGAACAACCGCCCAACCATCCAGCAGCTAGCCTTTTTTTTCTGATGGGTTTGTCATATATATGCAGGTGGGGGAAGAAATCTCTCAATCCCCCTTCCCTTTCATTCCATTCTTCTCATCCTCTCCGTGTCTGAAGCTCTCGAGTGGCCTGCAGGTGGAGGGGTTGATAGAGTAGGCAAGCTGCCTCCACGAGATTGGCCGACGGTGATCAACGAAGAAGCGACGTTCGGTGCGGGGCTCGAAGCCTTCCATTCCTGGGAGCAAGAAGGGCTCAGGCAGTTGCACGCCGGTCAGGTGTAGGTTGTTCGGCCATTTCAGGTCTGTTCTCTTTGTTCGCACCCCAAAACAGGGGATCGGACTGAAGATGGGACGGTAGTTTGGTTAAAACGGCACGGGGGGTGAGCGCGACGGTTTAGGACCAAAAGAGGAGCGCGCCGGTTTAACAAGGACGGAGGGGCGCGCCGGATTAAGATGTTGAAGGGGAGTGCTAGTTTAGAGTGCACCGGTTTAGAGCGCTCCGGTTTAGAGCGCGTCAGTTTAAGGCCCTTCCGCGCCGTTTTAAGCCTCGAATGGAATCTTTTCGAAGTCGCAGCCATTTATACGAGTGCTGGCGCTCCTGGAATGTTCTAGATGCAATGCATGGCCTCTATAATATTTCCTTTACAGCCTTTGGGGTTTGGTCCCAGACTTTGCGTGACTTTCGGTGCATCCCGAGACTGTGCCAGAGTTCTCAACTTTTCTTTGATTCAGCTCTCAACATGGCCGGTCGAAGAGTTGTGGCCGTATCTTCCGCCTGGGGCTCCCTTAACGGGTAGCAGACCACCAAGCGAGTTCTCGTCCTGATCGGACGAGGCGAGAGGTTTATTCGGCATTTCCGTCTTCGGCTTGCTCTCGAGTGTCGAGACGTACATGACGTATGATCGACACCGTCATTTTTTGATGTCCACATGTCCCTAGATCTTGCGATCTACAGAGTGATCCCAGTGCATTCTACAATCATGAATTTTTCTGCTGAACATATCTCAATGAATTGTTTGCCAATCTTCACTGGTTCGGATTTTAATTCATGGCTAGGAAAACTGTGTGTGGTGATCAATTCTATTAATCCTAGTCTTTGGAAATTGATTTATCATGGTCAACACATATTATCTCTAGATGAGACCAAGTGGTCTAATCAGGATAAAATGATGCATCATGATAATGTTACTGCTTTTAGTTTATTGAAAGCTTCTGTAAGTACTAACAAGTATCCATTTGTATCTTCTTGTAGGACGGGAAAGGAGCTTATGAATCAGTTGATCAAAGCTCAAGAGAAGGAAAGGCAAAAATATCTCATGGCCGATGATGCTGATCAACAAAGTGACGAAAATGCAGAAGAGGTAAATTCTGATTCTGAAGAATTTACTCTTGATGATCTTGTTGATGCTTATGATGAGTTGGAAAAATAATATAAGAAAGTCAAGTCGGAAAATAGAAAATTGAAAAAGAAATCTGAAATCATGTTTCATGAAAATGGATTCTGTGATAAATATTCTGAGCTTGATAACTTCAAAGAACTTTTAGAGCATGATGTTGAATGTCACAAAGAAACCATTGCTTGTTTGAGAAATGAAAATGTTACCCTCAAGAATAAAATCGATCAATTGGAGAAAACTGAAAAAGGTCTAAGAAATAAAATAGAATCAAACACTATTGATCAGGATATTTGTAATGAACTGATTATGAATGATAAACTTGCAAATGAAAATGAAGAACTTAAAAAGGAAAACAGTACTATTTTGATTCAGATATCTCTGCTTGAAGGCAGCATGAAGTTTCTTGAAAAAGGAAATGCTTTGTTAAAATCTGAAAATGAAGAACTAAAGCATCTAAATACAACCATGTCTAAAAATTACTTACTTTTGAAAAAGGAAAAAGTCTGGCTATTGATGATTGTGAAAAGATGCATGTGCTAGAACAAATGATGGAGAGCTACAAAACCATCAATACCCAATTGAATGAAAAAGTCATTTCCTGTGACAATGAGATCATTTCCTATGAATTACATATTTCATCACTTGAAAAGGAAATTCTTGATCTGAATGCTTCTTTGTCTAAGTTTGTGAATGGGGAAGAAAATTTGAACAAGATTTTGGAGACCAAGGTAAATTTTCAAAGAGAAGATCTTGGGTATGAACCCACCAAAAAGAAAGCCTTTAGGCTAAAGACTCAAACATCTTTTGTGCATGCTTCATGTTCCTCAAATATGTCAAATGCTTCTTGTGTTGAGAAATCAAATCCCAAGACTCAGGCTCAACCTAGAAGCAATAGGATTCATACTCACAAAAGTCACAAAAACCATGCTCCAAAATCAACAAATGTCAATTGTCATTATTGTGGTAAGCATGGTCATTTGATGAATGATTGTTTCATTATGAAATTGGATGATTTGAAAGCATGCAAAAATGAACTTGTTTCCAAAAGAAAAAGGGTTGTTTATTTTAAATGTGGAAAGCTAGGACACCGTGTGTCACAGTGTTGGCAAGTAAATGAAAGAAAGAATTTTAAAGTTAAAAACAATTATACTTTCGTCAACCCACAGAAATTTCATGCTCATCCTGTTGTGAAGAAGAGAAATTTACATGCTTATAATGATAACATTCATGCTAAATCACAGAAATCCGATTATCATGTTTATAAGAATTCTGTGAAGTCTTCAATATGTTGTCATTATTATGGAAAGTTGGGGCATACCATGCATGATTGCTCCTTAATGCATTTTGATGATATGCATGCCCAAAAACTGTGGAAGGCACCCTCTAGAGGTGCAACTAACCATTCGGGACCCAAGAAGATTTGGGTACCCAAAACAACCAAATGAGAACTTTGTTGCAGGATTACCTTGAGGCCAAGAGGAAGGCTTTAAGTCGACTTGGCCAGTTCTGGTGTGATGACTTGGTTAACACAGGTTTGTTCTTGAATTGACACTGATTTGTAAGTTGGTTGTTCATTTTTGTGGACATTGATTGTGTGAATTCTCAGTTCATGCTGCTGGAATTTAAATCCCTAACATGCAGGTTTGAAGAGGCAATCTTGTGTGTTTTATGTGCATCAACCTTGTCTACACTTATGCTTAGACTTGGTTCTTCTTATGCATTGACCTGTACTACACATGGACCGTCCTGGGTTCTTCATGTGTTTAGTCTGGACTCTTTACACTATTAGGCTAAACTTGAAATTTTTTAACGGAACTTTGGACTCATGTCAGCTTGAGTGAATCACTTGCATTGATAGCTGCAACTCATCATATATTCTTACAGCTCATAGGAGTTTATCTTGTGGAAGAAAAGTATTGAAATTGGCCTTCTCATTTGTATTGAATTGAGATTGATATGAAATTGAGTCTTTGATACTACAGGTTGAGAGAGAGAGAGTCATATGTGATGAAAAGCCTTAAAGTTAGTTTCTTCATATGCATTGGCTTAATAATCACATGCATTGAGCTCTTTACAGTGCATGTTTGATTATGACCATCAACCCTTCAAATCATGGTAAGAATTCAATGTTTGAATGTATCTCCATGTGCCTAGATTGAGTTTAATTCATGTATAGCATTTCTGGGCTCTGTTTAACTGTCTTAGGCAGTTTTGCATGTTCCTCAGTTGGTGTTGACACCAGGTGTTGACACCTACACACTGGGTGTGAATGTTTGTTAAAAGGCAGAACGTGCTGAAGTTGGTGTCGACACCAGGTGTCGACACCTGATCTGGCAGATCTGGAATAGGTCTGCAAATTTGGGTTTCGAAATGCCCATCTTGCAGCCCGATTGGTTTGAGCTTTTACCCCATTACCCTTAGGGTTTCTCTTCTTATCCTAGAGGAGTTTTGAAAGGGTTTTGGCATGGGATTCTTGGTATTTTCATATCCTTACATGCTGTTATCTATAAGATGCGAATTTGGGGTCTCAATGGAACTCCTTTGGCTAATATCGTTACATTTCTTGAAGGAGAGAAAGAAAGGAGCTCAAGAGGACTTCAATGCTAGATTTTAACTACTTCTATTGAGAATTGGAGCTTGTTGATGAAGATGACAACAAGCAGAATAAAGCAAAAAATTTGAGGATGTCAATAAAGGTAACTCAAAGAAAAGGTGAGAAAATAAAGTGTCTGTTTGAAGCTCTTTGGTCTTGATGCTAGTGCCATATCTTGACAGATAATGAATTTGAAACTATTTTTCAATGCTCATGAATTTACTAAACCCCCGATGTCATATGGGGTTGCATTGTATTTTTCTAATCATCATTTAAATGACTACATGGTATATAAAATGGTGACATGTGGAATGGCAGGTCAAGCCTGTCTGAAAGCTATCACCATGCGTGAGAATGTGCATCCGCCCAGTACCATGAATCATCTATGCATAAGGCATCCAACTTAAATAAATTTTCTGAAATCATGCATTGATTATGGGAGAGTTTTGCATGCTGAAAATTTTGAAAATGATGTTTTTCCATTCTCTCAGCTTGATGATGTTGTTTTTGTGGCTGAACATTTTGAGGACTGAAGTTAATCAACGTTCCATTGTCTTTACCAATGTGCCACTCATCTTTCTGGATAAAAGCACAACTGTTTTCAAGAAAAATTCACATGTGATGATTTTGATGCTTTGCATGAATTTTCTGAATTCTCTTTTCAAAATAAAATCGTGTCCTCACATTTTAACAATTGGTAATGTATGTCATACATCAATTGCATTAGGTGCATATAGAGTGTTATATGAAATCTGAAATCTTGCATCACATTGCATATTTACATATCATTCTCTGCGTATCATTCACATAGTGTTCTTGGAAGATGAAGCTCATCGCGTGTCTTGTTGCATAGTTGGCATTTTCAGCATGCATATAGTGCATACTTTAAAATGCATCATTTTAAATATTCCATGTTGCATACATGCTAAAATGGATACTTCTAACAGTTGCATCATATCTTTGGAGCCAACATTTCAAGAACTAAGATTGCATACCTTTTCATTTTGCATTGCATATATGCATATCTCCATTGCATGCTTGCATGTTATTATATGCTATTCAACTCCTTCTTTGAAACATCGAAGACCGAATACTCCATTGCTAAATAATGTTGCATCTGAGTCTTAACAAGTGTGCTTAATGTCAAACTCTCAGGGGGAGCAGTTCATGCTTATTATATTTACATAGGGGGAGCTACACTATCTTGTTTTGAGTTAAATTTTCTTCATACATGTTAAATCAAATTCGCACATTTCATGCACCAAAATGTGAAATTGAGTGTTATTCATAAGGATATAAGAGTTTCATTTCAACACTCTAAAGTAATTCAACTTGCTGCATGGATGATAAGAGATAGTTGAGGAAAAAGCTGCCTGCCTCCACATAAAAAAAATTGGTTGAAATGTAAGGCAGAGCAATGCTTAGTCTCACTGAGTAAATTGGGCACATGTCACCTGAGACGTGATGTGGTTCATTTCTGAAAAGTGTTAACTAAAGTACCTCTGTTCAAAATGAGGTGACAAGGTTCCGTATTCTGAGTAACCAGGGATTCTAGCATGAGCTCCATGTGTCTCCTCGCGTAAAAATGAATTATTTGAACCTGATCCTTCTTAGAAAAATTTAGATTGTCAGTATGAAAATTTCTGATGATTAATTTGATTGAGGTAGAGCGAAGCCTCCAATACGCTGTTCTCTAAATTGAAATGCAGTCTGTGTAGTTACTATTGTGTTTAATTGAAAATCTAGTTATCCATATGGCTAAAATTCATACTCATGTTACTCACTTACACATGGTAATTTGATTTGATATGTATTCTGAAAATTTGATTAATTGCATAACCTGCGGTATGTCTTCTCTTATTTATCTGCACAATCTTCTCGGTGTAATCATGAGCACTCGGATCTTAATGACTCACTTGCACTTTTCGTACACCTATCTCTTCACTCTAAATAAAATGGGGGAGTTATGCTACTTGTATATATAGATATCTGCTTGATTACATTGTATGCATTTCATGTCTCATCATTTTCATACATCCTACTTCATGCATTTCACAAGAAAACTAAAAATCTAAACATTTGAAAATCAAAGCCAATCATCTAATGTGTCAATGTCAAAGGGGGAGCTTTGCATGTGATCTTATCTGCTTAAGTCATCAGGACATGCATGAGTCAATACCCTTCTATGGGTGTTTGAGTGCTTGTTTACTTGCTCATTACTGTCATGCCATACACCATTTCCAATTGCTGCAACTTGTGAGCATTTGCATATCGTTTTGTCATCCTGCATTCTACATGTCCACATTGTCCACATTTGCATTTTACAGTTATGCACTTTGTCCACATTGTCCACAGTTCATGCATATTGTGCATATTGGTTCTCTTCATAATCCCAGTGTCCATATACTCTTGCCATTCTGGATTCCTTGTCATGCTCCCCATTTCTGATTATGTCAAAGGGGGAGAGAGCATTATAGCATAATATTTTGTCATCATCAAAATGGGGGAGATTGTTGTGTATGTGATTTTGATGATTACAAAATGACTTTGTTGCTTGGCCTTACCTTGTGCGTTAATGGTTATTCATATCTTCATGTGTGATTGTTGTGTATTCAATGAGAAAGACTTTATGGAAAACATGCTTGGATAAATGTCATATTTATGACATCATGTTATTCATGCGTACTTCGGTAATGCTGAGTGATTGATTGAGATGCAAACACAATTGTTTGCCCCCAAGATAATGATATGTGGTTTGATGAGTTCTTTTGTTGATGATGAATGTAATGTGTCTCGATCATGTTTTTGAGTGGATTAGTTTTGTACAGTTTGAACTCCAAATTTGTTTATCATACAATGGAGATTAAACATTGGAACTCCATGATTCTTACATGAACGATTCAACAAAAGAACAAGCAATTAAGGACAATGTGAACTCAGGTAAAATAATGAGATAAGTGTTGCTACGTGGATTTAAATGGATATCTCGTTCCTCCTTCACTCTTGGAATGGCAATTTACTTATCAGTCTTTCATTCTTGGAATGGCAAAGGGAAAACACTTTCCCAAGTCACTAAAACTCCATTAAAGACGGTGAAATGAAATGGGTTAGTTTGTGAGATTAACATTGAAGCAAAACTAATTTTCTCTTTATGTTTTGCAGGTTGGAAGAACGCCTCACAACCCTCTTTCATCATCCCAAAAATCACGGTGAAGTTGGAGCTTTCATTTTTAGCTTATGGGTCTCTGGGCTTTTTACAGGTGCAAGCGTCGACACCAGGTGTCGACACTAGGAGTCGACATCTGCATCCAGAAATCCTACACAGGTTTTGGCAGTAGGCCAGAACACCAGGTGTCGACACCTAGTGTCCAACACTCTATTTCTGGCTTTCTGTAAACACCTTGGCACCAGGTGTCGACACCTTGTGTCGACACCTGTGCGGCGCCGTGAAAAATGACTTTCATGTCCTTGCTTCAAAAGTCCAACCAGTCCATTCCAATTGCCCTATATCTCTCCCTAATTCGTGGATCTTGTCCCTAGGGTGTTCCTTGACCGTCCTAGAAGCTTATATACATCTTATTGGGTTGTAAACCCTAAGAAATGAAGCTAGATCTGAAATTTGGGTGTGTTTTCTAACCCTTATGAGTGCAGGTCGCAGGGAGCAGCTCCATGGCTTCTTCCACGTTGTTCTGAGCTTGTATATGAAGGGAAGAAGGTGGTTTCAAGTCTCCAATCGATCCTCTACTCGAAGCTATGTGGGAAATCAAGTTACAACTTCATTTTTGCAAAGAATCATTCATCTTCCTTCAAGAACGTTCTTCATCCTGCAGAAAAGCTTAAGCCTATTCGATGAAATAAAAAGGTGGAGCTCTATCCACTGAAAAATCCGTTTATTTTTAGTTCTTCAGTTGCTCTTAGTTCTGTTTTAGATACTTGCTATAAACATCATCTCCTTGAACTTGTTTTACATGTTCTTTGTTCACTCTCTCTTGCATACATATATGAGCTGCGATTTTTATGATACAACAATGATAATGCTCATATGTTCTTTCGTATAGGTGAAGAAAAAGGGGGAAACGAAGTGAAGCTCTTGCAAGGAGGATATGATCTACCACCGTGAGGATCTAGAGATAGTGGAAGAAGGAAAAGAGGAGCGTCTCGAGGAGAAGAAGAAGATGATGTCTAGATTATGATCATCCATCAACGAGCCAAGGAATATCAGATTTTGTTGAAGACGGGGGAACCTTACACTTGATGCATACTTCTAGTTTACATCTATAGTATTTGTTTTGGGAGGTCATAGCATATATTTGTCTTTGATTCATATACATTTGTGAGAATACTTTGTGTGGGTGTTCGGAGAAAGGGGTCTCCGAGTGTGTGTGTGGTCATATGTGTGTCGATTTGTGCGGAGTATATCCGCGTGTGTGGTTGGGAGTTTTCTCCTGTGTGGTTGTGTAGGCATTGTCCTACGTGTGTGTGGACGGAGTTGTGTCTCCGTGTGAGGTATTTAGTGCGGGGTGTGTTCCCCAGCGGTGTGTGTGTGTATGTGTGTGTGTGCGTGCTGCTGTGGCAGAAATTTGAGGCAAGGCCTCATGTGTGGATTGCTGCGGAAGCAGCGTGTGTGTTGTTGGGGTTCGTCCCCGTGTTGCTACATTTTGTAGCGTGTAGTGAAGCCTCACCGGTTTGGTGAGGGGTGGACATAGGGCGCCCGTCGTGGTCCCGAACCACCTTAAAAATCCCCGTGTCTTGTGGTTTGTTCCTTGTGATTGTGTGTTTCAGTATCCATTCTATTATGCAATCATGTGAGTTCGGTGAGATTGAGTGAATTAAGTTTAATCATGTTTAGATTAAATTCTTCAATATGATCAATCTTGTAAATTCCGCTGTGTGCTAGTTTGTGTTTTTAATTGGACATAGTTTTTAGTAGAAGGATCTATTCACCCCCTCTCTAGATCCGTATTCTTGCACTACGGGACCCAACACTATGGGCTATATGTCGCTAATAGAAACGCAAGCTCACTCGTCGTCCCAAGCGAGGGGAAACGCGGATCCGCGCGGTTGAGAAACTGGCAGAGTCAAGGGTGGTCGACTCAATTCCGTGCTCGGATCGAGCCACGAGACGGGTCACTCTCTTGCTCATAGTGGTGACATGGACTCACGGGCTAGGTTCCTATCGCACTCAGCAGTGGCACACGACCATATACTAGCTAAGCAAGTAAATGCCAAGAAGTCGAGATCGTTACCTCCATGCTCCCGGCGTGGGGAAGGCAACCCCGGCCAATCCTGTACTCTCGGTTAAACAAATACACTATAGTACAAAGAGTTGACCCACTCCACGCAGGGAGGTAATAGGTCACATGTGGGGCCCGGGAGTAGCGGGAATTGGGTTGACGGGCAGCATCTTGATGTCATCCGTCGGCGCCGAAACCCTCGTTTTAGTGCTGTCCGGATGGCGCGATCCACGGGTTTGTGGGGCCCACGTGCTGCTCAACCCTCCATACCTAATGGGGTGGGTCCCGCTGTGGTGGAGACACCTAGAGGTGCACCTCCCTAAACGGCGACAAGGCTGGAATGCTGGTCGGAGACCGGGCGGCTCCGATCACCACTTGTCGGAAGTGCTGTCCACGGATCTGCAACCTCTATTTTCTGGCGCGCGACCCGGCAAGATCGGCTACTGCGATCAGCACCGATGTCGGATCGGCACAAAACTAGCGCCGTTGGAATGCTGACTTAAAATCCTTCGACCCTATAGGACCCAAAAAGGTTCACCGGGGCCGTACTTCTGATGGGCGATTTTAGAACTGGACTGATCCCAATTTCAGATCTGGCCGGGCAGAACTGAAGTTTCCTGAGAGTTGGCGTTGACCGCAGGGTAGACCTCTGATTCAGACCTCTAGCTCTTCATAAAAGTTGTAGAGCGGAGAGAGAGGAAAATGAAAATAATTATTATGACCGATTTGGTGGAGGTTTGGATGGGGAAAGGTATTTTATACGGGTGGCTGGTCGGATCTGGATAGAGGCAGATAGAACTGAGTGGAGATCTGAAAGTGATTTTTAGAAAATAGGTGAAGGACTTTAGAAATTTCACGAAAATTCTTAGATGGAGGGGGTGTTGGACAGAACCTCCAGTAAATGTGGGGGCTCAAGTAAAAATCAATAAGAGGTCCGAAGAGGAGAAACTTAGAGCTACTGTGAATCTAGACTGAAAACTGGCAGATCTAGATAGAAAGGAAGAACGAAAATGGAAAATTGCAAAATGGAAGCTAGAAGCACAACCAAATTTTATGGGATGTGGTGAAGACCCCTGGAACGCACCTTGAAAGTTTGGCCTCCAGATGAACTCGTGGCTGAGAGCTAAAATTCTGAGAATGGCCTGCTGTCACCCGATTGGCAGAATACCGACGGAGGCGGTGGCGGTGCAACGGCGGCTCGATGGCAGCGGTGGCGGCAACGACAAACTTCACACCAGATAGATGAGGCTTCCCACCTCAGAACACAGCCTTCCCAACTGCAAGAAGAAGAGAGGAGAGAGAGAGAGAGAGAGAGAGAGGGGCGGCCCTTGCTAGGCTTCCAACAAAATTCAAGATTTCTTATGCATTAATTCCCTTCAAAATGAAAATACAAGCAATATATATGAAATATAAAAGACATCAACTATCCCTAGATCTAGGGTTGGGGAGGGGTAAAAGAGGGAGTCCACATTTTATTCCCCCATGTGATTTGGACCAAATTAAAATAAAAATTCAAATCCTATTAAACTATAATATCATGGGGCGCCCCCTTGACTTTGGTGCCCTTTTTTTTGAATTTTGCAATCCTTTGTCCCCCCCTTGGTCCAACCCTTCTAGAAGCCCACCATGGAGGTTTGACTGACCCCACATGGGCCCAAGAGATGAGGTGGATCAATGGGAGAAGGGATGGGGGGCCCGCGGGACCCAGGTGGTCCCATTTTACAAATAAACCCCTCTTACAATCCAAATTACAATCCAAGTAAAGCCAAATAAAAATACATTACACACAAATAAAGTCCCAGTAAATACTATAAATATCGAGACTCAAGGGTGAGTCTCCAGACTGTCTCCGAGCCCGATGGAAGCCGAGGTAGCCCGGGTGCGCGTACGGTACCGACGGCTCGCCGGTTCGTGCTTCTCGCTCGCTCTGGTGTCCGCACTATGATCTCTGAGCTCCGAGCTTGGGGCGAGGTTGGGGAGGTCGTCTCCCAGCAGCTTGAGTAGCAATGAGTGAGAGAGAGAGAGGGCTAGGGCATCGCACTCTAGAGGAAGAGGAAGAAGAAGAGAGAGGGAGTCACACCCTTCAAGGAGAGGGAGAGGGGAGGGAGAAGAAGGAAGGCTCTTGGAAAAAATTCTGATTTTCATTCATTCATCAAATCCCTCAAGGGGGGGAATACATGATAATATATAGGGTTTGAGATCCACCTTCCCTCCTTGGAGTTTGAATTTTAATCTATTTGAAATGGGCTCCATCATTGCTCCTTGGAGTTTATGTTTGACCCATTTGAAATTTAAATTCTATGGGCTCCATCTTCCCTCCTTGGAGTTTGGATTTGAACCCATTTGAAATTTAAATTCTATGGGCTCCATCATTGCTCCTTGGAGTTTGTGTTTGACCCATTTGAAATTTAAATTCTATGGGCTCCATTCTCCCTCCTTGGAGTTTGAATTCGAACCCATTTGAAATTTGAAATCCCAAAATGATGCAAACCCAAATACATGCCAAAGACACACCTAAGACGTACACAATACAAAATACGACCAAGTACGTACAAAATACCAAACACGTGCAAAATTCAAATATGACCCAAATACGTACAAAATACAAATACGACCCAAATACGTACAAAATACATGTATGTACAAAATTACATACTAAAGTGTCAAAGCTCCGTGGGAGACTCTAGACTGTCCCCCAGCCACAAAGAGGTCTGTGTCGACCGAGTCGTGCTGTGTGTCCGGTACCGGCGGCTCTCTGAGCGAGCCGTAATCTTGCTCGGGTGTCCTCACCAATTCTCCCCGGGTGGGAAGAACTCAACCCTGTCGAGTAAGGGTCTCTGTCGCTCTGGTACCACTCTAGCAAGTCTCGATCTAACCTCTCCAGCTCTGCTCGGGAGATCCATGCATCATCGGACGCGGGCCGTCCCCTCCAATGCACCAAGTAGCGGTGATACGTGCCACTCCTAGTGGTGGTCACCTACTCATCCAGTATAGACTCTATCCGATCACGCTACTGAGGTGACAGGGTTGGAAGTGGACTCTCAGGGGAGGGCTCGCTCACAAAGGGTGGAGAAGGTCCGAACAACTCACTAGGGATAATTGCCGGGTCCCTATATGCGACTAAGTCCGAGACATTGAATGTGGAACTGATACCATAGTCATTCGGTAAGTCTACAACATATGCATTGGATCCAACTCGCTGCAAAACTCTAAAGGGGCCAGCACCACAAGCCTGTAGTTTCTTCACGGCTCCAGAAGGAAACCATTTCGGTCTGACCCGGATCATGACATAATCTCCCTCCTGGAACTCACGGGGGTGTCTATGAGCGTCAGCCTACTCTTTATATCGCGCGTTGCTGGTCTCTATATGGCGACGAATACCATCATGCAAACCCCTAACATGCTCGGCAAACGACTCTGTAGACTACGACACTCTAGCATGCATGGGTAAGGGAACTAGATCCACTGGCTTCCTAGGTCTATATCCTGTAACAACTTCAAAAGGACTCATTCCCGTGGACCTATTGATTGAGTAATTATATGCAAACTCGACAAGTGGCAAAATTGAATCCCAGTCCCTCTCGCGTTTTCTAATCAAACATCTCAAGAGGTTCCCCAAACTTCTATTGACTACCTCAGTCTGCCCGTTAGTCTAGGGATGGTAAGCTGTGGGGAATTTGAGCTGAGTGTCCATCAAATGCCAAAGGGTCTTCCAAAAGTAGCTAGTGAACCGGGCATCTCGATCGGACACAATGGACTTAGGAAGCCCAAATCGGCTTACTACACTAGAGAAGAACAATCAAGCAACCCTAGAGGCATCCGAAGTCTTTGAACTAGGAATGAAGAGGGCCATCTTCGAAAATCTATCAACCACCACAAAAATTGAATCATGCTTGCGGGTAGTCCATGGCAACCCCAAAACAAAATCCATGCTGA
Organism: Amorphophallus konjac; assembly: GCA_022559845.1. NCBI lineage: Eukaryota > Viridiplantae > Streptophyta > Magnoliopsida > Alismatales > Araceae > Amorphophallus > Amorphophallus konjac. The sequence continues at coordinate 170,306,895 of CM040125.1, read as the reverse complement.
TATCCTCCCACGGCCTATCAGGCACATGAAGAGGAGTATAAAGACCTGAAACCTGCTTCCTCATCTTAGCCACAGTGCAGGTACGACACTGGGCCACAATGCAAGCAACATCACGCTTCAAACTAGGCCAATAAAAATGATACTAGACTGCCTCGATGGTCTTATTCCGACCGAAGTGGTCGGCTAGACCTCCCGCATGCATCTCCCAAGTGAGGAAGTCGCGAATGGAAGTCTGTGGAACACACAAGCGACTCCCCCGAAAGAGATAACTATCATGCAACATATAATCAATGTGCTCTTGGGACGGCCCCGACTGAAGGGTGGTATAAATTGGACCGAAGTCCGGACAATCAGCATATGCCTCCTTCATCCTATCCATCCCTACCACCTCTACACTCATGGTGGTCAAAAGATAAGCGTGACAGCTCAGAGTGTCGGCCACCCGTTTCTCCGCACTGGCCTTGTGCTTCAGCACAAAGGTATAATCCTGAAGGAACTCCACCCAGCGATTGTGACGAGAATTGAGCTTTTTTTTTGCATGGAGATACTTGAGTGCCTCATGATCAGAAAACAGGACAAACTCCTGGTGCAACGAGTAATGTCTCTAATGCTGAAGGGCCTGCACAATTGCGTAAAACTCCTTATCATACGTGGAATAATGCAGTTTAGCATCGCTCAATTTCTCACTGAAGTATGCAATGGGGTGGGTCTCCTGACTCAAAACACCGCCAATACCAACCCCGAAGGCATCGCAAGAGACCTCAAACACCTTCGTGAAATCAATAAGTCTAAGAATGGGTGCTTGGGTCATGTGCTCCTTGAGGAGCCCAAATGCGGCTGAGGCGGTCTTCATCCACTCAAACGTCCCCTTTCGGATGCAATCAGTGATAGGGGCTGTGATGGAACTAAAGCCTCGAATAAAACGGCGATAGAAGGTCGCCAATCCATGAAAGCTACGGACATCATGAAGAGTACGAGGCTCGGGCCACTCCACTATGGCCCTGACCTTCTCGGGGTTGGCGGAGACTCCCTCGCTAGACACAATAAACCCTAAGAAAGTGACCTGACTAGTCATGAAAGCACATTTCGTAGGGTTGGCATAAAGACTCTCTCTCCGCAAGATAAGACAGACCTGCCATAGATGGTCTAAGTGGGCCTCCCGGGTGCAGCTATAGATAAGGATATCATTGAAATATACCACTACAAAGACCCCAATCAAAGGTCAAAGGACCTGGGTCATCAACCGCATAAAAGTGCTGGGAGCATTGGTCAGCCCAAAGGGCATGACCAACCACTCATAAAGACCATCTTTGGTCTTAAAGGCCGTCTTCCACTTATCACTGGGCCTGATCCTCACCTGGTGATAGCCACTCTTCAGATCAATCTTGGAAAACACAGTGGCTCCCGCCATCATATCAAGCATGTCATCTAAGCGGGGAATGGGAAACATATACTTCACTGTGATCTTATTGATTGCACGGCTATCGACACACATTCTCCAATTACCATCCTTCTTAGGAGCAAGCAATGTAGGGACGGCACATGGACTCATTCTCTCACGGAGAGATCCCCTCGTCATCAACTCCTCAACCTGAGGCTGAAGCTCAGCGTGATCAGCGGGGCTCATTCTATAATGTGGCAAGTTGGGCAATGAGGACCCCAGAATCAGGTCAATAGCATGCTGAACGTCCCGCATGGGTGGAAGACCCTCGGGTAAATCATCGGGAAATACATCAGCAAACTCCCGAAGGAAATCAGCGACATCAGATGGGAGGTCACTCTCCGACTCTCTAACCACCTCTCGGACTACGATGGCAAAAATTGGGTCCCCTCTAACAAAGTCACGCTCCAACTCTCGGGAGCTGACTAGCTTCAACCTCCTAGTCGGAGGAACACTCGGGGCAGGGACACCCAGAGGTAAGGTCGTAGCCTGAGCCGACGATGGAGTACTGGGCCCTGGAATAGCAGGAGTCGGGGTACTAGGCCCAGTGGGACCCCGGATGGATGGACTCCTCAGCTGGGACGGGTGAAAGGTAATCCGTTGGCCATTATGGTCGAATGTGCATGTGTTTGACCGGCCATGGAGGGTAGCATCCCGATCAAATAACCATGGCCTTCCCAGGATGATACTGCCTACCTCCATAGGCAACACATCACACCAGATCCCATCCTGGTAGGCATGGAACTGCAATGGCACCAGACATCGCAATCCGACCGGAATAGAGGTGGAATCTACCCATGACACGCGGTAAGGGGAGGGGTGGTCCACGGGGGTCAACCCTAAGCGTGTCACGGTACCGTGGAGATAGCGTTAATACAACTCCCGCTATCTATGATCACCTTGCAGGATTTCCCGCCCAGCCGGCAAAAGGTATGAAATATGGTGGTGCGATGCCAGTCATCACTCACCAATGGCTAGGTCAAGATACACCTGACAACACCCAGTTGAATATCATCCTGGCTCTACGTGCCCTGGACATCTAGTTACTCGCCCTCAAGCAGCTCATCAAAGAATTCCTCCACGAGCTCCTGGTCAGCCTCATAACTGACAGATACGATACCATGTGCGAGCTCACCGGTCGAAGAATCCGTGATGACCAAAGAAGATCGGGTAGGACAACTAACATCATAATGACCAACCCCTCCGCACCTATAACACTCATGACGGGACCCAGTGCCTAGAGGTGCTCCACTAGTCATCGACCCCTTTCCCTTGTCATCACGACGGGTCGAGGGTGGTGGAAGCTGGGGTCGAGCAGGAATGGTGGGCGGTTGGGGCCGAGGGGTAGGGGCTGGAGCCTGGGGTCGAGGGGGATAATCCCTCGGAGGGGGAGGGCGGGGCCTGGGGGTAGGGAAGTCCTGGTGAGTGGGTTCCTGCGGGTGAGCCATGAGTCCCTGAGGATAAGGTCCAGATGGAACACGGGATCTAGCCCAAGTTGATATGTGGGCCCTGGGCGCCGGACTGGGGTAAACTCAGACTCAAACTGCTCTAGCTCGAAAGCGACCTGATAAGCCTCCTCCAGGGTCGTCGCATGGCGGCGAAATAACTCATACTGGTAATGCGGTCGCAGACCCCGACGGAATCGAGAGATGGTCATGGCACTCTCCTCCGTGACCCCACATCGTAAGTAGTATTCATCAAAATCAGCGATGTAATCCGTCACAGTCCGATCCCCTTGGCAGAGACCCTGCCACCTATCAATCAGCCTCTGACGGTATGTGGCAGGAAGGTACTTTTGTCTAAGCTTTACCTTCATGTCATCCCATGTCTCAACCTGGGGTTGATGTCACTGCATCAATAAGCTCTCCACGTTCCTCCAATAAGTCTGTGCTTGTCCTAGTAACTTCATATTGGAAAATCGGACTCTTCGGTGGTCCGTCATCTCGTACCACTCAAAGTAGCGGTCCATACCCGCTTCCCAATCAACATAGACCTTAGGGTCCAAGGACCCCTCAAAGGTGGGAGGATACGCATGCACGGACCTAAGGAGATGATCATCCTCGTCATCCCTATGGGGCCTATAGCCACGCCGAGCACGGCCATAACCCTCAACCTCATTATCAGACCCAAAATCATCAAACTCCTGAACACACGCTCTCCGATCATCGGCCCTAGGGTGTGCGGGCCGAAGAGTAGGGTCAAGTGGGCCTTGGGCCTTCCTGGGGACATCCTCACGCGGAGCTCTATCCTGGTTGGGCTGTCCAACCAGACCTTGAATGGTCTGGTCGGAAGCCTCCATCCGGTCCTCCATGGCCTTCATCCGGCCCTCCATGAATGCAGCATGATCTCTAAAGCTCTTATCGGACTGATCTATCCGATTCATGAGAGCCTGCATCATATCCTGAAGAGAAAAGTCACTAGGGGCAGAATTCCTAGGGTCAGCCATCGGGACCGAGTGTTGGTAATCGGTACCACGCCGAGTAGGCATGCAAGACTCTAAAGGACAAGCAATGGCGCTAAATGCAAGGGAATTTCCTTTTTTTTATGCAAACTAATGCAAGACTCTAAGGGATAAAAGGGGGTTAGAACGTAGACCCAATGCACCCTAGACAACCTATGTCTCTGATACCAAAATTGATGCGGGACGCTATGTAAGCTAGGACTCTATATGAAGACGTGACTAAATGGACAACTAAGACCATCAACTTGGCAATAGATCGAACGGCGTAGACTCAACACCTAACGTTCCCCAGAAGGAAATTATGCCAATCAACAAGAAACTATAGCTCACAGGCGTCCCAAGAGAGGGAAGCGTGCCGATCTGCACGGTTGAGAAACCGGCGAGTCTAGGGTGGGCAACTCCACACTCGTGACTCGGATGAGTCACGGGATGGTCAAACTCTCTCACCGTGACAGTGACATATCAAATGTAAGAGCTAGGCGCCTATGATCTCACAAGCAGTGGCGTCAAGAAACTATACTAAATAAGCAAGCTAAACCAAGGAAGGAGTAGACGCATACCTCCATGCTCGGGGCGTGGGGAAGAGACCCGGCCAAGTCACACAACCACCCGGTACAAAGCCAAATAGAGGTACAACCCAAAATAATAGCCCACTCCTCGCAGGGAGGTAAAAGGCTACACAACACAATCCGGGGGTCGCGCGAAGTGGGGTGACGGGCCGCGAGTGGACGACGTGTCACAGAAGCCGAGGAAGATGCCCACGTCCCTGGTAGCACGTTGTAGTTAATGGCAAGCCTTCTGGATGACGAGGAAGTAGATGGCGCCAGCAGGGACCTCCGGAATAGCCTCGAGCAGAGGGCAGACTGTAGGCCGGCCTGCACGCACGTAGGGAAGCAGCAGGAAGATAAGCCAGGCACGTCACCTTCGGCTCGCCCATCGGTCACGAAGCCTAGCGTGGACGCTACTGGGAATGTCCAAGGGACGCCGCTGGAGTGGCAGCTGCAACTGAGCACTGTGGTAGTCTTGGCGAATTTCTCAGCGGGCCCTGTGCAATCTGGACAGTCTGCTGGCAGCTTGACAGGGGATCAAAGATGGGGCTGGAACTAGGGTTTCTTGGTGGCGAATGGGGCGGGATTTTCTCTGGTGGATAGCTGATAGATGTGTGATGACTGGATAGCAGAGGCGGAGTGGTGTGCAGTGGAGGTTTTGGGCATGGGAGGGGAAAACAGACTGGTCTCAGTGCTGCTGTTTAGTGCAGCCAGAACTGAGGGGGGTGAAGGTGGACGTGGCAAGCAGGGAAGCAGGGTTTTAAAGTGCACAAGACAATTCTTGAGAGGGGTTTAGGATGTGTTTAAGAAGTGCTAAAAATCTCCGATCGTTATGAGATGATTTTGGGGTCATATCTTTGGAGGGGCTTGAACACTGTTCCGGCAGGGCTGCACATGGGTAGTCTGCGCGACCAAAAGGGCTTTAAAGAGAAGTTTTTTACAAAGCGAATTTGGTTGTGGGATTTTTAGGAGAGGTCGTGGACATGAAGAGGAAGAAATGTTATGAAGGGGTCGAAGGGATCAGAAGCTTGTAAGGGGGCGTCCCAAGCTGATCTTCAGGGTTCAGGTTTTCTGCAGGTCTACAGAGAGGCAACCTGCGCAGCAAAAAGGCTTACAAAGGCAACCTTTCGTAAAAAGAGAGTTAGGGCATGTGCTTTTCAGGGTAGATGGAGGACAGGAAGAGGAAGAAACGTTGTGAAGAAGCAAAGGGGTTTTGAGGACGGGAATAGGTGGTTCCAACCTGGTCTTTGAGGCCCAATTCTGCAGGCAGACAGCTAGAAGGGGGCGCCGGACAGCATAGATCGACCTCTTCCACGCTTGCAACACGACCACGATCTCTGAGCTCCGAGCTTGGGGAGAGGTTGGGGAGGTCGTCTCCCAGCAGCTTGAGCAGCAAAGAGTGAGAGAGAGAGAGGGCTACGGCATCGCACCCTAGAGGAAGAGGAAGAAGAAGAGAGAGGGAGTCACACCGTTCAAGGAGAGGGAGAGGGGAGGGAGAAGAAGGAAGGCTCTTGGCAAAAATTCTGATTTTCATTCATTCATCAAATCCCTCAAGGGGGGAATACATGATAATATATAGGGTTTGGGATCCACCTTTCCTCCTTGGAGTTTGAATTTTAATCTATTTGAAATGGGCTCCATCATCGCTCCTTGGAGTTTGTGTTTGACCCATTTGAAATTTAAATTCTATGGGCTCCATCTTCCCTCCTTGGAGTTTGGATTTGAACCCATTTGAAATTTAAATTCTATGGGCTCCATCATTGCTCCTTGGAGTTTGTGTTTGACCCATTTGAAATTTAAATTCTATGGGCTCCATTCTCCCTCCTTGGAGTTTGAATTCGAACCCATTTGAAATTTGAAATCCCAAAATGATGCAAACCCAAATACATGCCAAAGACACACCTAAGACGTACACAATACAAAATACGACCAAGTACGTACAAAATACCAAACACGTATAAAATTCAAATATGACCCAAATACGTACAAAATACAAATACGACCTAAATACGTACAAAATACATGTACGTACAAAAATACGTACTAAAGTGTCAAAGCTCCGGGGGAGACTCCAGACTGTCCCCCAGTCACAAAGAGGTCGGTGTCGACCGAGTCATGCTGTGTGTCCGGTACCGGCGGCTCTCTGAGTCGAGCCATATTCTTGCTCGGGTGTCCTCACCAATGTGTAGAAGGGTGAAGGCTAGCTATCTAGGTGAGTGGAGGAGAGAATATGGGAGATAGGGGCGCACTAGAGCTAGAGGAAGAAGAAGAAGATGGTGAAGAAGGGGGTGCACTTGGGATTGGAGAAGGAGAGAGGAGAGGGGGCGGCCTATGCTAGAGGGAGAGAAAGAAGAAATTCTAAGCTAAAAAGAAAAAGAAGAAGAATTATTCCCTTCTCTAGATTTAGTGGGCTATTTATAGGAGAAATATGTTGAATGGAGGGTGGAGGTGGTGTTAGAAGGTGATGAAGGGCTGATGTTAGAAGAGAATGAGATGAAGGAGGGGAAGAGAAGAGGTGGACGCCCCCCTCTAGGCTAGGGTTTGGGGCACCCCCTTTCTTCCCTTGGGCTGGTTTCCTATTTGGGAGAAGATCTCCCCCTATTTCCTCTCCTAGAATTTCTCTACAATAAAAAACCTTTCTTTTTCTCCTTTCACTCAAAAAAAGGGAATGGCGGCTGCCTTGACTTGGTCAAGGGGAGAGGAGGGCGCCCTAGGGTATCCCATGCTTGGTCTTGGTGCTAGTTTTGCCCTTGGCCCTTTTATCAATTGCCGTGAGTGTCCTACACATTCAAAATTTGAATTAAGTCCATAAAAATTATTGCTCTATGCATAAAAATCTCAATTGCTCTCAATTATGCAATAATAAATTAATGCTCATGACCCTCAACCCCTTTTCATTGAATAATTATCCACAAATTAAGTTAATTTGCGTGAAATGCCCGATTTGTGTGAAGTTGAGGTTAACTGTGAAATATGCATAATTGTCTAATTGTGTACGTGTGAAATGGTGTGTTTGACATGAATTATTATAAAAAGATGGGCACTTATCATACCTCCCAACTTACTCATTGCCAGTCCCTTAGTAATGTTATTAGATTAAAATTTAATATCAACAAGAGTTTACAAAGTTCATACCTTCATATCCAGATCATCCTTCATAGAACTAACCAAAGATTAAGAATCCGGAAACATTAATGCACAATAGCCTTATATTGGAAATTTAGGTACATGACTAAGAATACAACCCAAAGTTTAATAGCACTTGTACAAATATAATACTAAATCCACAGCGAAGATAATTGCATCCCTCATTTGCTATTCTAGATAGGTATCCCTCAACTCTGCACCTCTTAGATCAGAGCATTGAGTATGGTAGCTTTTATCTATCTTTTTTCCTCATCAATTTTTTTTTCATACACACATGATGCTACATAACCCTTCACTGTTTGGCGCGAACCTCAACTCTTGCCTTAGGAGAAGTAGGCCTAGTTACTATGATCAGGGATATTTTTCATGGTATTATTTTTTTTCTTTTTTTTCAACAATATGCTTTTGCACTTATTTGATGGATAACTTTGGCAGATAGCTTTATGAAAAATATCTCATCTCTAAGAAATGCAGAGTATCAGACACCACTCCAAAATAACAGAAGGCTTGTCCTGCTTGTTTCATTAGCATGCAAGGTGATTTTTCTTTTTTTCTTTTGTAAAGTGCTAATGAACTTTAAAGAGATTCTTAAATCAATTTTTCATGGCTAGGTCGAATAAATTTTCCATCATCCTTCTCCCTAATCTGTTCTATTTCAGAATCACTTTCAATTCAAGCATGAATCATGACACACAATTGAGGATTTCATTTTTCAATTTTCATTTCAATGCAAATCTAGGACTGAATGGTATGCATGTCCTCATGTCAGGTTGTACTATATGTATCATGAAATTTTTCTCTCCCCCCCCCCCCAACTTGAATGACATTGTCCTTAATGGCATATGTAAGCAATAGAAATAACAAAACAATGTAACAATAAATATTGTTGAGAAGGAAAGAAACAACCTGATATGTGGGGCGAAATTTCATCATTGATATGGACGATGACAGCTTTATCTCCTGGACTTAACCTGTCTACTGAAAATTAACTAAAAATAAAACATCAAATAATAAAAATATTGGGTTACCTCCCAGAAGCGCTATGTTTACCGTCTTCAGCTAGACGTATGTAAGCTCCATAACCAGCATATGGATTTGAGAATGAGGCATCACGTTATCTCGTCTTCATTGAAAATCTAAGCATTATATCACAACAGGGTGAGATTGACCATGATTGCGCAGGGGCTAGATTGGTTGTTAGCAAAATTAGGTTGAACATGCTTCTGATCATGGGTTAACAACCTTTCTTTTAGTGGGGTGGCTTGAGGTAAATACCATGATGGATTAGTTGGGCCAAAAGGATCCCCCTGATTAATGATCAAAAAATTTTCATCAAACTTGTGGTCTTTGTATGTGTTGAAAATATTAATGCAGACCTTATTATTAAGCAAAATGTCTTGTTCTACCTCAATTTTAGGGATTTCATCAACATTTGTAAGGTGAGAAGGGATCAAAGGGAGAGGAGTTTTAATCAAAGGATCAGTGTCGAGGAGAAAAGGAAAATCAAAAGTGAAAGAAGCACACTCCTCAACACCATAAAGCTTGGAAGGCTCAATAGAATCAGATAAATCGGCCAACATGAAAGCATCCACCACAAAGTGAGAGTTGCCGATGTCAAGAATAGATAGAAAATCAATGTCCTCCCCATGATTTAAAGATGTCCAATCGAGAGTGAGATCTTGAAAGTTACCCACATGTTCATCTACCCAAGACAAATGTTTCATAACTTCACTCAAATCCTTCCCCATAGTCACCTCGTCTTCTTCTTCTTCTTCTTCTTGGAATATGATCTCCTCAAATTCAGGAAGGGACATAAGTGGAATATGATCATTAATTAATGCATCACCTTCCTTTTCTCCTTCCCCCAACTTAATATCAACAAATTCCTCAAACCCCTCAAATTCCTTGGGTTCCTCTTCTTGATCATCATCCCAACCATTGCTAGCGCCCTTTAAAGTCTCCTGACAAGATCTCTCCATAATACCTTCATCTTCTAAATCAAGACTGATCTGAGTGTTATGATCTTGGGGAATCATAGATTGATCATAGTCAACATCAGGAATTTGATCAGTAGAATTGGAACAAGAGTAGCCAAGTAATTTATCTTCCTCTACCCTCTTGATCTCCTTAGTCATCCTATCGATTTGCACTTGGAGAAATTGATTTTGAAGCATGGTTGATTGATAGAATTGGTTGAATTGCTTCTCTTGATTGGGATTCGAGGACGGAGGAGATGAATAGTGAGGCCAAGATTCAAATGAATAAGAATGAGAAGAGTGATCAGTTGAAGATGGTGAAGAGGGTATGGGCCATCCTCCTTTATGCTGGGCTCAATCATAATAATCATTAGAATATGGAGCCCAATTTGGAGAAATTTGATGTAAAGGATGTTGGGCCAAATTATGGACAGAATTCCAAGAAGAATCAGATTGCCCTCTTCTATCTGAGCGTGAGGAATGTGGACAAAAATCATACGAAGACAGGGAGCGATTTTGAGTTATGTAAGCCTGCTCTTGGATTTGAGTAAAATCAGAAGGCTCATGAAAGAATTGAGTATTTTGAAGATAGCCTTGAGTAGAAGAATGAAATTAGGCCACCATGAATGGATTTTCATTATAAGACGGGCTTCCATTATAGGCTGACCAAGAAGGTTGGCTGTCATAATGGGTCAGACCATTGTGGGTGAATGATAAAGGTTGAGTTGGACCATTATTAACATAATGGGCTAGCTCGGCTCATATGTGAGTATAAGATGTCATGTAGGAGTTTGGATTCATTGCCTAAAGAATGGATCAAGAAAAAACGGGTCAACAAGTCCACCTTATTGAATTTGCGAGCCCACTCAAAGATAGGAACTTTCTCACCCAATTTTATTTGAATTTCTTTTAAAATTTCTTTTATTTTTTTGTTTCAAAGCAATGCAATCAATAAATCAACAACTATTTGAATAATGCATGCAAAATGATGGTTTTTTTCTTCTTTTTTTTTGTTTTGTGTGTTTTTTTAGACTTCTAAGGGCAAACTACCCATTGTGATCTTCTTGATACAACATGCCCGGCGTCCATGAGGGAATCCACGGGTGCGGAGACTTACAGAGGTCTTGGAAAAGGAGATTCCGATCCAATGAGACTGAGTGCTCAATTGATGGGTCCTTCTAATTCCAAAAGGGGTGTGCCTAATTGCCCTTAAGAAGGGAGAAAGAGAAGAAGAATTTTTTTTTTTATTTTCAAATGATGCAAGTAAATGAGCACTAACTAGATGGATGAATGCATGAACATGATGTAACTAGCATGATGACAAGATGGGATTTTTTTTTTTCAAGATAAGATGGATATGAATGCTCTTTAAACAAAGAAACATGCCACAAAAATGGTTAATTAACATGCAATGCTAAGTATAAAACAAGGCCTAAACTATTTTTTTCAAGATTTTTTATTTTCTATTTTTTTTGAAATTTTTAGGAATTTTTCAAATTTTTTAAGTTATTTTTAGAACATAACCTTTACGTTCAGATTTGGACCTATAGGGACGCTTCTAGTTTTCTGGACTTTCCTGATTATCAGATTTCTACTCCTCTTCACCTACGTTTCTGCCTTCTGTGACAAATTTTCTGACAGATCTTTCGTCTAGATTTTCTGATTTCTGCTCCTTTCGGTGGCAGATTTCAGCCCCTTCAGCGACGCTTTCTGGGACACTTGATTTTCTGAGATTTTCAGGTCTGAATTTCTACTCTTTTTTTCTTCAAAATAAAAAGAAAATGAATTAATATTCACATATACATATGAAACATAAGAAATTCCAACTTGAAAAAAAATCTATCCTCCCCGGCAATGGCGTCAAAAATTGATCGCACAAATCACTTGTCATTAACATGCCGTGCTCAGTTTCAAAATTAATACCGCACTCACTCACAAAAGAATTTTAAATCCAAGTTGAGTGGTGAATACGGGTCGATTTCACGAGGAGGAAGATCTTTTTTATTAAGTTGGAAAACCCTTGTATTTTGAGATCAAAATCGTGGAGTGAGTTTTGAATAAAAGAAAAATTAAGATTGCTTGAAATAAAATCTAAGTAAGAATGTTAGAGGGTTAGAGAGGAGAAAATTGGAAGTGAGAGAGGGAGAAAGAGAAAGACAATTGCGTGAAATTAAATCTAACTAAAGAAATTTGGAGGGTTGAAGAAGAGACAATTGGAAGAAATAAGGAGAGAGAGAGAGACAATTGCAAAAATCATACTTTTATTGCTAGAAATAAAAAATACAATGCTATGAAAGTGCACGTTACAAATCCAAATAAACTAAAGGAAAGAGAAATAGATAGAACCGAGATGTAGAAGAACGCCGCCGTCTCCTCCTTGTCAAGTCTTTGAAAGGGTCGCCCCACCTTGAAGGAGAACATCACCGTGAGAGGTAAAGGAAGAAGCCGCCGTTGTCCACGCCGTCGAGCCTTGGAATGTCACCCCGCCTTGGAGTGTACACCGCCGTGAAAGGGAAGTTGTGAAGGAGAGATCTAGGAGAGAAATAGAGAGGGATGTGTAGAAGGGTGAAGGCTACCTATCTAGGTGAGTGGAGGAGAGAAGAAGGGAGATAGGGGCGCACTAGAGCTAGAGGAAGAAGAAGAACATGGTGAAGAAGGGGGAGCACTTGGGATTGGAGAAGGAGAGAGGAGAGGGGGCGGCCTATGCTAGAGGGAGAGAAAAAGAAGAAATTCTAAGCTAAAAAGAAAAGGAAGAAGAACTATTCCCTTCTCTACATTTTAGTGGGCTATTTATAGGAGAAATAAGTTGAATGGAGGGTGGAGATGCTGTTAGAAGGTGATGAAGGGTCGAGATTAGAAGAGAATGAGATGAAGGAGGGGAAGAGAAGAGGTGGGCGCCTCCCTCTAGGCTAGGGTTTCAGGCGCCCCCTTGCTTCCCTTGGGCTAGTTTCCTATTTGGGAGAAGATCTCACCCTATTTCTTCTCCTAGAATTTCTCCACAATAAAAAACCTCTCTTTTTATCCTTTCACTCAAAAAAAGGGAATGGCAGCTACCTTGACTTGGTCAAGGGGAGAGGAGGGCGCCCTAGGGTATCCCATGCTTGGTCTTGGTGCCAGTTTTGCCCCTTGCCCTTTTATCAATTATCGTGAGTGTCCTGCACATTCAAAATTTGAATTAAGTCCATAGAAATTATTGCTCTATGCATAAAAATATCAAATGATCTCAATTATACAATAAGAAATTAATGCTCATGACCCTAAACCCCTTTTCATTGAATAATTATCCACAAATTAAGTTAATTTGCGTGAAATGTCCGATTTGTGTGAAGTTGATGTTAACTATGAAATATGCATAATTGTCTAATTGTGTGCATGTGAAATGGTGTGTTTGACATGAATTATTACAGAAAGATGGGCACTCATCAATGGGGCCCTGGTAGGTCGACCTACCCACCCGGTAGGTCAACCTACCCACCTGGTAGGTCGACCTGGCCAGCCAGGTAGGTCGACCCTTGGGGTTTATGGAGGGGGAAAAGGGTGTGGGAGTGTGGAGGGATGAATGGTAGCTAACTTAGGAAGGCTATTAGGGCGTAGAGAAGGGGAAAAAATGAGGAGAAGTGGAGGGTACGGGTGATTTTCTACAGGTTTCAGAAGTTGCTGGGAGGGTGGTAGGTCGACACATCCACCAGGTTTGTCGACCTACCGGTCAAGGTAGGTCAACCTATCCTTCCCCTGGACGGGATAGACACACCAAACGGTGCTCTGTTATGAGTTTTCCTACTGGTGGACGTCCAAGAGGGCTTCCAGGTGGGTTTAGGTGTTTGTAAAGGGGTAGGGGAGAGGGTGTGGAAGATGGATATATATGGATATCAACATAGGAGGGCTATTAGGGGCATAGAGAGGTGGAGAACATGGGGAAAAGGTGGGGGGGTATGGAGCTCTATTTTGTTTTTCTAATTTTTTTGATTTTTCTGGCATGTGGCGTCTGAGGGAGGGGAATGAAGGTGCTGGTGTTGACACCCATTTTAAGCCTACAAGTTTAGTTATTTCTCTTATTCTATCTTTGATGATGACCCGAATTATCTATTATTTTGGAGCCTTCCTTGAGCGTTTTCGACCCCTTTTTTTGATCATTTTCGAGCCTATTTGACCCTTGGAGATTCAGGGTACCATTCTTCCTCGATTGCCTCGCAGCTAGACAGAGTTTTATCGGCACCTTTAGGTGGCAGTCTTGGGATGACTGCCACCATCAAGAGGCTATAATGACCCAAGATCCAGATACCGGGAATGACCCGAAACCATTTGAATCCTGGCCCGCCGTGTACGAGCCGGAGGGCACGGAAGGGCTAAAAGGAGTGTAGAGTTACAATGAAATAGAAAATAAAGCAGGACAATTTAACAATTAACAGAAATAAATAAACAACTACAGAGTCTAGTCCAACTAAAGTACAGTCTAAGGCAGAGAAGCGTACCCAACGCCGAGTGAACACTCGGCCCAACGAGATGGCAACTAAGAACCTCCGTGCAGCACCCTCGAACCTCTAGGAAGAACCGCCACACCTGCAAAGCAGGGGTGAGTCTCCTAGCACAGGCTCAGTAGGGGTCCCGCGGAACCCCAACCATAAACAATGGAGGTAGCAAAAAGCAGCAACAACAACAGGAACAGCAAACCCGGTGGCCGGTAAAACCTCAGCTCTACAACTACTCCTACTAGAATGGAAACCAACATCCTGATCTCACAGTCGGGGAAACACCGGTCTAACAGAAAGACCTCTGGCTACACCACCAGAAAACACACCACGATAACCCTATCATGGAGGTCCGTCTCACAGACAAAGGCCCAACCTAAGATCACGCGATTTGGGTAGACATGATCACGACGTCACCGTCGTGAACCCTACACTGACTAGGGAAAAGACCCTTGGTAACGCTCACCAAAAATCTTTGACCTCTACCTTGGGAGACACACCAAACCCACACGTAAAACCACGTCTCGCAGACGAGAAACAAAAGCTCGAATCACGAGAAACTCATGTCACGTGACGGGAGTACCTGCCCACCAGAAGTAAGGCCAGATGCATCCACTGACGACTTAGTCTGCAACCTCAGGTGTATCCCTACGACGCCCCAGGTGGAAACTGAGACACCGAACAGTAACCAAGAACACAGAACAAGGACTAGCTGGGGTCACTCTCGTCAGCGTGGGTCTGATGCCCCTAACCACGTGTGCACACATAGACCATGCGCTCTAGGTCAGATCCTCTAGCTAGTTCTTTCCCCAAGCCCAGACTCAGGCTGCGCGAAGGGCCCTACAGTAACCAGCCTAAAAACTATCTCTCTCGGGTAAGCCGCTCCACCACTCCCTGGTGGATCAGCACACGCATGCTGTAAGAAGGCTATGACTAGTGGGGAGTCACTAACGTGAACATGGAAAGTCACGCATGCACCCATTGTGAGTAACACGGAGTAACATGTGGCCCAAGGCCACCGGACTCTGGACAGTCCACTAGACCTATTAAATCGAATGGTCCTTCAGTCACGAGACTCGGGTCAAGACCGTTGCACATGACGGCACAGTGCCGTTAATCTAGCCTAATCCATGGGTCTGAAACCACGGTAGCATGATTCCCAAGGTAGCTTACAAGCCTCCGAGTTGATCCCCTATCCAAGAGAAAAGAAGGAAACCTCTAGCCCTAGGATGGGTGACAGGACTCGCAGTCCAAGGGTCAAACTCACGGCCCACTCAAAAAATGCTTACCGAAATGCCAATAACGTGCGGGAATAGCCCTCCGCACTCACGCCGACCCATGGCGACTCGATCCAACGAAAGTACGAAAGCCCATAACACATGGGCTCACCCTGACCCTCCAAACCCATGGGCATGTTTATCGAGGTAACATGGTACCTCCGGACACCCAAAAACACGGTCACGAAACCTACGGGGTGTCTGGGATGATCATGAGGCCATAGGTCGGTCATAGGGTCTCAACCGGACCGACCGGGGTTCAAACAATGTGAATGGAACGTGGCTAGCACGGAAAACCGAGTGGCGGTCCTCTCTAGACCGGCACCTCAAGTGGCGGTCCAGTCTGGACCGTAACCAGAATATAGCGGTCCACTCTGGGCCGCTACCCTCAAATGGCGGTCCCCACTGGACCGTAACCTGCCAGAAACACCTGGCGACATACGGTCATCTCTAGACCGCAACCAGGAGAATGCGGCCATCTCCCTGGCCGCAACTCGTAAAAAATTGTCAGACCCCTAACCGCCCTCTCCAGACCCACGAAGTGGCGGTCATGGCCTGACCACCACTATCAAGTGGCGGTCAGTGGCGAGACCGCTACTTCAAACCGACATAAGGGAACAAGTGGCTGTCCTCAGAGGGCCGCCTTATCCAATGGCAATCTCTGGTACGACTACTACTTGCTTCCGAACCCAAAATCGGCATACTCCACGAAAAACTCCATTCCACGCCCCATTGACACCCATGTGAAGGGGAAAACAAGGGGAAACCATTCCCCAACCTCTCTAGCACCGAGAGGACCCATTTAAACCCCAAAAACATAATCAAAACGCAAAATCTGGCCCACACCCCAAAATCACATGTTTTAACCCCGGCGGGAATATAAACTCTCTCGGCTCGTCTCAAGCTACCAAACTCGTGGGAAATGAAGTACAGGGGTTAAGGATCCGTCCCCCTACCTTCACCAAAGATTTGACACACTGAGGATGCTGATTTGCCAAGAAAATATCGCATGAACCGCCGCGGCGCCCTGAACTCGCGGCCGAGCTTCGCCGCACCTCCACTGCCTCGATCCTCACCCATCCTTGCCCGCGTCACCTCTGCCTCACCCCCGCCTTGCTTCGTCAGCCACCGGAGAAGAGAGGGGAGAAAGAGAGAGTGTGAGAGAAGAGAGAGGGAGAGGGAGAGAAATGAGAGATGGTGAGAGAGAAATGGGTTAATATAAAGAAAATCTGGAATTTCTAAAAAATATAAAAAATAGAGAAAAATACTCCCCACGATCCTCGAAAAATGCACAACACGCTGGTAACGTCCCGGAGTTGGAGAACGTAATGGTTCAACTTACACAGGGTTCTGAAGGCTCGACAGACAAAAACACGCTTAAACTACAAAACTAATTCCGGGACCCACAAAAGTGATCTGAAACCCACGGATCCTGATCCGAACAATATCCAAAAAATCCAGGGCATTACAAAGGCTGTCATCCCAAGACCACTATCTGCCCATTGATCTATGTGTATCAGCCTCCGTCTGGCCTTCTGTTGACCCCTGTGGTAGCGATCTTAGGAAGATCGCCACCAACAGGTGGCGGTCCTCCCAAGACAGCATTCTGCCTACCTGAACCCTAGCGTGCGTCGACCCGTTGGCCAGTGCGTCAACTCCATTCTTTAAGTTTCCAAGTTGCGATCTTCACATGACCGTGTTTTGAAAGTGGCGATCGTTTGACTGACCGCGTTTTGACTGCAGAGTCCTGATCATCCCGGGCTCCGTTTTCTTTAGCCGAGGACTCTTTGGAGTCCTTGTTAGCACTGATTGTGCTAAGGATAGGCTGACACCTTGAGTTTTATTCATTCCTAGGGGATTATCCCACTATTATCTCGAGGTTTTATCCATATAAATTCCCTATTTTGGGTGTTTATCTCATAATTTCAACCTAGGGTTTCTACACTTCTATAAATAGCCTCCTACTGCAACTACGCGAAGAGGGCATTTCTCAGACTTGGGGCGAAGCCATGTTGCATCGCCATCTCATCTCTTCAACCCCAAGCCGTTCAGGGAAGTATTAGCTTCGTCCTCCATCGCATAAGAGCTCCTTCTTTTCATCCTTTCCATTATTTCTTTGCCCCATCTTTTTGGGTTTCATCACAGTTTTTTGCACATCCCTACACTACACATCGCTTTTGCATCATGTTTTCCCACAGTTCTACTGCGTATTAATTCCATATTTTCACTCATACACATTCACAATACACACACCTTTATTTTTGTTCCTTCTATAGAGGTTTAAAACCCTCCTCCGGTGTGTTCTGCCTCAGTTTTCATGATAATTTTATGCATTCGGGATCGATGCTACACATGCATATTCTAATGGGTTTTCCCTTGTTTTTTTCTTTGTTTCACAGGAAAGCAAGAGTTTGACGTGAGGTCCTTATCTTCTGGCCGGCTGGGAGGCGAGGAGGTGCAATCCACGTAAGTTTCTCGCATCCTTTTCTCAAGCGCGATCACGTCTTAGCGGTCCTTCTTCGGCCGCTTCCTTTCCTCTTCTTTTCCAAGGTACCCAGCGCCATTGCTCTATTTTCATAGTCCTTTTAGCGCTGTTAATCCTTGGTGGCGATCACGGGTCATTTCTATATCTTCATCGCCCCTTCCCCTTTACATGTTAATCCATGTTTATGCATGTTGTTCTATAGTTCGGGGTATGGATTTAAATATATACAACTCTATTTTTTGGCAATCACGGTGGGACGCTTAGTGCCCATCACATTACTTTTGCTCTCCTGCAACCTTGGTGTGTGTGTGTGTGTGTCCATTTAGATAGCGTTTCCTTGGGTTTTCCATTCAATTCTATAGTTTTCAGGTTCTGGGATCAGAACACGATCGCCAGGCGACCACTACTTGCAAGTAGTGGTCATCAGGGGACCACGTTCTGTTTCTAGCAGACCCAGGGGTAGACCTTCAGGTAGGTTGTTCTTTTATGGTTTAATTTACCTTCCAGGGTCCGATTGTGCCTTTTTATGGTCCTATCTTGATGTCCTTTATATTATCTTGGTCTTCTCATATCATTTGCATTCATTGTGTCACGTTTTCATAATTTAATATTATCTTGATTTCCAAGTTTTAGGCTAGAAATCTGCACGCAGACTCTCAGGTACATTGTTCGTTGATGATTTAATCTACCTTCCGGGGTTTGATCGTGCCTTTTTCTTGTCCTATCTTGCTATCTTTTATATTATCTTGCCTTTCTCATATCAGTTGTATTCATTTTGTTATGTTTTCATAATTTCATATTGTATTTATTTCTCAGTTTTGTGCTAAAAATCTGCATGCACTCCGATGTGCATAGGATCATGGATTGCATATTGTAGTCGCATTCCTACCTTGGTAAGTGACCCTCTCGACTTCATATTCCTTGGAGTCGACTAGGTGATCTTATTTGGGACCTCTGTAAGTCTCTGTGAGCCATGGATTCCCACATGGATGTTGAGCCAGTGGTACGTTTTCACCCCTAGGGTTTGCATTTGCATCCATGTGAGGGAGTCAACCTTAGTTCAACCCAAAGCTGGGACCCCTTCCCATTAGGATTCCTATTTCTTGAGGGAATTGTGCTTAATTTAAAACATTAAAAGGTCAACCAAAGCATTGCAAAATAAAATTTTTCTCATCATTCTAACTTGTTTATCTTGGGGTGAACCCTCTCACACCACATTATTTGTGCTATTTGGGCCTGTTCAGGCCTGTTTGTGACGTTTGTGCTGCATTTTCTCACATTTTTTTTCATTGGTCTTTCCTGCATTAGTTTGTCAGTCTGTCAGTCAGTCCTCAGAGCCTGGTAGCGGTCATCACCTGACCGCCACCGTCCAATAGCGGTCTCCTCAAGACCCCGACCTTTCCTCAAGTTGCCCTCCTCATCAGCCATCACGCCCTTTCTTCCCTGGCTATATTTTCTTGACATTCCTATATTAAGTCTCCATTTTCTCTCATGGACACCGCTTTAATCCTATATATTATCCTTCCCAATCTTCTCCCGCGTGGAGTCTTCTTCCCACGCGGGTCCTTCTTCCCGTGGTCCTTCTGACCCATCTGAAGAACAAGCCAATCTCATGGCCCACCTATCATGTCTTGTTCATCAAATGGACCCTGGTCAGGCCCAAAAATTGATTGCAAATCACCTTAATGGGCCTTCTTCTCTTTATGGGCCTCCTTCTTCCCCTCATGTTGCTGGCCCAATGGGTCCTTATGCTCATGTCCAATCCAGGCCCATGTACCCTTTTACTCCCGGAATGGGCCCTTCTTCTCCTTACCCCGGATCCCTTTATCCGGCCCATTACCATAGTCCTGGTCCAAATTCACAATCTTTTGCTCAAGTTGGCCCGTATTCTTCTCGATCTCTCCCTATCCAGGAGATGATTGCTCAAGCCCAGCGCCAGCTTGATGAGTTGCAATGCCACATCAATCACAAACCTTCCTTGAGTGTTCCATTCGTATTTTAGAATCTTCGGCTTCCACCTCCTTTGCAAATCCCCGCTTATCGCCGTTATGGTGGAACCGGCGACCCCTTTGTGCACTTGAGTGAGTTTGTTTATGAGTCGGCCCAATTTTGACATGACCAATACTTGATGGCCTATCTGTTCGGTCTCTCATTAAAAGGCTCAGCTCAGGATTGGTTCTTTTCGTTGTCGCAAGAGCAAATTGTGAATTTCCAAGTTGTACAAGACAAGTTCATTCAATAATATCAAGATCAGGTTGTGCCCAAGTACTTTATTGTGGATCTGGCCCATGAGAAGATGGAGGATGGTGAGGAGTTCTCCGCCTTTACCGACCGCTGGTGTCCCCTCACAGCGTAAGTCCTGGGGCATATTTCGGAGCAGGAGTAAATTAAGATGCTGATTTCCAATGCAACGCCCGAGTATCGCTTCATTTTGCCCCTAAATGATGTTACCTTCTGGCAACAGCTTTATAGCCGAGCCCGCTTCATCTGCCAACAACTCCACAATTTCCTTGACCCTGAGTCCCCTCCACCTTTTACGCCCACATACACCTCGCCATCCACATATACTCTATATGTACCCTCCATGAGTCAGCCTTCCACTACCTACTCACCCTCCACGAGTCGACCTTCTTCCACGTATCCCTCTGTGAGTCCACCCTCCACGACTCCATATGCTTCCATGAGTCAACCCTCCGTAAGTCAGCCTTACAACTCTACGTATCCATGTTCCATGAGTCAACCTTCTGCCTCCTCACACCTACATGTGTTTCCACCTCTGGTCAAGGGAACACCAAACCCCGAGCAAGTAGATGCCATCCACTACATACCTCCCCATCTCGTTTATCATTCATCTCCACCTAGTCCCTCCGCTAGTCATCATGCATCCTTGCGTATGCAACCTCCACTTCCCTCTCCACAACCCTCTTCTTCATCCCATACCCCTCAACATCTGCCTTGCCCGAAGCGGGCTCATTACTCTCCATTGTCGGAGTCTTTTTCAGATATTTTTAGGGCTTTAATGGCCACCCACACATTGCAGCTTCCTCCAGTTGTGTCTTGCTAACACGCAGTCGGGAATTTGCTTCAGTTTTGTGATTATCATCGCCAGCAGGGGCATTTGGTTGAGGATTGTCCCGAATTCCGGGAGTATGTTTATGACTTGGAAGACAAGAAAATGATTGATTGGCCTGCAATTCACAAGGTTATTCTACATCTCCACAGCAAGCAGCATCATCAAGCAGCGCCGCCCAGGTAGCCACCTCCATCATTACAAGGCTAGGGGCACCCCTGTGATTCTTTGATTAGTGTTGCACCCACTCTGTTGCGTACTCCATCACCCGTTCTCTCATCTAGGCCATCGCCTACCCCATTGACATCTCCATCTCCACCGACCCTATCGCCATCTCCTACCCCATCTCCATCACATCTACCTACCTAAGCCTCTGCTTAGGCTAGTGCTTCCCCTTCCTCTTCTACTTCCTCTACTCCTATTGCTCCTACTATTTTCACTCCTTCTACCCCCGTTGTTCCCACCATCGCTTCTGCTTCCAACGCCGCTCGGTGCGTCATGTCGATATGTCGACAGTGGACGCCCCGACCTTCTTCTTCGTCCTCTCTATCACCAACACCTTCTTATACATTACCCCTAGTGCCCTCATCACTTCCATCTCCACCATCACCTTCACCACCTACCCTTCAAAAATCACACAACCACTCACCACTATCTCTGCCATCTTCACTGCCTTCATCAACCTCATCTCCACTATCTCTACCATCACCCTCCTTGCCTGAGCCTGAGCAAGTTCTACCTTCACCTTTGCCTTTTCCGCCTACACCTACGCCTTCACTACCACCCACACCTGAGTCAGTCATTGCCATTTTTCCATCCGAACCTTCTTCTTCCACTTCACCATATACTTCCACCCCACAGAGTCGGTGTGCGCTACCTTTGGTGCTCCTTGGGTCTGGTCCCCGGGGAGAGAATGAGCAGAGTCAGGATAGTTCGGTGCCGGTTCTACATTTCAAGAATCAAGATTTTATCTGCCGCATGCCAGTCCACGTCCTGGTCTCTGGCTAATCTGGGGCTGATGAGCCTACTCTCCCCAAGATGGTTGCCAAGAAGAGCTTGTTGTGGAGCAAGGCCCAGATTCAGAGGGGGGGTGAATGAATCCCTCTAAAAAACTTTGCTCAAATAAATGCTTAAATCAACCTGATATGCGAAATTAAAGCAAACAGCTGCAGGGCTGAGACCCCACACAGAACATCAACTAGAGTAAATCAAATGTATATGATCGGTGCTCAGGTAAACCAAATACCCACTAGACGGGAAATATAGATCGAGCCTAAGCATACATCTAGCGAATCAGACAGAGCCATCAAATCACGATGGATGAAGAATTTTTAGTTGGTTCGACCAGACCCACAGTCTGCCTACGTCCACCCCTCACTCCAAACCAGAGTGAGGCTTCCCTTGCAATAGCAAGAACCGCAGACTCAGTCTGCAAACAGACGCTGCCTAACAGCTTGACAAACCGAGGGAGACAAATCCCTCACACCAAGTTCTGTAACTCACAGAAGCTTGGCACCTGGACTTGCTACCCACAAGACCAGGACCGGAGACAATTCTCCCTTCCTCCAAACCGGAGGGTAACCCACAAATAGCGCACTACTGCTTGCGAACCAGAGAATAGTTCTCCCTTCTCCTGAATCCACAGGAGGAACCCGAACTCAAAACAGAGTGTCGAAAACACACGAAGAAAATGCGAAAAGGAGCAACCAAAAGAAAAATCAAAAGAAAAAGGGGACAAATAGTAATCTCCAGTAAGCACGGTCGTTCTGGATTTGATCCACGAACAGAATAGACAGATCTTCAGAAAGAGTAACTGCACTTTCTCTTTCTCTCTCTTTGCTTCCACGATCTCTTCCTCTAGGCTCTCTCTTCTTACTTCTCAGCTCTCTCACTCTCAGGCCACTCCTTCTTCTCTTTCTTTTTCTTCAGCTGTTGGCTCTCTTTTCTTTTCTTCTGGCTTCTTCTTCTACCAGCACCACCACTCTCGCTATATTGGCCACCCTTTTTTTCGAAGGGTATGTATCTTTTTATATGAACAGGGGCTCGATAAGAATCAACTGAAAAGAATCCTACAGAGACTCCCATTCATCCACGTGTTCAGGAATGAGGCTTCTTTCCCCTAGATCACGTGCCCATCATTTCTCCCCTTCCATTCTTTTTCATGGGTCAGCCTTGTGCCTTTAAAGAGCTCAGGTGTTTTTCCTGCGAAGGGAATTGTTCCATGTAAAAGACAGAGTATTGATTAGGTTTAGTTGCAGAAATGTAGAGTTCGTCACGGATGAGCAAACCTTGCACATACCTTAGGCTTATTCAAAACCAGACGTATATTGACCGGGAAATGCGCAAGCTGACACATCCACAGACCTAACCCAAGTGCTATAATGCTTTGCACCGAGTTGCATTTGTACGGACAGGAAGCGACAAAAATGCAAGGCTGTACTGACTTCTGAACGCAAAATGCGAGATATGCACTGAGACTAGTAAAATGACAAAATGTCATACTCATAGAACGGTCATGCACACCTATGCACGAACTTAGTATGGATGTTGCACTGAGGCAAATGTTGCACAGACTCTAAGCCACATCGGACGTGACGCGAGACATGGGATATGCACAAAGTCTAAGACATATGAGATGCAAGGTTAGATGGACACAAGCATGGACTTTTACTAACCAAGAGATGCACGGAGTTAATGTTATTCAGGAGGTGAGAGTATGCACCAGTCGGGATATGCAGTCCAAGCAGGAACTGCACCGAACTGATAAAGATAGGTACAAGACAAAGCTTGCACCAAGACTTGTTTGCACTAAGATGAAGAGACTAGGTTGGGCTGACCAAGCAAGATCTGCACCGAGATGCCAGTCAGAGATGAGCTTAATCAGAGAGAGAGAGACACGACAAAGCTTGCACCGAGTCAGGAGAGGCATGATGCATTTGGATGCACCGAGAAAGAGGATTATCGACAGTATGTGAGCATGAGCAGAGCTTGCACCGAGGCAAGCACTTGTGTATGGGGTGCAAGACTAAACGTGAAGTTCCACCGAGGGATTATGAGCGAGACACTGCATGCACTGACTATGACTTAGTCTATGATATAGCATGGACCACATGGACCATACTCAACAGGTGAAATTGGAGAATTAAAGCACCAATTGCTAAGCATGATTCATCACAAAGTCATTATCAAGACTAGGGTTTTCAGACATGAGTAATCCATCATGTAAAATAGTTCCCAAGGATTAATCAGATATTCTAATCAGATGCACTGACCATAATTCTATCATACATGACTCAGAAATTGTCATTATCAAAACCAGGGTTCCAACAATCTCCCCCTTTTTGATGATGACAACCTAAGGAGTCATGTAAGATAATTCACATAATAAATTGAGTGAAAACAATTTCTATCATGCATATAGCAACCACTGTTTCAGCACAACAAGCAATATAAATCAGGTGTAAACAGTTACCATCAGAACTCTAAGATTCATCAAAAAAAGAAAAACTTAAAGACATCCATAGGGAATGTTTAAAGTTCTCCACAGACAAAAAGTTTTAAGGTCAAAACAAAATCAACCACCAAGTTAAGTTTTAAAAGGAATTTTTAAAGTCATCCAAGATTCAAAAAAAATCATCAGCTACTCAGCAGATCAGCAGATCAGATCACATGATGATTCCTCTCCCCCTTTGTCATTATCAAAAACCATGAGAGCTTCTGGGGTCTCTCGGATCTCTGGGAGGAGCAGAGCTTGAGCTTCCTCGTTGAGGGTGCCTGTCCAGGATGGAGCGCTGAAGAGACTACAAGGAGTTGGACAGTTGCTCAAAGCAGTAGAAAATTATGCCGTTAATAGTGGTCGAGAGAGAGGACATATCCGCTTCCTCAAGTCTGGCTACAACGGCAGCAACTTCAGATTAAGCTTTGTCCAATGCTGTACGGATCTCCTGTTGACCAGTGAGGAGGGGATGATCCAGAGTCCTCATCTTCGCAAGCTCAATGTTGATATCGTAGGTCTTGTCGAGGACATTGACAAGAGTCTTGTAAGAATTGGTCTGAGTGTTCTGAACACTTCTAACCGCCTCCCATATTCCTTCAATCAGACCTAAGAGCTTTCCTAAGAACTCTTGCATCGTATCATCTGCCCTCCATTTTTCAGCCACAAATTGTGTCCACTGCGTATTCACTCTGAGCTCTAGAAGATGTAGTCTTGAGCTCATTTTATTCAGATAAAGATTTGTGTACAGAAGCTGGGAAGATACCATCTTACTCTGATTTTTGACCATGGTTGACAGATGTTGAGCAGATCAAAGACATTTGGCTCACTA
This sequence comes from Amorphophallus konjac, assembly GCA_022559845.1. Taxonomy (NCBI): domain Eukaryota; kingdom Viridiplantae; phylum Streptophyta; class Magnoliopsida; order Alismatales; family Araceae; genus Amorphophallus; species Amorphophallus konjac. The sequence goes on along the minus strand of CM040125.1, from coordinate 170,281,696 downwards.
TTGGCTTCAGTAGAACTTGTAGACATAGTGCTTGAATCAGGATACTCGACATGGTAAGCCAGATGATCTTCCTCAAAGATTTGTGTCTCCTCGGCAAATGGTTCATCTAGATCCTTAGACACTTTGCTTCCTGAAGATTCCCCCACCAGCTCTTTTCCTTTCCTTTTCTTTCCTTCTGGAACTTCTTTGCTATTCTCAACCTTTGCTTCTTCGAGATGGACGAGTTCATCGGCCTTCCTTTTTCCTTGGGCTTCTCCAGAAGGCCCCTCCTCGCTCTTGCTCTCAGAGACATTTTCTCTTTCGGTCATGCTAGTGTCTTGAGTTGGCGACAGATGCTCCTCAGACACCTTCATTTGCCCCTTGCCGTTCATTGACGGAGAAGACATCCCGAAAGATGGCGATGGAGATGAGAGCGACCTCTTTCAGGAAGGGTGAATGTAGATGTCGAAGAGGGTGAAGAGAATGTGAAGAGGCGAGTAGCAGAAAAAAATGGAGAGGGAAAAAAGAGAACTGGAGAGGCGCTCACGGCGGAAAGTCGTGAGAGCGGGAATGAATGACTGGGCGTAGACAGGGAAACTTGAGCGACACTCTAGGGTAAAATAATATATAAAATATATTATCGCTTTTACCCGGTGCACTTTTTGTACCCAACCTACCCTTCTCGTGTATATGATATTTTTCTTCACCTCTTTTATAGTCTTGGGCGTATTTAGCTCATATCTTATACGTTTGTTGCTCAAAGAATTCATATTTTATTGCACAGCCAATGGAGATGAACATACCCCCTTTTTACACAGAACAATGTCCAGTTATTACAATTCATCAAAAATTATTCATCATTTTCATAGAATAAGTCTGGTTTACAAAAGTATGTCTTATATTGCGTTTAAGTCCTGTTTTAGCTTCCGAAGAAGAACCAGAGTCAACCATTACCATTCATTTTTTTTCTTCTATTTTTTTTAAAAGAAAAAGGAGCATTCCGATAGGACTGGTCTTTTTACACAAGGAGACATGTTTATAAGACACCAGAGTCCCTGGTTACTCATGACAATCTACCTTTATGCCATCTTTAATGAACAGAGATAGCTCATTTCTTCAAGACATAGTTTTTAGATTTCTTTAATCTAGATAACCAGTTTCTCAAAAATTTTGCCATTGCTCTGCCATTTCAGTTGTATTACTTAATGGCGTATTCCCTAGCCTACATTCATATTAGCTTGAAGACATGATTTAAAACACTCTATAAGACAACCTCTTCTGCCAGTTTATCCCAATACTCATGATTTTCAGATTGATGAAATCATTTAGTTGGGCACTTCCAGATATCAGAGATATTTTCAGCTCCATTGAAGTACTTTCAAGAGTCCTCTTGAACAATTTACTATAAAATATAATCTTTATAGGCCAAAGATCACTCAATTGGGAAGATCAACATTTTTATACACTACTAGGCGTGGTAAAAAAAATGCACCATGGACCAGGATAATAATGTTCCATTCATTGCTCCCCCTAAGTGTCAGCCCAAGTGACATGAATTTAGATAAGAAGGGATGGATCATTTGATGATAAAGATGAAAGATGAAGAAGTGAGCTTTCCAACGACATTGGAGAAGAGGTCGAAAATTGGTGTAGGGTTGCAGACAGCTTCTATCCAAGGGCATCCTTAGCTAACTCTTGACCCAACCACTTCTGACTAGACCTGTCAAATTCAGCTCATCATCTCATATTGAATACTTCTAGTTTTCAAACTCATAGAGTGCACCAACTACTTCATTCCACTCAGAATAGTTCAGCTCCCCCTTACTGAGTGCCAAGAACCCAATCAAGCATCACTTTGTTTTTCTTGCAGATACACAGATGTGTATGCATGTTTTATTTCTTGACGCATATGCAAGCATTCAATTGACTCCTTTTAGATTTTCATACCAGTGATTTGTGTAAAGAACTAACATGAGGGGAGTGAGATAATTCATGTGGTTTTCCATAGCTATGCAACAGCTTCAATCATTTGTATGCATTCATCTAGATAGTAATGCAGAGTAATGAAACAGAGTTTGGAAGAAAAATCTGAAATGTGCAGACCTGGGGCTTTCTTCCTCAATGCCTTGGTTCATTTACCCCTTTATTTCTTGACCAAGGCATATCTGCAACAGTTTTGTCAGTTTATTCCAGCAGGAACCCAAGCAACCTTGGGTCCTGTATTAACCTTAACAGGTGTTCTGAGCAATTTTTTAGCCGCATTGTCATCAAGTTTCATCAAATAGCAATTAGCCATAGAATGTCCAAATTTTCCACAATATCTACATGCACCAAAAGGGTTTTTAATATTATGATGCACATTGACAGAGCCACGAACTCTAGGTGCATTTTCATGGAAGTATCTATTTCTATCATAGAAGCTGTTCCTATTTATTTTACCAAACTTGTTTTCCTTAACATGATGTCTAGCATTTTTGAAATTTGCCCGCCAATTTTGAAGGTGCCAACAGTCCTGGACTGTATGGCCATGCTTTCTACAGTGAGAGCACTTGAGAGAATTTCTCTTGAATGAGCCTGACCAGCATTCAGTGGCCTTGTGACCAATCTTTTTACAGTTGAAGCAAGTGATGTGCTGGTTCATTGAAACAAATTCTCTCTTAAAACCATGTTGGCTTGCAGGGAATTTAACATGATATGAATGAGGTTTTTTCTTACCATTTCCAAACCAACACTGAGCAACAGCGTGTCCTAATTTACCACAATTAGAACATGTAACACTCTTTTTCTGAGTGTCAGGGAACATGGCTTGAAGATCCCTAGCATGCATTTTTCTAGCATTCAGATCATCTGATTCCATTAAGTTGCATTCATGCATCAAGTGACCAATCTTGTTACAGTAATAACATTTCATGAGTTCTCTTTTATGTGCATGTCTAGGTGTATTAGTGTGTTTTACAGCATGCACATTTTCAATATGAGTGTGATTCAATCCTTTCTTCACATGACTGGCCTTTTCCATTTTTCCAGTCTGTTTCTGATTTTTCTGAACATCAGGTTGTTCATTTTCTGAGGTGGTGGCTACATTTGATGCTTTGATAAAGGTTGTCATTAGCTTGTTTTTGAAAGCCTTTTTGTTGACAATGTTGTAGCCTAACCCTTCCTTTTGAGCATTCACCTTAACTCCTAGCAATATGTCCAGACTTTCTTTTCCATCAACAAATTTAGACAAGACTTTGTTCAAATCCTGAATTTCATTTTCAAGAGATGCAATGTGTATTTCATAACTAGCAATCTCTTGATCGCTGCAAATGACAGCTTCATTCAACACTTTATTAGCATTTTTGTATTCTTCGATCTCCTTTCTCAGCTCATCAACTTTTTCAGTTTCGTTTGTACAGATGATTTTCCCTTTTTCCAAGGTAAGAAGTCTTTCAGACATGGCATTGTTCAACAGTTTTAATTTTTCAATTTCTTCTTTAAGCTTATTATTTTGAACTAATTCATTTATTAAAACTTGATCATCTGTATTGGCTTCCTCTCTCTCTTTAAATTTAGAAGCTTCCTTCAGGTTTTTTTTGAAGTTGTTCAATATTTTTCTGCAACTCCATGTTTACAGATTTGATGGCTTCAATTTTTTCAGCTAACAAATTCTTCTCTTGATCAAGTTTTCTAGATTTTTCTTGGTTTTCTTTAACAGATTTTCTAAGGGAATCATTTTCAGATTTTACCTTGTTTAATTCTGAGTTAACTTGTTCAAGATCCTTCAGAAGTTTCAGCAAATTTTGATTATTAGATTTACACGCATCATGAGATCGCTCCAGCTCCAAGTAATTTTCATCTGTGAGATCAAAGATATTCTGACTAGTTTTCTTTTTCAATTTTTTGTATTGTTTTCTAAGTTTTTCATGTGACTCTAGCAGATCACCATATGCATTCTGCCAATCATTCAGAGTATAACTCTCGAAAGGGTTTACCTGATCATCATCCTCGTCTCCATCTTGGTTGCTACTTTCATAGCTTCCATTAGCCATCATGCAACTGTCCTCCCTTTTTCTGTGAACTACCTTTAGTTTCTCCAGAACGTCCTTTGCAGACCTGCAGTCAAGAAGAGAAGGATGTAAGACCTCATCAATAGCTGTTTTTATCAGATTCAGGACTTTCTGATTTTCCTCGTGCTTTAATCTGTGAATGTCGGTCCACTTGGTCATTTTCTTTGGTAATCTATGAGGACCATGCGAAATTAATTTCGATAGATCAGGATCAGTTGTGATTACACTTCTGCGCAGACTTGTGAACCATGATTCAAAGTTCGAACCGTTGAAGATCGGCGGATGAGCCATGGATCTAAGACAGCAACCGGATACGTTCCACACAGACATAGGATCCACTTGGAATCGATAAATCTGGGCAGTAAGAACCTGCTCTGATACCAATTGTTGTGGAGCAAGGCCCGGATTCAGAGGGGGGGTGAATGAATCCCTCTAAAAAACTTTGCTCAAATAAAAGCTTAAATCAATCTGATATGCGGAATTAAAGCAAACAGCTGTAGGGCTGAGACCCCACATAGAACATCAACTAGAGTAAATCAAATGTATATGATCGGTGCTCAGGTAAACCAAATACCCACTAGACGGGAAATATAGATCGAGCCTAAGCATACATCTAATGAATCAGACAGAGCCATCAAAACACGATGGACAAAGAGTTTTTAGGTGGTTCGGCTAAACCCACAGTCTGCCTACGTCCACCCCTCACTCCAAACCAGAGTGAGGCTTCCCTTGCAATAGCAAGAACCGCAAACTCAATCTGCAAATAGACGCTACCTAACAGCTTGACAAACCGAGGGAGACAAATCTCTCACACCAAGTTCTGCAACTCACAGAAGCTTGGCACCTGGACTTGCTACCTACAAGACCAGGACCGGAGACAATTCTCCCTTCCTCCAAACCGGAGGGTAACCCACAAATAGTGCACTACTACTTGCGAACCGGAGAATAGTTCTCCCTTCTTCTGAATCCACAGGAGGAACCGAACTCAAAACAGAGTGTCGGAAACACACGAAGAAAATGCGAAAAGGGGCAACCAAAAGAAAAATCAAAAGAAAAACGGGACAAATAGTAATCTCTAGTAAGCACGGTCGTTCTGGATTTGATCCACGAACAGACTAGACAGATCATCAGAAAGAGTAACTGCACTTTCTCTTTCTCTCTCTTTGCTTCCACGATCTCTTCCTCTAGGCTCTCTCTTCTCACTTCTCAGCTCTCTCACTCTCTGGCCACTCCTTCTTCTCTCTCTTTTTCTTCAACTGCTGGCTCTCTTTTCTTTTCTTCTGGCTTCTTCTTCTACCAGCACCACCACTCTCGCTATATTGGCCACCCTTTTCTTCGAAGGGTATGTATCTTTTTATATGAACAGGGGCTCGATAAGAATCAACTGAAAAGAATCCTACGGAGACTCCCATTTGTCCACGTGTTCAGGAATGAGGCTTCTTTCCTAGATCACGTGCCTATCATTTCTCCCCTTCCATTCTTTTTCATGGGTCAGCCTTGTGCCTTTAAAGAGCTCAGGTGTCTTTCCTGCGAAGGGAATTGTTCCCTGTAAAAGATAGAGTATTGATTAGGTTTACTTGCAGAAATGTAGAGTTCATCACGGATGAGCAAACCTTGCACATACCTCAGGCTTATTCAGACCAGACGTATATTGACCGGGAAATGCGCAAGCAGACACATCCACAGACCTAACCCAAGTGCTATAATGCTTTGCACCGAGTTGCATTTGTACGGACAGGAAGCGACAAAAATGCAAGGCTGTACTGACTTCTGAACGCAAAATGCGAGATATGCACTGAGACTAGTAAAATGACGAAATGTCATACTCATAGAATGGTCATGCACACCTATGCACGAACTTAGTATGGATGTTGCACCGAGGCAAAGGTTGCACAGACTCTAAGCCACGCCGGACGCGACGCGAGACATGGGATATGCACAAAGTTTAAGACATATGAGATGCAAGGTTAGATGGACACAAGCACGGACTTTGACTAACCAAGATATGCACGGAGTTAATGTTATTCAGGAGGTGAGAGTATGCACCAGTCGGGATATGCAGTCCAAGCAGGAACTGCATCGAACTGATAAAGATAGGTACAAGACAAAGCTTGCACCAAGACTTGTTTGCACTGAGATGAAGAGACTAGGTTGGGCTGACCAAGCAAGATATGCACCGAGATGCTGGTCAGAGATGAGCTTAATCAGAGAGAGAGAGACACGACAAAGCCTGCACCGAGTCAGGAGAGGCATGATGCATTTGGATGCACCGAGAAAGAGGCTTATCGACAGTATGTGAGCATGAGCAGAGCTTGCACCGAGGCAAGCACTTGTGTGTGGGGTGCAAGACTAAACGTGAAGTTCCACCGAGGGATTATGAGCGAGACACTGCATGCACTGACTATGACTTAGTCTATGACATAGCATGGACCACATGGACCATACTCAACAGGTGAAATTGGAGAATTAAAGCACCAATTGCTAAGCATGATTCATCATAAAGTCATTATCAAGACTAGGGTTTTCAGACATGAGTAATCCATCATGCAAAATAGTTCACAAGGATTAATCAGATATTCTAATCAGATGCACTGACCATAATTCTATCATACATGACTCAAAAATTGTCATTATCAAAACCAGGGTTCCAACAGAGCTCTCTCGCATTAGTGCCAATTTCTTCTCAAGCAAGACCGGTGGCAATCTCATTGCTCGCTGGGGAGTTCACCATTGATGCTGTTATCACTTCTCGCTCTGTTGCCATTCAGATGACTGGTCAGGAAGGGTTCTCTACTGGCATTGTGCTAAGTCGTACGGCTGCCAAGAGTTTCTTGCATTCTATGTTCAAGGGGCAGTTTGCCATATTTTTGGGACTTACTAAGGACATTCTACGATTTTTATGCAATATCCCTCGGTTTATTAGCAAGCCAACCATGTCAACATCGTGTATCAATCTCCCTCAGTTTCATCCTTCTCTTCTATCAAGGGAGCTATGCTTCACAACTGATTGCCTAGTGGAGTTGCTGAATCTCATGCTTCTTGTGTCGAGTGATAAAACTCCATAGTTTTACTGTGCTCATCATCCTGAGGAGTTACTTGCTCAAGAATGTCATGATGTTGCTAGCGCTGGGTGTTTAGGGGCAACCGCCTCGACGAAGTTGCATGTTCACAACCGGGCTAGGCTATCTGCCAGATGGGCCCATTATTTGAGAAGATATTACAGATTGAGAAGCCCAAAGGTCCGAGACCGCGCCAGACGGGTCCATTTCTGAGGGATTTCTGTCAAGAAGAGAGGGTGGCACAAGTTTAAGGGCCGCCAGTTATGCACTCAGGGGATCACTTATCCTTCTTTTCCCATTCCTTTATCATTTCTCTTGCTCAGCTCCCACCCTTGGGTGGTGTACCTTCCTTCTTCCGATCTTGTTTCTATGATTTTCTCCTCTTTTCCTGGGTCCATGAACCCCTATTCCTGTTCTTCTAAATCTAGGCCTCAACCTAGGCCCTCTTTTCATCTCGATTTCGGGACATCTTCTGATTCTTCCCCCTCTCAGTCGGGTCCTCCGGATCTTTCTAATCTTCATTCTCTACTCCACACGCATCATCCGAGGCCTCCGGATCTCTTCTTTAGTTCCCACGTTCAATTTTTATTTGATTCTTCTATTCCTTCAAAATTTTCAGATTCTGCTTCTGATTCTTCTCCGACTCCGTCGGATGATTACTCCTCTTCTTCCTTATCCTTACAGCAGTCCAATCATTATTTTTCTGTTCATTCTTTATCACCCTTTCAGGGTTCTCACCCTTTTTCTTGCTATTTTTGAGACTTTAGTTCGCCTTGATCTTGGTTAATCTCTATTCATTCTGTAGCCTATTCCTTGTTATCAGGGTCTCTGCACCCTAGTGAGGGAGTTCTAGCCCTCACCTCTCTTCCTTTTTATCCTTCTTCATCCAGTTTGGCGTCCGCCGCTCTTTCATGTCAAGGGATCTCTGATCCTTGTTATCCTCTCCTTCTTTGTCCTGTAAAGCAAGGAACGATGAAGTCACTGATCGGGACTACTTTAGGATGATGGTTTCCATGCTATGGATTTACAAGGTATCCTTATTTTGTGTACGAGTATGCTTTCATTTCTGTCATTTTGTTTACATCCTACGCATGGATGTAATGTTGATTCCTTCACAATAAGTGGCTTTAGGAAGTTTGGTTAGTTAGGTCTAGTCAAAATCAGTTCGCTTCTGCAGCACCTTAGGCTGGTGATAGCTCCATGCTGCGAGTCTAGTTCTTTCCCCGATTGTTGAGGGTGCCCGTTTAGCATGAGTTTTTCACACACTACACAACGAGCTATAGCCAATTTCCTCTTGGGCAACACCATTGCTGCTTTGGCCATTCTTTCGGTATGCACAAAGGCTTTTTCTCTTCTCTGCTCGGCCGAATGCAGGGGCGAGAGATGGACGGATAAGATGACCAACCTAGGGGCTCCCTAATACGAGAGGGGTCTCAAATAGGGGCAGTCTTATGACCCTTGAAAATGAGCTTTCATGCAAAATCTAGCCAATTAGGGTTATAAAATCAAGAAGATCATTGAAATATGTCAAAAATTATGAATTAAAGGTATGACAAGAGTGGCAATACAGATCCCCATGGGACGTCATGAGCCCAGTCGTATGCGTGCCTGATATTAGTGGGTCCAAAAATCAAAGACACAGCCCCGGCGCAACAGACTATCTCTTTGAGGGATAGTGCCCTGGAAGGAAGTCAAGTCTTGATGTCTCTCATCCTGCATAATGCTTGTCTACAGTTTTCTTCTTTTTCTCCCTCTTAGGCTGGGTTGTATCTCGGGTATGGCTTAGTAGGGGCACCGTTCATTAGAGGTGGTTGGTTGTAGCACGCCACCCTTAAATGCACGCCCTTCTCAAGGGAAGTCTTTAATAAGAGGGGAGGAATGACCACTCCTAGCCAGTCATTTGAGCCTATTTTTGGGTGCTGTAGATAGCTTTGTCAAAATAAAATAAAAATAGATATGTCAAAAATTCAAAACAAAAAAAATCAAATATTTCAAAAATAAAAAAAGATAGATATTGTCAAAATCTATAAAATTAGATATTCCAAAAATCCAAAAAAATCATAAAATTGTCAAAAAAATGTGTCTTTTGTTTTTTATCTCCTTGTTATTTCTTGAGGACATGTATAATCTTTTTGTTGAGTGTGCAGGTTGCAGGTGTCGAGGCTTCCTTGCTCTTTATCTTTTGCTCTGTCTCCTGATCACATCTTTCGATCTGTTCATCTCTTCAACCTTGTCCCTCGATTTGTTCTGAACCTTATGTCCTTCTCAGCTTTCGTTCATCTCGCTTCCTCATCTTGTCTCCATGAGAGGGTTTTGCCTTACGATTTGGAACCTGGCAGTTTTGCTTCATCTGATCTTGGGTTTGTTGAAGAGCGTATTTGTCTTGTCCTTGTCCCACGTATTTGTCTTTTGTCCCCCGTGGTTGTCGTTCTACACGTGTTTTTTGGTCACACATGTTTTTTGTCCCACGTGTCTGTTGTCTCACGTGTTGTGGTCGTCTCATGTTGTTGTCCCGCCGTGTTCTTATCCCCCCATGTTTCATCCCTTATATTGTTTTTTGTCCCATGGTGTTCTCATCCCACTCTGTTGTCCCACCGTGTTTCTTGTCCCACCGCGTGTGTTGTCGCACCGCGCTATGTTGTCTTGTCCCACCGTGTTTTCCACGCACGCTTGCTGGTTGTTCTTGTGATGTTTTGCTTATGATATCGTGATATGTTGTTATGTTGTTATATTTCGTACATCTTTGTTATGTTATGTTTTGTTTGTCTTCTTGCTTGTTTATCTCTTGTGTGTTTGTCTTGTTATCTGAATTCAAAAATCCAAAATTGTCATTTCGCCTGCGCATGTAAGTCAGGTATGGCTCTCTATCCCTCCTCTTTGTTGCATTACTATATGGTATTTATATGATATTATATCATCTCAAGGACCGGCTGGTTCTCCGTGTGTTCTGGGATCTGATGTTCCCCTTTACCAAAAACTATGATGATCTAGGATGATGTGAAACGGCTACGGTCTAGTGCAGAATGACCCTTAGACCTATGCATCCACAAGCATACAAGTGAATATGAACCCTTGGACGTACTTCGCAACACAATCTCAAAGCAAGCGATAATTGCAACGTTTTCAACACCACGTTCACACGCGTCCCCTTGGTGACTTGGTGATACCAAGAGAGGGTGTTGGGACAAGACCCTAGCTGGTTAGGAACCAGCACCGCTATGTGTTAGCCCTCCCGCAAGTGTGGAGCCCGATTCGTGGGCGGCCGGGTGCCTTGGGGGCACTAGGACTCTCTTTCTCACTCAACCACGATGGCCCACTCAAGGGCGGTGGCAACGGGACCGGGCACTCTCGTTCTAACCAGCGGATTGCAGCGTAAATATTAAATGAGCAGAAAGACGAGGGAGCAAGGGTGAGAGAATACCTGACCGGCGTGAAGACGCCGATCCCGCTCGGAGACGAGGGCGAGCGGGGAAGTGTGTTCCCCGCACACTGCGCCGGTGACGCTTGAACCTGTTTATTACAATTACCACGTCCCACAAGTGGGGGAAGAGGGATGAATTATTACACCAAACACTACCTCCACGCAGGGAGGGGCGTTAAGCCGGCCAGGCGGGGGACGGGAATCGGGTAAGAGCTAAGGACGGTGGACTGTGCTGTTCTGTCCGCTTGCTGAAGTTCTGACCCCTGATCACTGTTTGGGACGTAGTTCCCGCTCCAGAATTTTGCCGGTGACGTGGCTGGTGGGGTTCTCTTCTTCACTGGACCCTGGTCGACTGTGAATTTTCTGAGAATTTTGTCTGGCCGCCGCTGGCCGTGGTGGCGGTACGAACAGGGATGAAGATTCTGGTACTCTGATCAATCTGTCTGCAACAGCAGGTTGCCGGTGATGCTGCGGACGCTCCCAAGCTCCGATTCACGAACGGCGGGTGGCGTTGGAACCGTCTGGGGGTCTACTTTCCAGCAAATCTGGTCTCGCTGTCGTCTGAGGTCGGTGGAGACGGGGAGGGCCGAAAGAGTGCTGACTGGTCGGAGCAACCTGACTGGGACAGAACCGACTGACCTGTGAGAAAAAGGGGATAACTTCGTCCCTCGACCCCGGATGGCCGTTCCGCTTGCTGTTCCTGGTACCAGACTTGAAGGGGAGAAAATTTGATGAAGAGACCCGTGTCAGATTCTGCCGCCGGCGGTCGTGGGAAGCTCCCTTCTCCGGCTCAAGTCCACTGCAGGTCTTGTCTTGCGCAGTCGGGGGAGAACCGCCACTGTGAACAGTCCCGAGCTCGGATCAACGCGAAATCGCCTCGCCTGCGAAGTAGACCCCGAGCTCTTTCCGTGGATGGGTGGTACGCCTTCAGAAGATGCCGGATGAGCCCCGAACAGACGTGATCTTCAGGATCCTTTTCTGCTGCCAGCGAACTAACTAGAGAGGGGGGTGAGGGGAGGGAGAGGGTGAAGTGAAAATGGAGGTCTTGGCTAGTGTTGGAGTTGTAGGGTGATGGCAGGAGGGGGAGGAGGTGTGAGGTGGTGAGGGGGTCGGATCTGGTGTGGGGATGGGGCAGGGGGTGGAGGGGCCGAAGCTGGTAGGGGTGGGGTGTGGTTCGGCCAAGGCAAGATGGTAGGGTGTGGGAGAAGGTGTTTGCGCAGCCAGCCAAGGGAGGGGTGGCTTGGGTCGCACCAAGGCCTTGAATGGGGTGTGGGGAAGTGGGAGGGATGCTTGGGGGAGAGGGAGGGGTGTATGGGGGGTGGTGAATGTGTATGGGGAATGGGAAGGGTCACTTGGGAAGAGGGGGGGGGATTGAATGGAATTAATGGCCTAGGGGAGGTGAAGGGGTGGAGGGGGTGAGGTGGCAGCTGAGGTGGCAGATGGGAGGGGAGGTGAAGGGGCTGGTTCGCCCAAGGTTGAGGGGGAGAGAGAGAGGAGGAGAGAGAGAAGGGGCCGGCCCCTTTAGGAGAGGGAGAGAGTGAATGCTTAGAGATAGAGAGAAAGAGGGAGAGAAATCTCAATGTGGACTCAAAATTATCAATTCTTCATTAACCTCTTCAAGTGGGGATTGGGGTCCTTATATAGGAGACCCACAATTTACATTAAGTCCTCACATTGTGGACTAATGACAGAAGATCAAGGGTCATGGGAAGGGGCGCCCATGGGCTTGGCCAATGACTTGGCCCAATAAGACATACTAGCCCATTAACTCACTTGGCCACTTAATGAAGACCTTAGACTTAGGTAAATGACTAACTTACTTAGGTACTAGACTCAATAAGAGGGAAAATTACATAGATAAGACTCAAGAAAATGAGAAAATTACATGGCTGGACTCAGAAAATGATGGCGAACAAAATGGCAAGCAATATGATCCTCGGAGAAATGTGAAGGGGTAATTGATGTCCCCATCATACTCCCGGGGTGCGAAGGACTCGACTCCGTCGAGTAAAGACCGTCCCTGCTGCGATACTGCTCCAACAGGTCGGGCGCAAGCTGCTGGAGGTCTTCCCTACTCACCCAGGCGTCGTCCGAGGGTGGACGGCCCTTCCACCGGACCAAGTACCTCTCATGGACCTTGTTCCTCGTGCTGGTGGTCTGTTCATCCAATATTCGCGCCACAGTATCACGCTGGTCCCTCAGGTTTGGTGGAGCTCTCGGGGGTGTGGGGGCACTCTCAAGGGATGAATCTGGCTGGATATCCTTACTGGGTGCCATCGTGGGGCCCTTGTAGGGCACCAGGTCCGCCACATTGAATGTGGGGTTAACTCCGTACTCCTCTGGGAGATCTAACACATAAGCATTGGTGCCAAGACGTTCCAGCACCCGGAAGGGACCAGTCCCATGTGCCCTCAACTTTGAGGCATTCCCTGGGAATAACCTTTCAGTTCTCACCATCACATAGTCACCAATGTGGAACTCCTGGTGGCGGTGGTGTGAATCAGCTGCTCTCTTGTAAATTTCATTGCTTTTGTTGTTGTTGTTGCGAATATGCTCATGCAACCTTGTGGGTGTTGACTCACTAGTGGATGAAGGGGGTCCTGGACAACCATAAGTGGAGCTATCATGTAATGTGACTAGGTACAGCTTGATGGACCTAGGAGGGCCGGGGCAGCCGTGTGTCAACCTATCATGCATGGGGGTGATGTATGTTGGGGGGCCCGGACATCCACATATGCTCCTAGCATGAATATGACCCATGATGAATGAAGGGGGGCCATGACTCCCGAATATAGACCAATCATGCATCCTTCTTGCCATGTGGGTAACAGGGATGAATGGACCTGACTTAAGAATCATGTCAAGAGATGTGGCGTGACAAGGCAAATGCATTCCTATTCCCTGGGTGATTTCCATGTGGGAGGTTGGGTGATGTCCTTTGGGCTCCCACTTACAGAGGTCGAAGGGGTCTAGGAAGGGGAATGGCATGGAGTGGGTCAACCCCTCATCCTTTAGGGTGGTGTCTTCTAAGTTGAGTGGGCCATGGATGAGGTGGGCTTGTCTTGTCATGGTGAGTGGGAGTAGAGAAAGGTTGGGGGTGGATAAGTTGGGTGAGTCATGGGTGGAGAGGGCTTGGCCCTTCATGATAGGTGGAGGTGGGAATAAGTGGATAGCGGGTGATGTGGATGAGTCATGGATGGTCCCTGACTCCCATTGGAAGGGGTCAAATGGATCGTGGAATGGGTTTCTTAGGGGAATGACCTCCATGTCCTCAGAATCAAAAGATGGGGAGTCAGCTTTCTTTGGGCTGAGGTTGTGAGTGGGATGATCAGCCACGGATGGGGCTCCTTGCATTCGGCCCAAGATAAGCATTTCTAAGTCATGGATGGCTTTAGGTTCGTCGGGTGTGGGGAGGATTAGAAGGAGGTCGCTAGTGTAGCAACCTACAGTGTAAGCTATGGTGATGGATCCGACACATAGATGTAGGAGGTCAACGCTCCTAGGTTGGTTAGCCATTGTGGCCAACATGTCGGTCAACTCTATTTGCCATGCTAGGCCCTTAAGAAGGTCATCCCAACTCTCAACCTCATAGGAGGATTGGATAGTGGTGTGATAGGAGGAGAGAGGGACTATGGGGAGGTGTTGTTCCATGGGAGGGTAGGCATGGGCCATCATCTCTCTAATTGGGCTACCCATCAACCAGCTAACAAGGGTATCTCCTAAAATAAGCTCGGTCCCATCTAGAGAGGGTGGTGTAGGGTGAGGGTTACCATGTGAGTTTTTTTCTTCAATTTGGACATGTGTGGTCTCCATGTTGGGAATTGGGTCCGGGGTGTTCACAACTTTGGGGTCGGGTATGGGTTCCTCCTCCAAAGAGGTGAGAGAGTATGTTCGGGGTGGGGTGGTGATGGTAGGTGCATGGCGCCCCCAAGGTGATGAGCAAGGTCGGAATTGGGTTGGGGTTGGAAGTGGAGGTAGTGGGAGTCTAGGTTGGGGTAGGTTTGTAGTTGGAAGTGGAAGGTGGGATGGGTGAAGACAGTTGGATTGGTCGATCTTGGGTGGGGCATCCCTTATAGGGGATAATGGAGGGGTAGCAGTAGGGGTTACGGGGGTTTGGGGAGTATGGGTCTCATGGGGAATAGTGAGTTGCGGGGTGGTGACCGGTGCGGGCCTAGGTGGAGGGGTGGGCACGGGATCCACTTGGGTTTGAACGGTGAGGGTTATGGAAGTGAGTTTTAGTTGGGGAAGGTTGGTGGGGATTGGGTTTTCCTGACTTGACTCTTGGCATTGTGCCTCAAATTCTTCCTCCCATTCAAGGGGAGATTCATGAACTTCAATCACTTCCCCAACTCTTTGGGGTGGAGGGGTTGGGTAGGGATTTGTGGGTTGGAGGGTGGTGGCCGTCATGGGCTTAGGTGGATGAGAGAGGACATGGGTGTTGTTGAATCGGAAGGCCCCCGGAAGGTGTGACGGATGCACAAGGCAAGTCCGACGTGTCGGGTCAATGGTGGCATTCCTTTCATCTAGCCATCTCCTTCCTAGGATTATGCAAGGTCCCGCCATAGTGCCAATTTGACACCAAGCTCCATCACAGTACATGGTCTTCCCAAACCATTTATGGAATTCAACGAAGACTCGGTCTCCGTCGTGCACGATTTGTCCGGCCCTAGAAAGAGAGGCAACAATATCGGGAGATACCCAATTATCGGGCTCTAAGTCAATGAAGTCAATTTCCGTAGGTTCTCCACTGGGTAGGTATGCAAGAAATATGATTGGGAGAGGGATCATGTGGTCCGTAGACTCTTTGACAGTGGGTGGTGGACTATGCATGTGACGATCTGTCGGAGACTCTAATGCAATCGTTCCCATGGACTAGACTTGTAGAGACAAGTCTAAAACTTGCTCTGATACCACTTGATGTGAAACGGCTACGGTCTAGTGCAGAATGACCCTTAGACCTATGCATCCACAAGCATACAAGTGAATATGAACCCTTGGACGTACTTCGCAACACAATCTCAAAGCAAGCGATAATTGCAACGTTTTCAACACCACGTTCACACGCGTCCCCTTGGTGACTTGGTGATACCAAGAGAGGGTGTTGGGACAAGACCCTAGCTGGTTAGGAACCAGCACCGCTATGTGTTAGCCCTCCCGCAAGTGTGGAGCCCGATTCGTGGGCGGCCGGGTGCCTTGGGGGCACTAGGACTCTCTTTCTCACTCAACCACGATGGCCCACTCAAGGGCGGTGGCAACGGGACCGGGCACTCTCGTTCTAACCAGCGGATTGCAGCGTAAATATTAAATGAGCAGAAAGACGAGGGAGCAAGGGTGAGAGAATACCTGACCGGCGTGAAGACGCCGATCCCGCTCGGAGACGAGGGCGAGCGGGGAAGTGTGTTCCCCGCACACTGCGCCGGTGACGCTTGAACCTGTTTATTACAATTACCACGTCCCACAAGTGGGGGAAGAGGGATGAATTATTACACCAAACACTACCTCCACGCAGGGAGGGGCGTTAAGCCGGCCAGGCGGGGGACGGGAATCGGGTAAGAGCTAAGGACGGTGGACTGTGCTGTTCTGTCCGCTTGCTGAAGTTCTGACCCCTGATCACTGTTTGGGACGTAGTTCCCGCTCCAGAATTTTGCCGGTGACGTGGCTGGTGGGGTTCTCTTCTTCACTGGACCCTGGTCGACTGTGAATTTTCTGAGAATTTTGTCTGGCCGCCGCTGGCCGTGGTGGCGGTACGAACAGGGATGAAGATTCTGGTACTCTGATCAATCTGTCTGCAACAGCAGGTTGCCGGTGATGCTGCGGACGCTCCCAAGCTCCGATTCACGAACGGCGGGTGGCGTTGGAACCGTCTGGGGGTCTACTTTCCAGCAAATCTGGTCTCGCTGTCGTCTGAGGTCGGTGGAGACGGGGAGGGCCGAAAGAGTGCTGACTGGTCGGAGCAACCTGACTGGGACAGAACCGACTGACCTGTGAGAAAAAGGGGATAACTTCGTCCCTCGACCCCGGATGGCCGTTCCGCTTGCTGTTCCTGGTACCAGACTTGAAGGGGAGAAAATTTGATGAAGAGACCCGTGTCAGATTCTGCCGCCGGCGGTCGTGGGAAGCTCCCTTCTCCGGCTCAAGTCCACTGCAGGTCTTGTCTTGCGCAGTCGGGGGAGAACCGCCACTGTGAACAGTCCCGAGCTCGGATCAACGCGAAATCGCCTCGCCTGCGAAGTAGACCCCGAGCTCTTTCCGTGGATGGGTGGTACGCCTTCAGAAGATGCCGGATGAGCCCCGAACAGACGTGATCTTCAGGATCCTTTTCTGCTGCCAGCGAACTAACTAGAGAGGGGGGTGAGGGGAGGGAGAGGGTGAAGTGAAAATGGAGGTCTTGGCTAGTGTTGGAGTTGTAGGGTGATGGCAGGAGGGGGAGGAGGTGTGAGGTGGTGAGGGGGTCGGATCTGGTGTGGGGATGGGGCAGGGGGTGGAGGGGCCGAAGCTGGTAGGGGTGGGGTGTGGTTCGGCCAAGGCAAGATGGTAGGGTGTGGGAGAAGGTGTTTGCGCAGCCAGCCAAGGGAGGGGTGGCTTGGGTCGCACCAAGGCCTTGAATGGGGTGTGGGGAAGTGGGAGGGATGCTTGGGGGAGAGGGAGGGGTGTATGGGGGGTGGTGAATGTGTATGGGGAATGGGAAGGGTCACTTGGGAAGAGGGGGGGGGATTGAATGGAATTAATGGCCTAGGGGAGGTGAAGGGGTGGAGGGGGTGAGGTGGCAGCTGAGGTGGCAGATGGGAGGGGAGGTGAAGGGGCTGGTTCGCCCAAGGTTGAGGGGGAGAGAGAGAGGAGGAGAGAGAGAAGGGGCCGGCCCCTTTAGGAGAGGGAGAGAGTGAATGCTTAGAGATAGAGAGAAAGAGGGAGAGAAATCTCAATGTGGACTCAAAATTATCAATTCTTCATTAACCTCTTCAAGTGGGGATTGGGGTCCTTATATAGGAGACCCACAATTTACATTAAGTCCTCACATTGTGGACTAATGACAGAAGATCAAGGGTCATGGGAAGGGGCGCCCATGGGCTTGGCCAATGACTTGGCCCAATAAGACATACTAGCCCATTAACTCACTTGGCCACTTAATGAAGACCTTAGACTTAGGTAAATGACTAACTTACTTAGGTACTAGACTCAATAAGAGGGAAAATTACATAGATAAGACTCAAGAAAATGAGAAAATTACATGGCTGGACTCAGAAAATGATGGCGAACAAAATGGCAAGCAATATGATCCTCGGAGAAATGTGAAGGGGTAATTGATGTCCCCATCATAGGAGCATACGGTTAATCATTGGATAGGCCGTTAGCTTGAGTCGGGTGGGGGACGATGGACTCTGTCTTGCACGCCGTGGTTGCAAGAAGACTCTTGACCCCGTCTTGCTCGGTCTAGCAATATTATCCTTGAGTACTTTCTATTTTAACTTTCTTTGCATTCATTTTTATAATTTCTTTATTTTAGCCCAGCATGCATCATGTCATTTTTGAGCATTTACGCCACGTTATTGTTCAGGGTTTTCTCCTTAGCAATGGCTAATTGAACTTAATTCTCTTGAATAAGAGATTCTCATTCCACTCCGAGTTTGAACATCTTCTATAATCTATTCGCTTGGTCTGGTTGGCCAATGTGATTCTTGTCTAGATTTTATCTCATTATTTCCTTTCAACTTTTCAGCTATGGCCTTTCTGATCCCCTCAGTGGCTCTGGATTGTGTCCCCTAATGAGGTTGGTCGTGTTTTTCTTCTCCTTAGTTAGTTCTCCAGACATGGTTCATCTGCATCGGCTTTTCCTGGTGGTTAGTTCGGCATTTTTGGGATAATTCCTATCACGTGTTGGTTGTGATGGGTGTCTTTTGCCTTGATGTCCACTTTTCAGTTCTCTCCGCTTCATTTCCTTTTCACGTCGTTGTCACTTTCGCTCTATCTCCTTTCCATTCTGCCTCTGCGTCGCTTTCACTGATTCCCTTTGTTAAGTACATGATGTTTTGATGACGTCACACCATGAGTCATTAGCCAACTGGCTCAGAAATTCATGCCATTCTTTGATGTGTCCAGGTATGAAGACATTCTGCCAAACGGTTCATGTGCATCGACCATCATGCAGATGTGCATCGACCTACATCTGCTTCAAACAGTGATGTGCATCGATTTGTGTGTTTCAAACAGTGATGTGCATCAACCTTGGCTTCATGAGCATCGACCTTTATATGCCTAGGATGTACATCGACATGTATGTGTTGGAACAGTAATGTGCACCGACCTTGAAACATGCACTGACCTCAATGAAGGAATTTCAAATGTGCACCGACCTTGTGATATGCATTGAGCTGCTTGTAATGTAGCATGAAATGTGCACCGACGTTGAAATGTGCACCAACCTTGACAAGCGTCGACCTTGAAATGTGCACCGACCTTAAAATATGCATAGACTTGGGTGTGCTAAGTTCCAAATCTGCTCCGACCTTGGAAGAGACAGGTCGACCTTATAAGGCATGCCAAGCCAACTACACCGACCTCATGAAGAAGAAGCAAATGTTCGACAAAATGTCTCAGTGAGCGGCTCCCAAGGCCAATCTTAGTAAACCTACAGCGTTTTCTGAATTGGATCCAGAGAGCATAAATAGGAACCGCAAATGCCAAAATTCACATCTTTTGAGGTTTGAAAAGGCATGTTTGCTCAGTCAACCTTCCTGTCATCATTGGACTTCTATATCAAATCTTTTGATCCATGAAAAAGCAAGCTACCATTTTTGGGAATAGTCCCTTTCCAAGTACCCACCTTTTTGCCTCCACCCAATCACATGCTCTGTTAGTCTGATCCCTGAGGACAAAAGGACATCCTGAATGTCCTACCTGTAGAAAAAGGAGATGCTACAGATCCTTCTTGGGAAGCTCCTCTCATATATTTCTCTGGTCAACCAAAATATCAAAATGGTGGAAATCTCTCTACTACCGCCTTGGCCAATCAGAGAGTGCCAAATCCAATGGTCCTTGAAGATAAATGATTATTTATGAAGAGCCAATCACCTTCACCCTGAAGCCTTCTTATGGAAGGACCAATTGCAGCTATAAATAGAAAGGACTCCATGCAAGAAGGTCGTTGCTGCTGTTGCTGCTGCAAGTGTTGAACCTTGAACCCTTTCAAGTGCAAAAGAAAGAGAGGGAGAAAGAAAAGAAAAGGGAGATGAGCGCCTGCTTAGCCCATATGGGAGAATAGGAGGAAGAGAAGAAAGAAGATCAACAGCCCATGCAGCCAGCCTTGTTTCCCTTGCACCATTAACGTTTGCCCTATCATTCTTAGTGCCAGTTTCATCTAGACTCGTTTCACCTGCAACATTTCTGTTTTGTTTATGCTTCTTTTGTTTCCTTTTTATTTTCAGATCAACTTGTTTCATGTGGGACTTGTCCCCGTATGTGGTGAGGACCTCGTCCTCGTATGTGTGTGGGGGGCTTGTCCCCGTGTCTGCTGTGTCTACAACGTGTGTGTGTTGTTATCCATCTTTTGGCCAAAGAGTGGAAGCCTCTCCTTGTTGGGAGGGGGGTGGACGTAGGCTTGTCTGGGAACAGCCGAACCACCCAAAAACCTTGTGTTATGGTGTGCTGCATTTAATCTTTTTCTCCTACCCCCATTCACAGGTTCTCCTAGCTCATAGCTTCTTCATTCCGCTGACTAACTTAGTGTCTTCAGTCCAGATCTGTACATCGGTTCTGGTTCATCACTACTCGGTTTGATCATCGTTTTAAAAGTGTTCATTGTAAACCCGAATCTATTCACCCCCCTCTAGATACTCTCTTAACCATCCAACAGTTGGTATCAGAGTAGGTTCCCAGAGATGTGGTCCAACGACCCAGGGAAATCCGATGGGAGTGTCCCTCGCAGCTATGTAGCTGAGGGCCAGGCCATCAATAAATCACCGTTTTTCAATGGTACTAATTATCTCTACTGGAAGAACCGAATGGAAGTTTTTCTGCGTGCCCAGGATCACCAGATTTGGCATGTGGTTAGTAAAGGTCCTTTTGTCTTACCCGAGGTAGATGACACCTGGACCCCAGAACAGGTCAAAAAATCCACCACTAATTGGAGCGTCATGAATATCATGCAATGCATTATCCACCCCACAGAATACTCAAGAATCTCCACTTGCAAATCCGTAAAAGAAATGTGGGATAGACTTCAGTTAATCTATGAGGGGACATCTGAAGTAAGAGCCACCAAGGCCAATCTGCTAACATCCGAATATGAGATGTTCAGAATGAAGCCAGAAGAATCTATCTATGAAATGTATGCAAGATTCACTCAATTAACAAACAATCTGAAACTTCTAGGCAAAGAATATGCACAAAATGAACTTATCAGGAAGATCCTCAGATCTCTCACCCCAGCGTGGTACACCAAGGCCACTGTCATTGAGGATTCAAAGGATCTATCTACACTGACCATTGACGGATTGATAGGCTCACTCATGACATATGAGCTTAACTTCAAGCGAAGTGAGGAAGATATTAAACCCAAGAAGATTGTTGGGCTCAAGGTGTCTGAGAACACAGAAGACTCAGATGAAGAGGATGAAGATGACCTCCCAGAGACATCACTGATAGACCATGCTATGCTCACTAGACATTTCAAGAATTTCCTAAGAAGAAGAGGTAAATTCCAGAAGAAAAAGAAGAACCCTAGGTTAGTAGAAATTCCGACTTCAAATCTACTCAACTCAAGAAGTCTGATACTTTGATTTACTACCAGTGCAGGAAACTAGGACACATGCAAGGAGAGTGTCCTAAGTTAATGAAGCAGTTGACCAAGGCCAAGGAAAAGAAGCCAAAGGCTATGGTCTCCACTTGGAGTGATGAAGAAGAGGAGGATGAAAGCCTCACTTCGGATGAAGATGAAGACGATCTCTGCCTCATGGCTGACGAGAGTGAGGATCAGGTAAGGAATCCTTTCGAGAGCTTTTCAATAGAAGATTGGGAAGATGCCTATACAGATCTACTTGAGAAATTTGAAATGTATAGAAAGGAGAATAGACAGTTGAAGAAGAAACTAAACTCTCTTGCTCAAAATGATCTTGGTAACAAGGAGCTGGAAACCATAAAAGTTGAGAATGAAGAACTAAAAAAACAAGCTGAAACCACATGTTCAGATCTGTTAGTTTTAAAAGAAGAGAGTGATGCTCTTAAAGAATAATTGAGCCAGACTAAACAAAGATGCGAGGAACAGGAAAAGGAGAATAGGCTTTATCTTGAAAAGTATGAAGCTGTTAACACTGTTAATTTTGTTATGCAAAAGAACTTGGAGAGAATTGAAGAAGAGTTGAAAGGCAAACAATCTACCCTTGAAAAAATGACACTGGGAAAATCTAATCTAGATGCTATTTTAGGTACCCGGGTCAATTTTAGAAAAGAAGGGCTTGGTTTCAATCCTACCAATAAGAAGCCTTTTGACTTCAAAACTATTTCCTTCTGTCCTGAGAAAGGGAAGGGAAAATTGGTTGTTGAAGAATCCGTGGAAGAGACCACACCCATCATGCTACACAATCAGATCGTGGTCACAATCATCTGACCAGACCCAACCGTGCTAATCCACAGATTCAGCACAAGCCTGCCAAGAGGCAAGGTCAATCGTCTGGACAACTAGGTCGAGGCTTCAATACCCCCCAGCACCCTTCAAGTCGAAGCACCTGGAACATGCCTCGACACAAATCAACCTACCATTCTGAAAAGAAAAATCACCATAATAAAGGAATAAGATTCTAGGGTTAGCATAAGAAACTTGGCCGCTTTGAAAAAGCACAAAACCAATCTCAGCCTAACTTACACCCCATGAACTTTATGAGATTTCCTTGTCATACATGCAACCAACCAGGTAACATTAATAACCCATACTGGTTCGGTCATAGAACAAAAGTTTTCAGGCAAGTTTGGGTTCCAAAGAATTTATTGCATACTTTCAGCTCTGACTATGAACCCAGATGTGCTTGGGTTCCAAAGACCTCTACCTAATATTTTTTATGCAGGATTGTCTAGCAGCCCATCACAACCGCTGGTACTTGGATAGTGGCTGCTCACGGCATATGACGGGAGACAGGAAGAAGTTTAGCCACTTAATCAAGAAGGAAGGAGGCCAAGTCAAGTTTGGAGGTAAGGATAAAGGCAAGGTAATTGGCACAGGCATCGTGGGTAAGAATCCCTATAAATCAATTGAAAATGTGATGCTCATTGAAGGACTTGAGCACAATCTGTTTAGTATAAGCCAACTGTGCGACAAGGGTCACAAGGTAATGTTTGACGCCAATGAATGTAGAATCCTTGAGAAAGACTCTGAATCTGTGCTTTTTACAGGACACAGAGTCAATAATGTTTACATGATAGACCTTGATGCCCCTAGCTTTGAAGGAATGTGCCTGACAGCTATCCAACTCAGTAACGCATGCCTGTGGCATCGATGGCTGGGACATGTCAGCTATGGGACGTTGCACAAACTATTCAAACATCAAATGGTGAAAGGATTGCCTAAACTGGCTTACACAAAAGTTGATCAGATTTGTGAAGCTTGCTCCCGAGGTAAGCAGACTAGAAAAACTTTCAAATCTAGAAGTGAGCCTCTATCACTTACTCCATTTGAATTCCTACATATGGACTTGTTCGGTTCATCAAGAACAGCTAGCTTTAATGGGAAGAGGTATGGAAATGTGATTGTTGATGATCACACTCGCTTAACATGGATTTTCTTTCTCACTAACAAGAATGATGCATTTATTGTGTTTCAGAAATTCTTTAGGAAAGTGAAGCAACAAGGTAAATTCAAAATCTCCACCATCCAGTCTGACAATGGAAGAGAATTCAAAAACTCATCCTTTTCTGAATTATGTGATCAAGAGGGACTAACACATAGATTTTTTTCCCCCAGGACCGCAGAACAAAATGGCGTTGTCAAAAGGGGAAATCGCACGATTGTGGAGATTTCCAGAACCATGTTGATCGAGAGCTAACTCCCAAGTAAGTTCTGGGCTAAAGTAGCAAACACTGCATGCCACATTATCAATAGGGCCATGGTAAGGCCAAAGAGTAAGAAAACCCCTTATGAGATGTTAAAAGGTAAAAAACATAACTTGGCCTATTTCAGAGTATTTGGTGCAAAATGTTATGTGCACAATAATGACAAATCGGATTTAGATAAATTTGAGGCCAAGAGTGACATTGGCATTTTCTTGGGTTATATCGAAACATCAATAGCATATAGGGTGTTTAATGTTAGGAATCAAACTGTGAAGGAAACTCCACATGTGGTGTTTGCTGAGACATTAACGGATAAACATGACAGTGTTGTGATCAGGGAAAGGGAGGATGCTGACGGAAGCCTTCTGGAAGACAAGGAAGACCCTATGGTGATCGATCAGTCAGAACCTTCAGAATAAGAGACCGTTCAACCAACCGAAGTCCCTGCACAATCAACCATGCCAGGTGAGTCTTCTACAAATTTATGTACTCTAAAGGACCATCATGTTCAGAACATCATAGGAAGCATTCATGATCCGCCTAGGACCTGATCTTTCCATAATGCTATCTATAATGAAGACCTCACTGCTCTAGTCTCTCAATTCGAACCCAAGTGCATTGAAGAGGCCCTGCAAGATGAAAATTGGGTTAATGCCATGCATGATGAACTCAACCAATTTGAAAGAAGCCACTGTTGGCACCCGTTATATGACCAATGAGTTGGGTTATCTCCTTATTTGTTTTATGATGTCCCAGGTTGTTCACTATTATTGGGTCATTTTTGGTCATTTTTTGGGCTTATTTTATGGGTCTCTCTCCCAGGTTGTTCCTCTTATTTTCATCATTTTAGCTTATTGGGCCTGGACAAGGGCTAATAAGGATTTTATTATGGATTTATCCAGAGATTTATTAGTCTTTATCTCTTTTGCCACATCTCATAGCCTTGCGGTCTATCGCACGACCGTTTGGTACCGTTGGCAGTCCTTTACTAGACCGTTAGGGAGGCAGAGAGTCCTATTAGGTTTCTTTTGTCTTATCTCTTTGTGATCGACTGAGCCTTGTAGTCCAACGGTCGATCGTTTTCTTGTCCCTTGCGGTCTATCGCAAGACCTTTAGGTTAGATAGAGAGTCCTGCTCTGTCTGTCCTTCCTTTCTTCGGCCGTAGTCGAACTAGAGTCCATGATTTGATGATTTCTCTTTGAGGAGTGATCCTTAGAAGCTTCTGTTTGTTTCTATGGACTCTCGGGAGTATTATCTTCGAGATTTATCTAAGTTCAGGCCTAGCTTCCTATCATTATCTTTCCAACTCGACCAGAGAGTTTGGGGGTCTATAAATAGAACCCTTGACTTCATGGCTTGAGGATGATATTTCTGGAGCTTGCAACGAAGTGCTACTGCATTCTGGAGCGAGTACCAACCAGGGAGAAGTCGTTTCTGCGTCCCTAATTCGTCTGGTCTAGGGAGTATCAAGTTCTATTAGTGTTCCTTGTGTCTTTCCCTCTCTTAACCTTAGTCTTCCTTTGCATCATCATAGCATCTTTCTCTCTTCTTCTTCCGCATTCTTCTGCACTCACATCACGTTTTCAAACATCCTCATACTTTTACACACCCCACAGGTGTAGCAACCCTGGTAAATGAAAAAGGGATAAGATGATAAATCCACTAATGATAAGAGTCCTAGCTTATATAAATACTTAAAACAAAATAACGCCTCTGATCAAGGCGCTAATTAATTGAAGACTGGCGTGAAGACGCGAATTAGAGAATTGACGCCTCTATGACAGGCGTCAAATAAAGAATTGAAGACTGTTTGTACAGGCGTCAATTTCAAATAAACGCCCCAACCTAAGGTGTCAATTACAAAAGGACCTGTTTGTGTTCGGTTCGAACTAGGATGATAACTGGGTAAGTTTAGATTAAGGAAAGGATCAGTACGTGGAATAGTTAAATGCTAATTGGAATCTAAGAAGGAAGTTCTAATCCTAATAAAATTCTTAGAACCTATTAGGATTCTTCTCCTATATATACCCATCCCTTTCCAGCGAACTCACGTTAATACTAATTGCGAAAGACGTCCTGCTGCTGCTGCTACTGCTCTTCTGCCTTGAAGTTCCTCTTCGTTCTGCTGCTCCTATTGTGCTGTTGCATAGCAGTTCTTCATCAGCATCTTCCTCTTGCTGTCAATACCTTGAAGGGAGGAAGCTCTCTTCTGCTTCTTCTTCTGAAGGTTTTGGTTGTTCGTGGGAGGCTCCTGCTATTCTAATCTGGACCAAAGGAGCTGCTACAATTGCTGCTCTTACCATCATCTTCCTGTCGGGAACGTAGAAGAATCATCTCCTTCTTCCTTGTTCCCATTGCGTTGCTGAAGCTATTATCACCCTCATCATCCTACTGCATCTTCTGAGGGGTGCTGCTATTGCTTTGGCTAAAGAGTTACTTTCGGAAACTCTGTTTGAAATAGAGTATCATTCACAGTTATTTTCTTCACCGTTCTTCAGCGTTTGTCAACCAAACCACCCAACCAAGGTAGGTTTTCTCAAGACTTAGCAAAACTCTGCAATTAGTAAGTTATAAACATGCATATAGGTCTGTAAGAATTACCGATTTCATTTTTGATAGAGGTTTATCAATTTTATGTTGATTTCTGTATTTCTTGAAATGACGCCCCCGATTAAGGCGTTATTTTAATTTGACGCCTTATCAATAGTCATCAATTGAAACAGTCAATTAATAATTATGCATGATCAAAATTTAATAACTATGAATCCTTACATGAAAAATGATGCATGATCATACTAATAAATTCCTGATATTTTTCTCTATCTGTTCATGCCAAATGATTCCTGATCAGACATATTTTATAAACCTTGTGTCTGTGATTGTACCTGCCCGGTGCAAATCATATGACAAAGAATTAGCGACCCTGACTAGGTTGTTATTTTGAATGGACGCCCCTATACATCAGCGTCAAATTGTGATAAATAGTGAAAATGGGAATAAAATTCCTGGACAAAATAATTGACGACGTGCATACTACCCTTTTATTTTATATATGGCGCCCCTGACTAGGGCGCTATTTACAGAATTAAAGCCTTCATGAGAGGCGTCATTTTGATAATAAAGGAAAATATGAAATGTTTAAAGATATTAATCTATATGTAATGACTGAGTGAACAGCCGTCATTTGATAAACTGACGACCCTGACAAGGGCATCAATTCATGAAATGAAGACCCACATCTCAGACGTCAATTTACTGATAGTTCTATTTTCGTGTTTTTCAGTAACCCTTTGACAGTGGGTTATGCGTGTTGGCACTCTGTTCCATTCCGTGAGTATAGTCCCATGTTTCACGGTGTTTTCTCGATTACCCCCTAATTCTCGATGATAGATGAACCCTCCGCGGGACATTCTGTTCCTTTGGATTGGTGACTTTATCATAGAGATCTCCGTAAGACTCCGCTAGCTTTGGATTCTCTCAAAGCAACCGAGCTGGTTGTACCCTTAAAAACCCATGACACTTCTTAATTGCCATGTCACTCTAAAGAAATATGGTATACCGGCCCTCACGACAATCTGTTTGCATGTCATGAGAATATTCTTGAAATAATGGAATGGGTAATCCATACCATCCATATCCTTTAAGAATAGTGTGCCGTACTTGTGTACACTAATTCTATTTACCTTATCATGTACAAGAACGAGCGACCATGTTCATGTGGGCGCTTATTCCTATCGTCATGGCACCCGAGTTAGGGAGCCGATTCCACCTAGTTTTATCGTTAATCGTGATTATACCGTTATTATCGTCATTATACCACATGTTCAAATCCTTGAAATGCTATTCCACAAGATCTACCTTAAAGTTATACAAGTTTATTCCTTGAAACTCCATATTGGCTATAACTTTAGTGGATGTCAAAAAATACATGATCAATGCCTGCGCATATAGGGCCCGATCTGGTCCTGGGAGGAGCACCCGAAAGTACTTGTGCCCATGGGTGTTGAAATGATCACGGTATGGCATTGTACCGAAGTGCATGATTAGCTTGATTAGACATTCCACAATCTCATACTCGACTTGACATGACATGACTTGCGTGACCCGGAAAGGGTATTTATATACTTGCTTGAAACGTGATAGCCAATTTCTGACATGACCTGATGAATATAATTGCTTGAATATCTTGACATTTATTGATATAAGTTCTTGAAAGACATTCTAGTACACTCAATTATCTCTTGTTATACTCTCTCTCTCTCTTGTCGTTTTACGTAAACATCCATAGCTTTATTGCATTCATGTAACATGTAATTTACTTAAAGCAAGCTAGCTCTTGAGATATAATTCCTACTGAGCATTCGCGCATTCAGTGTTTTCCCTATTTTTCAGGTAAGTCCGATGACGAAACTCAATCAGATGGGGAAAGTCAAGAGTGAAGAGATTAGAGCCACTCCGTCTATCCAAGCGTCTACTAGTCTTATCTTACTATGTTTTTGAGTCAATCGTTGTACTTTTCCCTTTATGGAGTCTTAGCACTTTCATTAAATGGATTGTAATAGAAGTAGTTTTGAGGTTGTGATTGAATAAAGGATTGGGTTATCTTTACTTTTGCACACTCTGTCTCTGTGTTGAATACACTAACGCTCTGATTGACATGATCGATATAAACTTGTCACGGACTCCGGGTTCCTTCCGCACTCGGGGCGTGATAGTTTTTGTGGTATCAGAGCATAGGATATTCAATTCCTAGGAAACCCAAGTCCAAGGATAGGTTTAAACCTTTAACCGGTGAGATTGGTTAGAACCAAGGGTTAAGTTAACTTAGAATCAAAACCTTCGAACATCATCACATATTAATATAGTATTGTAATTGTAGGATAATGGCTGCCGAACGTACCCAGTGGCGCAACATGCAACGCACTCTGCAAGGCATGACCCAGGCACTTCAACAAGTGGCACAAGGAGGTGCACATCGTGGAGCAGGAAATCTCCACCAAAGCTTCAAGAACATGAACCCTCCTAAGTTCATGGGATGCACTGATCCGGATGATGTCGAGCACTGGATCCGGGAGACCGAACGTATCTTTCGAGTTATGCAATGCACGGACCAAGAGATGGTCTTGTTAGCAACGTTTCAATTGGAAAGGGACGCCCGCTGTTGGTCGGAGTCGGTAGAAGCCACATTAGATCAAGGACAAGTTACTTGGGAGGAGTTTGTTTAACATTTCAACAATAAATATTTTTCGGACCGAGTCCTGGAGAAGAAGGCCGCGGAGTTCGCCACACTTAAACAACGATCTTTGTCGGTGGCTGAGTATGAGGCACAATTTTCCAGGTTATCTCCATATGCTAAACATCTAATTAGTACCGAGAAGATGAAAGCTAGGAGTTTTCTAAATGGGCTCAGACCCCAATATATCACACAGCTGGCGCCGATGGACATACAGGTCTATTCGGAGATGGTACGCCGAGCTCAGTTATTAGAAGATGCCACGGAGCTATCTGATAGGATCATTGGGAGAGACAAGAAGGAGCATGTTACTAGCTCCGGCACTTTTAAACCCAATTTTAAGAAGAGACCGAGTAATGGAGGCACTCCCTCCCAAGAACAAAAGATCAAGAAGACCAAACCTTTCTCCATCACCACTACACCCTCTAAGGTGGTATGTAAGCATTGTGATAAGGCCGGGCACAAGGCTGAAGAATGTTGAAGGAAACTTGGAGCGTGTCTCCGTTGTGGGAGCCGTGATCATCGGATTCCCGACTGTCCCCTACTCAATGATCAAGCCGGTGACGGAAAGTGCCCAGTGACAAAGAATGCACGTCTCCATGCTATAAAGGAGGCGGAACAAGATGAAGGCGGTCTAGTGGAAGGTACATTGAAAGTTTGTTCTAAGTCTGCATATGTCTTATTTGATACTGGTGCCTCGCATTCTTTTATTTCTAAGAAGTTTGCTAATCCATTACCCATGGAACCGGAATGGATGAAATTAGTTCTTTCAACTCCTCTCGGAAGCGAAGTTGACCTTACTCACCATTATCAAAACTGTGAAATAATGGTAAAAGGAAGAAATCTTCCTATCGACCTCATATGTTTAGACCTAAAGGAATATGATGTCATATTGGGAGCAGATTGGTTATCTAAGTATCAGGCAACTGTGGATTGCCGTAACAGCAAAGTTACTTTCAAAGACTTTCCGGAACTGGTCTATACTAGCCCTAAGAGTCGGAGCAAGTCACCTCTTATTTCGGCTCTCCGAGCTAGCAAGCTAATAAGGAAAGGATGTGTATCTTTCCTTGCATTTGTCACCATTAAGGAGACTAAAGAGACTAAGCTAGAAGACATCCCAGTTGTGCAAGAATTTCCGGACGTGTTTCCGGAAGATTTGCCTGGATTACACCCACAAAGAGAAGTGGCCTTCAGCATCGACTTGATCTCTGGTGCTGGCCCAGTTTCTAGGGACCTTATAGGATGTCCCCTGCCAAACTCAAGGAACTAAAGGAGTAATTGATGGAACTTCTCAAGAAAGGTTTTATCAGACCAAGCACTTCCCCGTGGGGAGCACCTGTGCTATTTGTAAAGAAGAAAGATGGATCCATGAGGTTATGCATCGACTATCGACAGTTGAATCATCTCACTATCAAGAACAAGTATCCACTGCCGAGAATCGATGAGTTATTTGATCAAATATCTGGATCCAAGTATTTTTCAAAGAATGATCTCAGGTCGGGATATCACCAACTAAGGATCAAGGATGAGGACATTTATAAGACCGCATTCAGAAGCAGGTATGGGTACTATGAATTTGTTGTTATGCCTTTTGGACTAACAAATGCCCCTGCTGCCTTTATGTAGTTGATGAATAGTATATTCAGGCCTCATCTAGATCAATTCATAGTGGTTTTCATTGATGACATACTGATCTATTCAAAGACCAAGGAAGAGCACGAAGATCATTTGAGGATTGCATTACAGATATTGAGGAAGAATCAGTTATATGCAAAGCTCAGTAAATGTGAATTCTGGTTAGAAGAAGTATCTTTCTTGGGGCATGTTATATCAAAAGACGGTTTATCCGTAGATCCATCGAAGGTTGAAGCTGTAAAGGATTGGGAAAGACCGACCAATGCTAGCGAGATCCATAGTTTCTTGGGTCTTGCGGGCTACTACCGACGATTCATCAAGGATTTCTCCAAGATCGCCGTACCACTCAGTAGGCTAACTCGCAAGGAGATCCGTTACGAATGGAGTGAGGAATGTGAAAGAAGCTTCCAAGCTCTCAAGGATCACCTAACTACAGCCCCGGTCTTAGCTCTACCAGTCGAAGGAGAGAAGTTCAAGGTATACACTGATCCATCCGGCATTGGCCTTGGATGTGTTTTAATGCAACAAGGAAGAGTTATAGCTTACTCTTCTCGCCAATTAAAAAAGCATGAAGAGAACTACCCAGTTCATGACTTGGAGTTGGCCGCGGTAATATTTGCATTGAAAATATGGAGGCATTACCTATACGGAGTGCAGTTTACAGTATATTCTGACCATAAGAGTCTCAAGTATCTCTTCCCTCAGAAGGAATTAAATATGAGGCAAAGACGTTGGCTAGAATATCTCAAGGATTTCGACTTCATAATACAATATCATCCTGGAAAGGGTAATCCTGTAGCTGATGCCCTCAGTCGAAAGCCAAGAGCGATTTTAGCAAATTGTATGATTCAGGAGTGGAAGTTGCTAGAACAATTCTCTAAACTTGATATAAGCCTGGACAAGGAGAACAAGTGTGTTACACTATCCCATATAAGCATACTGCCAGATCTACTCTCAGAAATACAAGGACTACAAGATAAGGATCCATTATTAGTGGAAATCAAGGACAAAATTGAAGAACAACCGGAGTTCAAATTAGCATCAGATGGAAGATTGATGTTCAGGAATAGAACATGTATACCAGATTGTCCAGAGCTAAAGAAGAAAATCTTAGATGAAGCTCACAGATCAAGGTACACGATTCATCCAGGGTCTACCAAAATGTACCAAGATTTGAAAAGGACTTTCCAGTGGCCTAATATGAAAAGAGAAGTAGCGGACTTTGTGTCTCGCTGTCTCACATGCCTACAAGTGAAGGCTGAACACCAAAAGCCTGCCGGTAAGCTACATCCTCTAGAATTTCCCAAATGGAAGTGGGAGGATATCGGTATGGACTTCATTATGGGTCTGTCTAAATCAAAAGGAGGACATGATGGAATATGGGTTATCATCGACCGATTGACCAAATCGGCACACTTCTTGCCAATCAAGAGTCGATGGTCAGTTGATGTTCTTGCTGCATTATACATTAAGACGATAGTCAGGTTACATGGAGTACCTGTCTCAATCGTGTCTGACAGAGACCGCCGTTTTACTTCTCACTTTTGGAAGGGTCTGCAACATTCACTAGGGACGAGACTTAACTTTAGTACAGCTTTTCATCCTCAAATGGATGATCAGACCGAGAGAACCAATCAGGTGGTTGAAGATATGCTCAGAGCTTGCATCATTGATTTTGGTGGAGGCTGGCATGATCACTTGCCTTTGGTTGAATTTGCATACAATAACAGCTACCAGACAAGTATACAAATGGCACCTTTTGAAGCCTTATACGAAAGGAGTTGTCGATCACCCTTGTGTTGGAACGAAGTTGGCGAGAAACAACTATTAGGTCCAGACATGGTAAGGGATACCACTGAAAAGATTCAGTTGATTAGAGAAAGACTTCAAGTTGCTCAGGCTAGACAGAAGGCTTATGCTGACACAAGAATAAGAGATCTCAAATTCCAAGTCGGAGATCACGTATTTCTCAAGATATCACCAGGACGTGGAATAAGGAGATTTGGTGTTAAGGGCAAGCTTACGCCTAGATTTATCGGGCCTTTTGAGATACTAGAAAGAGTTGGCGAGGTTGCTTACCGCGTCGCCTTACCACCTCAATTGTCCGAAGTTCATAATGTATTCCACATATCTATGTTGAAGAAGTATGTGCACGATCCGTCACATATCATTGATCATGGTGACCTGGTGATTCAAAAGGATCTCACTTATGAACAAAAGCCCAGGAAGATCCTCGATCGTGAGGTACGTACATTAAGGAACAAAGTTATTCCCATGGTCAAGGTGTAATGGAGTAAAAGCTCAGAACACGAAGCCACATGGGAGACCGAGGAGTCTATGAGGAAACGATTTCCAGACTTGTTTTAAAAGGGTATGTACTCTACACTCTCCACATAAAACATGCAATTGAATTTGGGGAACAAATTCTTCTAAGTGGGGGAGGGTGTACCAACCCTGGTAAATGAAAAAGGGATAAGATGATAAATCCACTAATGATAAGAGTCCTAGCTTATATAAATACTTAAAACAAAATAATGCCTCTGATCAAGGCGCTAATTAATTGAAGACTGGCATGAAGACGCGAATTGGAGAATTGGCGCCTCTATGACAGGCGTCAAATAAAGAATTGAAGACTGTTTGTACAGGCGTCAATTTCAAATAAACGCCCCAAACTAAGGCGTCAATTACAAAAGGACCCGTTTGTGTTCGGTTCGAACTAGGATGATAACTGGGTAAGTTTAGATTAAGGAAAGGATCAGCACGTGGAATAGTTAAATGCTAATTGGATTCTAAGAAGGAAGTTCTAATCCTAATAAAATTCTTAGAACCTATTAGGATTCTTCTCCTATAAATACCCATCCCTTTCCATCGAACTCACGTTAATACTAATTGCAAAAGACGTCCTGCTGCTGCTGCTGCTCTTCTGCTCTTCTGCCTTGAAGTTCCTCTTCGTTCTGCTGCTCCTATTGTGCTGCTGCATAGCAGTTCTTCATCAGCATCTTCCTCTTGCTGTCAATACCTTGAAGGGAGGAAGCTATCTTCTGCTTCTTCTTCTGAAGGTTTTGGTTGTTCGTGGGAGGCTCCTGCTGTTCTAATCTGGACCAAAGGAGCTGCTGCAATTGTTGCTCTTACCATCATCTTCCTGCCGGGAACGTAGAAGAATCATCTCCTTCTTCCTTGTTCCCACTGCGTTGCTGAAGCTATTATCACCCTCATCATCCTACTGCATCTTCCGAGGGGTGCTACTATTGCTTTGGCTAAAGAGTTGCTTCCGGAAACTCTGTTTGAAACAGAGTATCGTTCACAGTTATTTTCGTCACTGTTCTTCAGCGTCTGTCAACCAAACCACCCAACCAAGGTAGGTTTTCTCAAGACTTAGCAAAACACTGCAATTAATAAGTTATAAACATGCATATAGGTCTGTAAGAATTACCAATTTCATTTTTGATAGAGGTTTATCAGTTTTATGATGATTTCTGTATTTCTTGAAATGACGCCCCCGATTAAGGCGTTATTTTAATTTGACACCTTATCAATAGTCGTCAATTGAAATAGTCAATTAATAATTATGCATGATCAAAATTTAATAACTATGAATCCCTACTAGAAAAATGATGCATGATCATACTAATAAATTCTTGATATTTTTCTCTATCTGTTCATGCCAAATGATTCCTGATCAGACATATTTTATAAACCTTGTGTCTGTGATTGTACCTGCCCGGTGCAAATCATATGACAAAGAATTAGCGACCCTGACTAGGTCGTTATTTTGAATGGACGCCCCTATACATCGGCGTCAAATTGTGATAAATAGTAAAAATGGGAATAAAATTCTTGAACAAAATAATTGACGACGTGCATACTACCCTTTTATTTTATATATGGCGCCCCTGACTAGGGCGCTATTTACATAATTAAAGCCTTCATGAGAGGCGTCATTTTGATAATAAAGGCAAATATGAAATGTTTAAAGATATTAATCTATATGTAATGACTGAGTGAACAGCCGTCATTTGATAAACTGACGACCCTGACAAGGGTGTCAATTCATGAAATGAAGACCCACATCTCAGACGTCAATTTACTGATAGTTCTATTTTCATGTTTTTCAGTAACCCTTTGACAGTGGGTTATGCGTGTTGGCACTATGTTCCATTCCGTGAGTATAGTCCCATATTTCACGGTGTTTTCTCGATTACCCCCGAATTCTCGGTGATAGATGAACCCTCCGCGGGACATTCCGTTCCTTCGGATTGGTGACTTTATCATAGAGACCTCTGTAAGACTACGCTAACTTTGGATTCCCTCAAAGCAGCTGAGCTGGTTGTACCCTTAAAAACCCATGGCACTTCTAAATTGCCATGTCACTCTAAAGAAACATGGTATACCGGCTGTCACGACATGCTGTTTGTATGTCATGAGAATATTCTTGAAATAATGGAATGGGTAATCCATACCATCCATATCCTTTAAGAATAGTGTGCCGTACTTGTGTACACTAATTATATCTACCTTATCATGTACAAGAATGAGCGACCATGTTCATGTGGGCGCTTATTCGTATCGTCATGGCACCCGAGTTAGGAAGCCGATTCAACCTAGTTTTATCGTTAATCGTGATTATACCGTTATTATCGTCATATTACCACATGTTTAAATCCTTGAAATGCTATTCCACAAGATCTACCTTAAAGTTATACAAGTTTATTCCTTGAAACTCCATATTGGCTATAACTTTAGTGGATGTCGAAAAATACATGATCAATGCCTGCGCATATAGGGCCCGATCTGGTCCTGGGAGGAGCACCCGAAAGTACTTGTGCCCATGGGAGTTGTAATGATCACGGTATGGCATTATATCGAAGTGCATGACTAGCTTGATTAGACATTCCACAATCTCATACTCGACTTGACATGACATGACTTGTGTGACTCGGAAAGGGTATTTATATACTTGCTTGAAACGTGATAGCCAATTTCTGACATGACCTCATGAATATACTTGCTTGAATATCTTGACATTTATTGATATAAGTTCTTGAAAGACATGCTAGTTCACTCAATTATCTCTTGTTATACTCTCTCCCTCTCTTGACGTTTTACGCAAACATGCATAGCTTTATTGCATTCATGTAACATATAATTTATTTAAAGCAAGCTAGCTCTTGAGATATAATTCCTACTGAGCGTTCGCTCATTCAGTGTTTTCCCCTATTTTTCAGGTAAGTCCGATGACGAAACTCAATCAGATGGGGAAAGTCAAGAGTGAAGAGATTAGAGCCACTCCGTCTATCCAAGCGTCTACTAGTCTTATCTTACTATATTTTTGAGTCAATCGTTGTACTTTTCCCTTTATAGAGTCTTAGCACTTTCATTAAATGGATTGTAATAGAAGTACTTTTGAGGTTGTGATTGAATAAATGATTGGGTTATCTTTACTTTTGCGCACTCAGTCTTTGTGTTGAATACACTAACGCTCCGATTGACATGATCGATATAAACTTGTCACGCACTCCGGGTTCCTTCCGCACTCGGGGCGTGACAGTTTTTGTGGTATCAGAGCATAGGATATTCAATTCCTAGGAAACCCAAGTCCAAGGATAAGTTTAAACCTTTAACCGGTAAGATTGGTTAGAACCAAGGGTTAAGTTAACTTAGAATCAAAACCTTCGAACATCATCACATATTAATATAGTATTGTAATTGTAGGATAATGGCTGCCGAACGTACCCAGTGGCGCAACATGCAACGCACTCTGCAAGGCATGACCCAGGCACTTCAACAAGTGGCACAAGGAGGTGCACATCGTGGAGCAGGAAATCTCCACCAAAGCTTCAAGAACATGAACCCTCCTAAGTTCATGGGATGCACTGATCCGGATGATGTCGAGCACTGGATCCGGGAGACCGAACGTATCTTTCGAGTTATGCAATGCACGGACCAAGAGATGGTCTTGTTAGCAACGTTTCAATTGGAAAGGGACGCCCGCTGTTGGTCGGAGTCGGTAGAAGCCACATTAGATCAAGGACAAGTTACTTGGGAGGAGTTTGTTTAACATTTCAACAATAAATATTTTTCGGACCGAGTCCTGGAGAAGAAGGCCGCGGAGTTCGCCACACTTAAACAACGATCTTTGTCGGTGGCTGAGTATGAGGCACAATTTTCCAGGTTATCTCGATATGCTAAACATCTAATTAGTACCGAGAAGATGAAAGCTAGGAGATTTCTAAATGGGCTCAGACCCCAATATATCACACAGCTGGCGCCGATGGACATACAGGTCTATTCAAAGATGGTACATGGAGCTCAGTTAGTAGAAGATGCCACGGAGCTATCTGATAGGATCCGTGGGAGAGACAAGAAGGAGCATGTTACTAGCTCCGGCACTTTCAAACCCAATTTCAAGAAGAGACCGAGTAAGGGAGGCACTCCCTCCCAAGAACAAAAGATCAAGAAGACCAAACCTTTCTCCATCACCACTACACCCTCTAAGGTGGTATGTAAGCATTGTGATAAGGCCGGGCACAAGGCCGAAGAATGTTGGAGGAAACTTGGAGCGTGTCTCCGTTGTGGGAGCCGTGATCATCGGATTCCTGACTGTCCCCTACTCAATGATGAAGCCGGTGATGGAAAGCGCCTGGTGACAAAGAATGCACATCTCCAGGCTATAAAGGAGGCGGAACAAGATGAAGTCGGTCTAGTGGAAGGTACATTGAAAGTTTGTTCCAAGTCTGCATATGTCTTATTTGATACTGGTGCCTCGCATCTTTTATTTCTAAGAAGTTTGCTAATCCATTACCCATGTAACCGGAATGGATAAAATTAGTTCTTTCAACTCCTCTCGGAAGCGAAGTTGACCTTACTCACCATTATCAAAACTGTGAAATAATGGTAAAAGGAAGAAATCTTCCTATCGATCTCATATGTTTAGACCTAAAGGAATATGATGTCATATTAGGAGCATATTGGTTATCTAAGTATCAGGCAACTGTGGATTGCCGTAACAGTAAAGTTACTTTCAAAGACTTTCCGGAACTGGTCTATACTAGCCCTAAGAGTCGGAGCAAGTCACATCTTATTTCGGCTCTCCGAGCTAGCAAGCTAATAAGGAAAGGATGTGTATCTTTCCTTGCATTTGTCACCATTAAGGAGACTAAGGAGACTAAGCTAGAAGACATCTCAGTTGTGCAAGAATTTTCAGACGTGTTTCCGGAAGATTTGCCTGGATTACCCCCACAAAGAGAAGTGGCCTTCACCATCGACTTGATCCCTGGTGCTGGCCCAGTTTCTAAGGCACCTTATAGGATGTCCCCTGCCAAACTCAAGGAACTAAAGGAGCAATTGATGGAACTTCTTAAGAAAGGATTTATCAGACCAAGCACTTCCCCGTGGGGAGCACCTGTGCTATTTGTAAATAAGAAAGATGGATCCATGAGGTTATGCATCGACTATCGACAGTTAAATCATCTCACTATCAAGAACAAGTATCCACTGCTGAGAATCGATGAGTTATTTGATCAAATATCTGGATCCAAGTATTTTTCGAAGATTGATCTCAGGTCGGGATATCACCAACTAAGGATCAAGGATGAGGACATTTATAAGACCGCATTCAGAAGCAGGTATGGGCACTATGAATGTGTTGTTATGCCTTTTGGACTAACGAATGCCCCTGATGCCTTTATGCAGTTGATGAATAGTATATTCAGGCCTCATCTAGATCAATTCATAGTGGTTTTCATTGATGACATACTGATCTATTCAAAGACCAAGGAAGAGCATGAGGATCATTTAAGGATTGCATTACAGATATTGAGGATGAATCAGTTATATGCAAAGCTCAGTAAATGTGAATTCTGGTTAGAAGAAGTATCTTTCTTGGGGCATGTTATATCAAAAGACGGTTTATCCGTAGATCCATCGAAGGTTGAAGCTGTAAAGGATTGGGAAAGACCGACCAATGCTAACGAGATCCGTAGTTTTTTGGGTCTTGCGGGCTACTACCGACGATTCATCAAGGATTTCTCCAAGATCACCGTACCACTCACTCGGCTAACTCGCAAGGAGATCCGTTACGAATGGAGTGAGGAATGTGAAAGAAGCTTCCAAGCTCTCAAGGATCACCTAACTACAGTCCCGGTCTTAGCTCTACCAGTCGAAGGAGAGAAGTTTGAGGTATACACTGATGCATCTGGCATTGGCCTCGGATGTGTTTTAATGCAACAAGGAAGAGTTATAGCTTACTCTTTTCGTCAATTAAAGAAGCATGAAGAGAACTACCCAGTTCATGACTTGGAGTTGGCCGCGATAATATTTACATTGAAAATATGGAGGCATTACTTATACGGAGTGCAGTTTACAGTATATTCTGACCATAAGAGTCTCAAGTATCTTTCTCTCAGAAGGAATTAAATATGAGGCAAAGACGTTGGCTAGAATATCTCAAGGATTTCGACTTCATAATACAATATCATCCTGGAAAGGGTAATCCTGTAGCTGATGCCCTCAATCGAAAGCCAAGAGCGATTTTTACAAATTGTATGATTCAGGAGTGGAAGTTGCTAGAATAATTCTCTAAACTTGGTATAATCCTGGACAAGGAGAACAAGTGTGTTACACTATCCCATATAAGAATACTGCCAGATCTACTCTCAGAAATATAAGGACTACAATATAAGGATCCATTATTAGTGGAAATCAAGGACAAAATTGAAGAACAATCGGAGTTCAAATTAGCATCAGATGGAAGATTGATGTTCAGGAATAGAACATATATACCAGATTGTCTAGAGCTAAATGAAGAAAATCTTAGATGAAGCTCACAGATCAAGGTACACGATTCATCCAGGGTCTACCAAAATGTACCAAGATTTGAAAAGGACTTTCTGGTCGCCTAATATGAAAAGAGAAGTAGCGGACTTTGTGTCTCGCTGTCTCACATGCCAACAAGTCAAGGCTGAACACCAAAAGCCTTCCGATAAGCTACAACCTCTAGAAATTCCCAAACAGAAGTGGGAGGATATCGGTATGGACTTCATTATGGGTCTGTCTAAATCAAAAGGAGGACATGATGGAATATGTGTTATCATCGACCGATTGACCAAATCGGCACACTTCTTGCCAATCAAGAGTCGATGGTCAGTTGATGTTCTTGCTGCATTATACATTAAGAAGATAGTCAGGTTACATGGAGTACCTGTCTCAATCGTGTCTGACAGAGACCCCCGTTTTACTTCTCACTTTTGGAAGGGTCTGCAACATTCACTAGGGACGAGACTTAACTTTAGTACAGCTTTTCATCCTCAAATGGATGATCAGACCGAGAGAACCAATCAGGTGGTTGAAGATATGCTCAGAGCTTGCATCATTGATTTTGGTGGAGGCTGACATGATCACTTGCCTTTGGTTGAATTTGCATACAATAACAGCTACCAGGCAAGTATACAAATGGCACCTTTTCAAGCCTTATACGGAAGGAGTTGTCGATCACCCTTGTGTTGGAACGAAGTTGGCGAGAAATAACTATTATGTCCAGACATGGTAAGCGATACCACTGAAAAGATTCAGTTGATTAGAGAAAGACTTCAAGTTGCTCAGGCTAGACAGAAGGCTTATGCTGACACAAGAAGAAGAGATCTCGAGTTCCAAGTCGGAGATCACATATTTCTCAAGATGTCACCTGGACGTGGAATAGGAAGATTTGGTGTTAAGGGCAAGCTTACGCCGAGATTTATCGGGCCTTTGAGATACTAGAAAGAGTTGGCGAGGTTGCTTACCGCGTCGCCTTACCACCTCAATTGTCCGAAGTTCATAATGTATTCCACATATCTATGTTGAAGAAGTATGTGCACGATCCGTCACATATCATTAATCATGGTGACCTGGTGATTCAAAAGGATCTCACTTATGAACAAAAGCCCATGAAGATCCTCGATCGTGAGGTACGTACATTAAGGAACAAAGTTATTCCCATGGTCAAGGTGCAATGGAGTAAAAGCTC
Source organism: Amorphophallus konjac (assembly GCA_022559845.1). Classification (NCBI taxonomy): domain Eukaryota; kingdom Viridiplantae; phylum Streptophyta; class Magnoliopsida; order Alismatales; family Araceae; genus Amorphophallus; species Amorphophallus konjac. Next base: position 170,241,279 of record CM040125.1, on the reverse strand, counting down.
AGATCACGAAGCCACATGGGAGATCGAGGAGTCTATGAGGAAATGATTTCCAAACTTGTTTTAAAAGGGTATGTACTCTACACTCTCCATATAAAACATGCAATTGAATTTGGGGACCAAATTCTTCTAAGTGGGGGAGGGTGTAGCAACCCTGGTAAATGAAAAAGGGATAAGATGATAAATCCACTAATGATAAGAGTCCTAGCTTATATAAATACTTAAAACAAAATAACGCCTCTGATCAAGGCGCTAATTAATTGAAGACTGGCATGAAGACGCGAATTAGAGAATTGACGCCTCTATGACAGGCGTCAAATAAAGAATTGAAGACTGTTTGTACATGCATCAATTTCAAATAAACGCCCCAACCTAAGGCGTCAATTACAAAAGGACCCGTTTGTGTTCGGTTCGAACTAGGAAGATAACTGGGTAAGTTTAGATTAAGGGAAGGATCAGTACGTGGAATAGTTAAATGCTAATTGGATTCTAAGAAGGAAGTTCTAATCCTAATAAAATTCTTAGAACCTATTAGGATTCTTCTCCTATAAATACCCATTCCTTTCCATCGAACTCACGTTAATACTAATTGCCAAAGACGTCCTGCTGCTGCTGCTGCTGCTGCTGCTGCTCTTCTGCCTTGAAGTTCCTCTTCGTTCTGCTGCTCCTATTGTGCTGCTGCATAGCAGTTCTTCATCAGCATCTTTCTCTTGCTGTCAATACCTTGAAGGGAGAAAGATGTCTTCTGCTTCTTCATCTAAAGGTTTTGGTTGTTCGTGGGAGGCTCCTGCTGTTCTAATCTGGACCAAAGGAGCTGCTGCAATTGTTGCTCTTACCATCATCTTCCTGTCGGGAATGTAGAAGAATAATCTCCTTCTTCCTTGTTCCCACTGCGTTGCTGAAGCTATTATCACCCTCATCATCCTACTGCATCTTACGAGGGGTGCTGCTATTGCTTTGGCTAAAAAGTTGCTTCCGGAAACTCTGTTTGAAACAGAGTATCGTTCACAGTTATTTTCTTCACCGTTCTTCAGCGTCTGACAACCAAACCACCCAACCAAGGTAGGTTTTCTCAAGACTTAGCAAAACTCTGCAATTAGTAAGTTATAAACATGCATATAGGTCTGTAAGAATTACCGATTTCATTTTTGATTGAGGTTTATCAGTTTTATGATGATTTCTGTATTTCTTGAAATGACGCCCCCGATTAAGGCGTTATTGTAATTTGATGCCTTATCAATAGTCATCAATTGAAACAGTCAATTAATAATTATGCATGATCAAAATTTAATAACTATGAATCCCTACATGAAAAATGATGCATGATCATACTAACAAATTCCTGATATTTTTCTCTATCTGTTCATGGCAAATGATTCCTGATTAGACATATTTTATAAACCTTGTGTATGTGATTGTACCTGCCCAGTGCAAATCATATGACAAAGAATTAGCGACCCTGACTAGGTCGTTACTTTGAATGGACGCCCCTATACATCGGCGTCAAATTGTGATAAATAGTGAAAATGGGAATAAAATTCCTGGACAAAATAATTGACGACGTGCATACTACCCTTTTATTTTATATATGGCGCCCCTGACTAGGGCACTATTTACATAATTAAAGCCTTCATGAGAGGCGTCATTTTGATAATAAAGGCAAATATGAAATGTTTAAAGATATTAATCTATATGTAATGACTGAGTGAACAGCCGTCCATAAACTGACGACCCTGACAAGGGCGTCAATTCATGAAATGAAGACCCACATCTCAGACGTCAATTTACTGATAGTTCTATTTTCATGTTTTTCAGTAACCCTTTGATAGTAGGTTATGCGTGTTGGCACTATGTTCCATTCCGTGAGTATAGTCCCATGTGTCACGGTGTTTTCTCGATTACCCCCTAATTCTCGGTGATAGATGAACCCTCTGCGAGACATTCCGTTCCTTCGGATTGGTGACTTTATCATAGAGACCTCCGTAAGACTCCGCTAGCTTTGGATTCCCTCAAAGCAGCCGAGCTGGTTGTACCCTTAAAAACTCATGACACTTCTTAATTGCCATGTCACTCTAAAGAAACATGGTATACCGGCCCTTACGACATGATGTTTGTATGTCATGAGAATATTCTTGAAATAATGGAATGGGTAATCCATACCATCCATATCCTTTAAGAATAGTGTGCCGTACTTGTGTACACTAATTATATCTACCTTATCATGTACAAGAACGAGCGACCATGTTCATGTGGGCGCTTATTCGTATCGTCATGGCACCCGAGTTAGGGAGCCGATTCCACCTAGTTTTATCGTTAATCATGATTATACCGTTATTATCGTCATTATACCACATGTTCAAATCCTTGAAATGCTATTCCACAAGATCTACCTTAAAGTTATACAAGTTTATTCCTTGAAACTCCATATTGGCTATAACTTTAGTGGATGTCAAAAAATACATGATCAATGCATGTGCATATAGGGCCCGATCTGGTCCTGGGAGGAGCACCCGAAAGTACTTGTGCCCATGGGAGTTGTAATGATCACGGTATGGCATTATACCGAAGTGCATGACTAGCTTGATTAGACATTCCACAATCTCATACTCAACTTGACATGACATGACTTGCGTGACCCGGAAAGGGTATTTATATACTTGCTTGAAACGTGATAGCCAATTTTTGACATGACCTGATGAATATACTTGCTTGAATATCTTGACATTTATTGATATAAGTGCTTGAAAGACATGCTAGTTCACTCAATTATCTCTTGTTATACTCTCTCTCTCTTGTCGTTTTACACAAACATGCATAGCTTTATTGCATTCATGTAACATATAATTTACTTAAAGTAAGCTAGCTCTTGAGATATAATTACTACTGAGCGTTCACTCATTCAATGTTTTCCCTTATTTTTCAGGTAAGTCCGATGACGAAACTCAATCAGATGGGAAAAGTCAAGAGTGAAGAGATTAGAGCCACTTCGTCTATCCAAGCATCTACTAGTCTTATGTTACTATATTTTTGAGTCAATCGTTGTACTTTCCCCTTTATAGAGTCTTAGCACTTTCATTAAATGGATTGTAATAGAAGTACTTTTGAGGTTGTGATTGAATAAAGGATTGTGTTATCTTTACTTTTGCGCACTCTGTCTTTGTGTTGAATACAGTAACGCTCTGATTGACATGATCGATATAAACTTGTCACGCACTCCGGGTTCCTTCCGCTCTCGGGGCGTGACAACAAGGGTTAAAAAACCACCAACCCCCAGGTATTCACCCTTCCTTTCATGCATCTTAGCTTAACTGTACTATACATACTACACTTCTCTAGGGGCTAATTGGGTTGCTTTCTTTTGTGTGTTTACCCTCATTTGCAGGTTTACAGAGCTCACTACACGAGGCCCAACTCTTCTGGCCGGCCAGGAGGGGTGGAGATCCAAGTTCCACATCATTATTATGGGTGCGTTTAGTGGCCGTTTGGCAGACCGTTTGGGGATCTTTGGCGGTCTATCATTGGACTATTTTTGTTCACCCAGCAGTCGTCTGAGGACCATTTGTCTCTGCAGCACCTGGTTGTTCTCTCTCGCGGGCGGGTGTGTTTCACTCGACTCGTTCCAAGGTACGTAGTGTAGTTTCACTACATTATTTACTTTGGTGGCGATCACATCTTTCCTTACCTGGGTGTAGCAACCCTAATAAATGAATAATTGAAATGAATTAAAACATATATATTACAGAAGTAATATATATATAAAAGGAATAGGGTTAATTGGACGAAATAAAACAAATTAAAAATAACGCCTCTTATTAAGGCGTTAATTTATAAATAAACGCCTCTACCAATGGCGTGAATAAAGAAAGGACGCCCACACCTACGGTCGTCAGTTCTCACGCGACCAAATGAGTAAGTAAAAGAAACGCCTCTACCTTGGGCGTGTTTTAAAATAAGAAACGCCCTTTTTAAAGGCGCTTTTTAAGAAACGCCCTTATGCAAGGCGTTAATTCAAGAATACACGCCCTGACCTAAGGCGTTAATTCAGTTCGTGAACCGTTCGAACCCAGAGCTTATCCAAGGAAAGATTAACCTAATCTAGTAAGTGTCTATTAAAGTAAGGACTCTATTAAGGATATATTACCCTCAATCAAACACTGCTCTTGTTAGGACTTCCAAAATCCTATAAATAACATGTTCGATCGAACCCTAAAACCCATTTGATCGAACGTCTGCTGCTAGGTACGTGAAGAAAAAAACGGTTCCTCTATTCTTTTATTTTTCTGCTTCTATTACATGAAGAACTAATGTTCTTCATCTGATTCTGTTATAGGTCTGTAAGGTGGCGTACGTGAAAGAACAAGGTATGTTCTTCACCATATACCTGTGAAGATTGATTTCATATCTTCATATTCCTTCCTCTCTTTTCCTACAGGTTGATTGAAGGCTATCATCTCCGTCATATTCATCAACTAAAATCTTCCTTCTTCCTGTCCAAGGTGTTCTTCTCAAGTTATTCACCGGTCATCTCCAAATCTATTTTTAAGGTAGGATTTTCTCAAGATACTGTAGCCCAAATAAAATTAGTGAAAGATATTATATAAGCATGGCATGCATACGGTCTATATATATATGGTTTCGGTGTGTTTTCTGAATTGTTTGAAAGAAACGCCCTGGAATAGGGCGCTATTTTAAAATAAACGACCATAACAGCGGTCGTCAATTTATTAAGAAACGTCCTGTACACAGGCGTTAATTTTACGAGATCATGACTTAAGCATGTTAAGAACGGATTATATATGAAACCTTGATTATTAATGCATGATCCTGTCTCCAAATCTAATGTCCTGCAATTTCTTGAATTCACGGCCTGCACAAGGTCGTTTTCCACGTATTAACGCCTCATCAGAGGGCGTGACTTTAAAAGTAACGCCCCTTGCTTAGGCGCGTATTATCCAGAGTCCTGGTATGTTCTGAAACATAGAGTTAAGCCAGTAACGCCCCTTCTCAGGGCGTGTCTTATATAAGTCCTGCAACTTATTTATATTCCGTCAAATCCGTAATTCATGAGACGCCTGCACCAGCAGTCGTCAAATATGAATAAACGACCCTGTCCAGGGCGCTTTTTAGATAGAGTATTGAAATAATGAAATTCTGCGAAACGGAACATATATAAACGCCCTGATACTAGGCGTTAGTTACTTGAAAAACGTCCCGGACAAGGGCGTGTTTTTCATAAATTAATGAGATTATTGAAAATTCTGTAAAATAGAAATATGTTAACGCCCCTATGATAGGCGTTAATTACTTGAGAAACGACTTGACCTAAGTCGTTATTTTACTATAAACTGATTTTCATCTGATTTGCTAACCGATGGTTTTATATATATCATAATATATATATATCGGCACTATTCTCCACTCCGTGAGTATGTCCCATGTTTTCATGTTGATTTACCGATCACACTCAACTCTCATTGACATACAAGCTCTCCATTGGACATTCCGTTCCTTTGGACTAGCGAGTTAGTCATAGAGACCTCCGTAAGACTCCTCGTAGCCTTGGATTCCCTCAAGGCCGACTGAGCTGGTTGTACCCTAAAAACCCATTACACGATCCTTGCCATGTCAATCTAAAGAAACATGGTATACCGGCCCTTATGATTATACAAAGAGTATATCATAAGAAATTCTTAATGGGATGATGATATCATGCCATATCGTTCTTGTAAACCTCAATTCTATGATAAGAATGAGGGTATCTTGCTTGATCTAATGTTCATGTGGACCTCAATTCTATATAAAGAATGTCCATATTGATTTGTCATGGTACCTAAGTTAAGGGAACCATAATCTACCTAGTTTTATCGACATCGTGATTATACCGTTATTATCGCCATTCTATGTCCTTTGTCATAATTTGAACTCTATTCTATCAAAGTTGTCATACGTATCTACAAGCTTGATTATTGAAATTCTATATTGGCTATACAAACAAGAGTGGATGTCAAAACACATGATAAATGCCTGCGCATATAGGGCCCGATCTGGTCCTGGGAGGAGCACCCGAAAGTACTTGTGCCCATGGGAGTTAAAATGATAAGGTATCTGGCATTATACCGAGTACTTGACTTGCTTGATTGGACATTCCACACACATCTTGTACTTGACTCGTACTTGACATGAAATGAAATGCGTGGCCCGAAAAAGGGTAATTTACTTGCTTGATACATGATAGCCAAAGTTCTTGACATGACTTGTTAAATGTACTTGCTTGAATATCTCGAATAAACTTGCTATCTTGTTGGAAGTTCATGACTAAGTTCATCTTATTTTCTTGATATTACATTCTCTCTATCTTGTCGTTTCATGCGAGCATGCATAGCTTTATTGCATCCATGAAAATGTAATTACTTAAACCACTTGCTAGTACTTGAGATATAATTTCCTACTGAGCGTTCGCTCATTCCGTTTGTCCCTTTTTACTTTTCAGGTAAGTCCGACGACGATGGAAGTCAATCGGATGGGAATGGTCAAGAGTGAAAGTGATAGAGCTTCTACAAGTGTCGTCTAGTCTTTTCCATAGTTTCTTGAGTCAAATATGTATTCTTTTCCTTTTTGTTAAACAGAGTATTGGATTTGTAATAGTCTATCCATTATGAAATAAAGGATTGGGTTATCTTGCTATTTTGCGCATCTCTGTCTTTGTGTCGAATACACGACCACTCTGATTGACATGATTGATATAGACACGTCGCGCATCTCCGGGTATCTTCCGCGCTCGGGGCGTGACAGTCTTTGTGGTATCAGAGCCTAAGGTATTCAATTCCTAGGAAACCCAAGTCCAAGGATAGGTTTCAAAACCTTTAACCAAGTGAGAGTGGGTAGAACCAAGGGTTAAATGATCAATGAGTCCTTTATAAGATCATAGTGACATAATACTAACGTAGCTATCGTAATTGTAGGATAATGGCTGCCGAACGTGCTCAATGGCGCAACATGCAGCGTACCCTTCAAGGGATGACCCAAGTGCTACAACAGGTAGCACAAGGTGGTGCTCCACGAGCTGGAAGCTTACACCAAGCATTCAAGAATATGAATCCCCCGAAGTTCATGGGAGCGACCGATCCAGACGATGCCGAGCATTGGGTTCGGGAGATTGAACGTATATTCCGTGTCATGCAATGCACGGATCAGGACAAAGTCTTATTAGCTACTTTCCAGTTAGAAAAGGATGCTAGATGCTGGTGGGAGTCGATTGAAGCTACTATTGACCCAACTCAAGTTACATGGGGTGAATTCGTTGAATATTTCAACGCCAAATATTTCTCTGATAGGGTCCAGGAAAGGAAGGCCGCCGAATTTGCCGCATTAAAGCAAAGATCTTTATCGGTGGCTGATTATGAAGCACAGTTCTCTAGACTGTCTAGATATGCTAAGCATTTAATTAGCACGGAAAAGATGAAAGCCCGTAGATTTCTTAATGGGCTTAGGCCCCACTACATTACTCAACTGGCGCCTATGGATATTCAAGTTTATACTGAAATGGTGCGCCGAGCTCAGTTGCTTGAAGATGCCACGGAATTATCTGATAGGATCCGTGGGAAAGACAAAAAGGAGCAAGTCACAAGTTCGGGTTCTTTTAAACCCAACTTTAAGAAGAGGCCCAATAATGGAGGTTCTTCCTCTCAAGATCGGAAGTACAAGAAATCCAAGCCTTTCTCTATCACCACTACCCCTTCAAACGTAGTATGCAAGCATTGTGACAAGGCTGGTCACAAAACAGAAGAATGCTGGAGGAAATTAGGAGCATGTCTCCGTTGTGGGAGTCGTGAACATCGGATTCCCGATTGTCCATTAATGAATGACCAAGATGGTGAGGGTAAACGCCCAGTGACAAGGAACGCGCGTCTTCATGCAATCCAAGAGACCGAACCAGAAGAAGAAGGCGGATTGGTGGAAGGTACATTAAAAATTTGTTCCAAATATGCACATGTCTTATTTGATACGGGTGCATCGCATTCCATTATTTCCAAGAAGTTTGCTGACCCATTACCTCTAGAACCAGAATGGATGAAGATAATATTGTCTACTCCTCTCGGAAACGAGACGGATATCACGCATCATTACCAAAACTGTGAGGTGTTGGTTCGAGGAAAGAATTTTCCTATTGATCTTATCTGCTTAGATCTAAAAGAATATGATGTTATACTAGGAGCAGATTGGTTATCTAAGTACCAGGCAACGGTTGATTGCCGTAATAGCAAGATTGTTTCCAAGGAATTTCCGGAACTGACTTATACTAGTCCTAAGAGTCGAAGCAAATCCCCTCTTATTTCGGCTCTTCGAGCAAGCAAGCTCGTCAGGAAAGGATGTGTATCCTTCCTTGCTTTTGTCACTAATAAAGAAGCTAAGGAAACCAAGATAGAAGACATTCAGGTAGTGCGAGAATTCCCAGACGTATTTCCGGAAGAATTGCCGGGATTACCCCCGCAAAGAGATGTGGCCTTTACCATCGACTTAGTCCCTGGTGCTGGTCCGGTTTCAAAGGCACCATATAGAATGTCCCCTGCTGAACTCAAGGAGTTGAAGGAGCAGTTGATGGAACTAATCCGAAAAGGGTTTATTAGACCAAGTACTTCCCCGTGGGGAGCACCAGTCTTATTTGTAAAGAAGAAGGATGGATCCATGAGATTGTGTATCGACTATCGACAGTTGAATCATCTTACTATCAAGAACAAGTATCCACTGCCGAGAATCGATGAGTTATTTGATCAGATTTCAGGATCCAAATAATTCTCCAAGATTGATCTCCGGTCGGGATATCATCAATTAAGGATCAAGGATGATGACATTCACAAGACCGCATTCAGAAGCAGGTATGGCCATTACGAATTTGTTGTTATGCCTTTTGGACTAACAAATGCCCCTGCTGCCTTTATGCAGTTAATGAATAGCATATTCAGGCCTTACTTGGATCAATTCATAGTAGTCTTCATTGATGATATATTGATATATTCTAAGACTAAGGAAGAACATGAAGAGCATTTGAGGATTGCATTGCAAGTCTTGAGGACAAATCAATTATATGCTAAACTCAGCAAATGCGAGTTCTGGCTTGAAGAAGTGGCTTTTCTCGGACATGTCATATCCAAGGACGGTTTATCTGTGGATCCGTCAAAAGTTGAAGCTGTGAGAAACTGGGAGAGACCCACTAATGCAAGCGAGATCAGAAGTTTCTTAGGTCTTGCAGGCTATTATCGGCGATTCATCAAAGATTTCTCTAAGATCGCCGTACCACTTACAAGATTAACTCGTAAGGAGATCCGATATGAATGGAGTGAGGAATGTGAAAGCAGTTTCCAAACTCTCAAGGATCATCTCACTACAGCTCCAGTCTTAGCCCTACCAATTGAAGGAGAGAAATTCGAGGTCTACACTGATGCTTCTGGCATTGGTCTCGGATGTGTTCTAATGCAACATGGGAAGGTCATAGCATACTCTTCTCGTCAACTGAAGAAGCATGAGGAGAATTACCCCGTCCATGACTTGGAATTGGCCGCGGTAGTATTTGCCCTAAAGATATGGAGACACTATCTCTATGGGGTACAGTTTACTGTATACTCCGATCACAAAAGTCTCAAATATCTATTTTCACAAAAGGAGCTGAACATGAGACAAAGACGTTGGCTAGAATATCTCAAGGACTTCGACTTCAGTATACAATACCATCCCGGAAAGGGTAATTATGTGGCTGATGCCCTTAGTCGAAAGCCGAGAGCAAAGATAGCAAATTGTATGATACAAGAATGGAGGTTACTTGAACAATTCTCCGAGCTCAATATAAGCTTGGACACGGAATCCAAATTTGTCACACTATCTCATGTAAGCATACAGTCAGATTTGTTATCTGAGATACAAACACTTCAGGATGATGATCCTATGTTAGTAGAAATCAAAGGCAGATTAGAAGGACAATCTGATTTTCAACTAACTTCTGATGGAAGATTATCGTTCAAAGATAGAACTTGTATACCCGATTGTCCGGAATTAAAGAAGAAGATCTTAGATGAAGCTCACCGATCAAGATACACTATTCATCCTGGATCAACTAAAATGTATCAAGATGTAAAGAGGAACTTTTGGTGGCCTAATATGAAAAGAGAAATAGCGGACTATGTATCACGCTGTCTCACATGCCAACAGGTCAAGGCGGAACACCAAAAGCCTGCGGGAAAACTACATCCTCTAGATATTCCTAAGTGGAAATGGGAGGATATTGGTATGGACTTCATCATGGGTTTGTCTAAATCTAAAGGAGGACATGATGGAATCTGGGTTATCATTGACCGATTGACTAAATCGGCACATTTCTTGCCAATCAAAAGCCGATGGTCAATTGATGTGCTAGCTGCACTATACATTAAAGAAATAGTCAGGATACATGGAATTCCTGTCTCAATCGTGTCTGATAGAGATCCCCGTTTTACTTCTCATTTTTGGAAGGGATTACAACATTCGTTGGGGACAAGGCTCAACTTTAGTACTGCTTTTCACCCACAAACGGATGGTCAGACCGAGCGAACTAATCAAGTTGTTGAAGATATGCTGAGAGCATGCATTATTGACTTTGGAGGAAGCTGGCATGACCACTTACCTTTAGTTGAATTTGCATATAATAATAGCTACCAAGCTAGTATCCAAATGGCACCTTTCGAAGCCTTATACGGAAGGAGTTGCCGATCTCCCATATGTTGGAACGAAGTTGGAGAAAAACAACTATTAGGTCCAGACATGGTAAGGGATACAACCGAGAAGATACAAGTAATCAGAGAAAGATTACAAGTTGCTCAGACAAGGCAAAAGGCTTATGCTGATACCAGGAGAAGAGATCTTGAATTCCAGGTTGGAGATCATGTATTTCTTAAAATATCCCCTGGACGTGGCATACGAAGATTTGGTGTTAAGGGCAAGCTTACGCCAAGATTCATCGGACCATTTGAGGTACTCGAAAGAGTTGGCGAGGTTGCTTATCGCATCGCGTTGCCTCCTCAGTTGTCCGAGGTACACAATGTATTTCACATATCTATGTTGAAGAAGTATGTGCACGATCCGTCACATATTATTGAGCATGGAGATCTGGTGATCCAGAAAGATCTCACATATGAACAAAGGCCTTTGAAGATATTAGATCGAGAAATACGAGCTCTAAGGAATAAGGTTATTCCCATGATCAAGGTGCAATGGAATAAGAATCCTGAACGCGAAGCGACATGGGAGACCGAGGAATCTATGAAGAAACGATTTCCCGAGTTATTCTAAGAGGTATATGTCCTACACTCTCCGCGTGTATAATTATATATATATTGAATTTGGGGACCAAATTCTTTTTTAAGTGGGGGAGGGTGTAGCAACCCTAATAAATGAATAATTGAAATGAATTAAAACATATATATTACAGAAGTAATATATATATAAAAGGAATAGGGTTAATTGGACGAAATAAAACAAATTAAAAATAACGCCTCTTATTAAGGCGTTAATTTATAAATAAACGCCTCTACCAATGGCGTGAATAAAGAAAGGACGCCCACACCTACGGTCGTCAGTTCTCACGCGACCAAATGAGTAAGTAAAAGAAACGCCTCTACCTTGGGCGTGTTTTAAAACAAGAAACGCCCTTTTTAAAGGCGCTTTTTAAGAAACGCCCTTATGCAAGGCGTTAATTCAAGAATACACGCCCTGACCTAAGGCGTTAATTCAGTTCGTGAACCGTTCGAACCCAGAGCTTATCCAAGGAAAGATTAACCTAATCTAGTAAGTGTCTATTAAAGTAAGGACTCTATTAAGGATATATTACCCTCAATCAAACACTGCTCTTGTTAGGACTTCCAAAATCCTATAAATAACATGTTCGATCGAACCCTAAAACCCATTTGATCGAACGTCTACTGCTAGGTACGTGAAGAAAAAAATGGTTCCTCTATTCTTTTATTTTTCTGCTTCTATTACATGAAGAACTAATGTTCTTCATCTGATTCTGTTATAGGTCTGTAAGGTGGCGTACGTGAAAGAACAAGGTATGTTCTTCACCATATACCTGTGAAGATTGATTTCATATCTTCATATTCCTTCCTCTCTTTTCCTACAGGTTGATTGAAGGCTATCATCTCCGTCATATTCATCAACTAAAATCTTCCTTCTTCCTGTCCAAGGTGTTCTTCTCAAGTTATTCACCGGTCATCTCCAAATCTATTTTTAAGGTAGGATTTTCTCAAGATACTGTAGCCCAAATAAAATTAGTGAAAGATATTATATAAGCATGGCATGCATACGGTCTATATATATATGGTTTCGGTGTGTTTTCTGAATTGTTTGAAAGAAACGCCCTGGAATAGGGCGCTATTTTAAAATAAACGACCATAACAGCGGTCGTCAATTTATTAAGAAACGTCCTGTACACAGGCGTTAATTTTACGAGATCATGACTTAAGCATGTTAAGAACGGATTATATATGAAACCTTGATTATTAATGCATGATCCTGTCTCCAAATCTAATGTCCTGCAATTTCTTGAATTCACGGCCTGCACAAGGTCGTTTTCCACGTATTAACGCCTCATCAGAGGGCGTGACTTTAAAAGTAACGCCCCTTGCTTAGGCGCGTATTATCCAGAGTCCTGGTATGTTCTGAAACATAGAGTTAAGCCAGTAACGCCCCTTCTCAGGGCGTGTCTTATATAAGTCCTGCAACTTATTTATATTCCGTCAAATCCGTAATTCATGAGACGCCTGCACCAGCAGTCGTCAAATATGAATAAACGACCCTGTCCAGGGCGCTTTTTAGATAGAGTATTGAAATAATGAAATTCTGCGAAACGGAACATATATAAACGCCCTGATACTAGGCGTTAGTTACTTGAAAAACGTCCCGGACAAGGGCGTGTTTTTCATAAATTAATGAGATTATTGAAAATTCTGTAAAATAGAAATATGTTAACGCCCCTATGATAGGCGTTAATTACTTGAGAAACGACTTGACCTAAGTCGTTATTTTACTATAAACTGATTTTCATCTGATTTGCTAACCGATGGTTTTATATATATCATAATATATATATATCGGCACTATTCTCCACTCCGTGAGTATGGTCCCATGTTTTCATGTTGATTTACCGATCACACTCAACTCTCATTGACATACAAGCTCTCCATTGGACATTCCGTTCCTTTGGACTAGCGAGTTAGTCATAGAGACCTCCGTAAGACTCCTCGTAGCCTTGGATTCCCTCAAGGCCGACTGAGCTGGTTGTACCCTAAAAACCCATTACACGATCCTTGCCATGTCAATCTAAAGAAACATGGTATACCGGCCCTTATGATTATACAAAGAGTATATCATAAGAAATTCTTAATGGGATGATGATATCATGCCATATCGTTCTTGTAAACCTCAATTCTATGATAAGAATGAGGGTATCTTGCTTGACCTAATGTTCATGTGGACCTCAATTCTATATAAAGAATGTCCATATTGATTTGTCATGGTACCTAAGTTAAGGGAACCATAATCTACCTAGTTTTATCGACATCATGATTATACCGTTATTATCGCCATTCTATGTCCTTTGTCATAATTTGAACTCTATTCTATCAAAGTTGTCATACGTATCTACAAGCTTGATTATTGAAATTCTATATTGGCTATACAAACAAGAGTGGATGTCAAAACACATGATAAATGCCTGCGCATATAGGGCCCGATCTGGTCCTGGGAGGAGCACCCGAAAGTACTTGTGCCCATGGGAGTTAAAATGATAAGGTATCTGGCATTATACCGAGTACTTGACTTGCTTGATTGGACATTCCACACACATCTTGTACTTGACTCGTACTTGACATGAAATGAAATGCGTGGCCCGAAAAAGGGTAATTTACTTGCTTGATACATGATAGCCAAAGTTCTTGACATGACTTGTTAAATGTACTTGCTTGAATATCTCGAATAAACTTGCTATCTTGTTGGAAGTTCATGACTAAGTTCATCTTATTTTCTTGATATTACATTCTCTCTATCTTGTCGTTTCATGCGAGCATGCATAGCTTTATTGCATCCATGAAAATGTAATTACTTAAACCACTTGCTAGTACTTGAGATATAATTTCCTACTGAGCGTTCGCTCATTCCGTTTGTCCCTTTTTACTTTTCAGGTAAGTCCGACGACGATGGAAGTCAATCGGATGGGAATGGTCAAGAGTGAAAGTGATAGAGCTTCTACAAGTGTCGTTTAGTCTTTTCCATAGTTTCTTGAGTCAAATATGTATTCTTTTCCTTTTTGTTAAACAGAGTATTGGATTTGTAATAGTCTATCCATTATGAAATAAAGGATTGGGTTATCTTGCTATTTTGCGCATCTCTGTCTTTGTGTCGAATACACGACCACTCTGATTGACATGATTGATATAGACACGTCGCGCATCTCCGGGTATCTTCCGCGCTCGGAGCGTGACACTGGGTATTTGTCATCATCTTTCTATTTCTTCCTTTGCTTTTAGTTGCTCCACGCCCCGGCTTGTGTTTAGTTTTCTCCTTGCTTTATTTTTGCACTATTAAGATGACATGCCAACATGCTCTATGCCTGATGTTATTGAATGCTTGAGTTAGCATATCACCCACTTGCATCATATCTATATCTTACACATCACTACCATCACCCACAAGAAAATATCAACAAGTTCTATTTTTTGGTGATCACGGTGGGACATCTAGTGCCAATCGTGTTGACTTGTTGTTTAACCTACTATTCGCTACTGTTCCCAGTTGTCCTTGTGTTTTCTTTAGTTTTCCCATTTCATTTCCTGTTGTTTTCTGTTCTCTGATCCTTGGCGGTCTCCTCCCGGCCGTTTCTGGCCTAAAAGTGGTCTAGCGTTAGACCATCTTATCTCCTTGGCGGTCCTTAGATGACCGTTTCTCCAGTTACAGGTACGCATCCTGTGGGTGTTGATATTTCTGCATTTTTGCTAATTCTTATTATCCCTGGGTGTTATCTGGTCTCCTCCTCTATTGTGGCATATATTCATATCATTATTTGTGTATTGTTTGTTAGTTTCAAGGCTAGAAATTACATGTACTCCGGTGCACATAGGATCATTCATCTCTCATATCATAGTTGCATTCCTACCTTTGTGTGTGATCCTCTCGCCTCCATATTCCTTGGGGTCGACTAGGTGATCACATCCGGGACCTCCATGAGTCCCCGCGAGCCATGGATTCCCACACGGATGCCGGGCCGGTTGTATCTCTGCCACCCCATGTCTAGGTTGCATAAGTGAGAGAGAGTTTATACCTAGAGTCAACCAAGTTCCCACCATCCTTCCCATTAAAGAACCTATTGTTGGAGAGAACATCTTATTCAAATCACTAAGGTTCTAAACAAGAAACTAATAAAAATTTGCGCATCATTATAACTTGGTTGTCTTGTTCTCCTTCATTTTTTGCATATTTCCCCTTGTCGGGTCATTTTGTTTGGTTTCTTATTGGTGCTTGTTTGTGTTGTCTTCATTCGATAGGTGCCACGTTGTATGTGGAGTTGCTTCCGATCCATAGGTTCATCTCCTAGGGGCAATTCCTCGTTCACTTCCTATTTCAATCCTTTATTTGACTCCACCATGTCTTCTTATGATTTTCTCTGTTCCCATGAGGAATCTCTCCCTCAGGGACTCCTAGAGGGCCCGCCCAGGGTCAACCCACTTCATTCTGGAGAAGGGTTCGTCCCTCCTCAATCCTCTACTTCCATGGAGGGTGGTCAGCCCTCCCTTTCCACCAACAATCCCACCAGTCACATTTTGCAAATGATGGCCCAGTTGGATCCGACCCAACTTCAGGCCCTTTACCAGACCTTGCAGGGGTCAAGTGCCCCGTCTCCCACGATCGCACAAGGTCTTCCCATCTCTTCCATCTCCCAATCTATGGTTGATGGGCTCCGGCTTCCACCCATTCCTATTGATCTTACCCCGGTCCAGCCCAAAATTCTTCGGTTCTCTAGTCTGGAGGCGGGAGTGTCCTCTGGGTCGGTCCCTCAAATTCTTGATAAAGGGAAGACTACTCTTCCCTCATCTGCCCAGATTAATCCTTATGGGTCCGTTCCATCGGTGCCACAAGTCCTTGTTGGCCTGGTCGATTTCGCTCACCCTCATCCAGGGGCGGCTCATGCTTATTCTAGTTTGGGTGATCCTTCGGCCCAACATCCTTCTTATGGGCCTCCCCCTTCTGCCGTTTACCCTTCGGCTCCTCACCTTGAGCTCACTCTTTTCACTCCACCTACTCCATCTCGGGAGCAAGAACTCCTTGATAAATGGGCCGCCATGCAGCAACAACTCGACTTCCTTCAAAAGCAAGTTGGCCCACAGTCTTTGGTAGACGTCCTCGTTCCTAGCTTTCATAATATTCGATTCCCTACTCAATCCGAGCTCCCCACATACCGCAAACATGACGGGAACATCAATACATACATTCATGTGAGGGATTTCATGTATGAGTCAGCATAATTCCAACACGATGATCGCCTCATGGCGTATCTATTCCGTCGATCACTGGATGTAGTCGCACTAGAGTGTTTAGACACCCGTTTTTGGCCGATAAGTTGTGCAATTTCTTTGTTCTCCTAGTTAATGCCCCAATTGATCTATAATTGGTTGATTTTATGGGATATTTCCCTTTGTTCTTGGCCCTGCAATTCAATTTCTGTACCTTGGATCTTGTCTCGAACTTGGCATTCTCGCGCTATTCACTCATATCACTTTCTTGTTCATAGCACGTTATGGGACTGATTGAACGCCCATTTAAATAGTCGCTATTTCTTGATATTAGATCTTTGCAGCATCCACTGGGTCTCTATCTTACTTAATATCTGATTGAGCGATTGTCCAATGGGAGTTTATTCTTTTTTCCAATCATTTGGCTAGTCAATCATTGTCATGCTATATCGTCATAGGGCGTTCATGAAGAACACGCCCTACCCTGCTAGCACGTTATCAGGTAGAAACCCAATCCGACCCGGACTTCCCTTTTTTGATCTGGGTCCTTATTATGGTAAGTTTTAAGGCTCGATTCGTACAGAAGAAGGTTCCTAATCCTAATAGGAGTCATTTCCCCTCATTAATCGGCAAGATTACCCTGATTTGAGCCGCCAAACCATTGGATTGGATCGGACTCCAACGTAGGGTCCGTTCTTGATTCTCCACCTATAAATTTGGCCCTTGGCCATCGTTCTAAGAGGATGCAACTTCTAGATCTTGATCAGGAGGAGGCTGTTCATCGTTCCAAATCAACAATTCCTCGCTCCTTCTACATCCAAGGGAGTATTTTAGGTTTCATTGTGTTCTTCCTCATTTCTTATTTTTTTTCTCCAATTCGTTCCTTTTAATCCCCACATAGCATTGCATATCGTTTTCAAAATCACTCCTTTTATAAAATACACGCATTCACACACACCAAACCTATTTTTGGCCCTTCCATAGGGGTTTAAAAACCACCAAACCCCCAGGTAATCTAGCCCCCTTTTATATGCTTTTCATTAAGAATAGGGATAGATTCTACATTAATCACGATCTAATGGGCCTTTCCTTTGTTATCTAAACTGTTTTGCAGGCACTGAAAGAAGGATACGTGAAGCCCTTGCACCTTGGCCGACCTTGTAGCAAGGAAGGAAGGAACCCCAATTCATCCCGCTCTTTGTCTATTATTGCGCCACATACACAGAGCGCGATCTTCAGAAGGCGCTAGCACGATATAGCGCGTTAATGTCCTGGCCACCTCTTGGCCATCTTTGAATTTATGAGGTATGTAATGTGCCCTTGCTTTGATCTTTATATTATTTGGCATGTTATTAGCCTCAGTGGCGATCACAGATTATTTATATTATTACATATGACCCCCCTTTTGTCATTATTCGGTTCTATCTTATCAATTCATCACCGATTCATCTCATCAATTTGGGGGAGGTTTAATTTTGGATCTACATCTTTTGGTGATCACAGTGGGACACTTTGTGCCACCACGTTCGTTCTTTTGGTTGCATGCTTACCAATTTATCAAAGTGTGTGTGATTATTTATCTTGTGAGGTTTTCCCTTTCTATCTTTAGTCGCACCCTACATACGTAGCGCGTTCTTTTAGGTCGCGCTCCTGACATATAGCGCGTTATTCACCCGAGAGTATTTCACTCATACCATTTGCCGGGTTTCTGATTATCATCATCTCTGGTTGCATCTTGTATATATGTATTCATCTTTTCCTATGTTTTCTTGTTATTTTCTAGTCTTAGTTTAGATATTCTTACATTGCATAGCATCATAACATCGTTGGTTTGCGAGACCTCCTCTCTCTACACTCCTAGGATCCCACACCCCTTTCTTGGAATTGGATGGACCCTCCATTGAGCATTCCGTCTCTTTGGACTGAAAATTCCTTTTCCAAGGCCTCTGTAAGTCCCCGCACCCGTGGATTCCCTCACGGACGTCGGGCCGGTTGTACCTTGAAGTTCCCCAGGTTTAGTTGGCCTATGCGATGTGAGAGTAAACCTAGTTGGCACCGGAGTTAAACCATATTGAAAACTAGGTTCTTACCTTGAGTGAATTACTTAAATTTGTCAAAAAAAATATTCAGTCACATCAAGGTGCATATAGAAGCAAAAAGAGCAACATTCGATGTTTGATATCTTTGCTTATTGACTGGAATTGTTTGTGGACTTGCGTGGTGTCCTGCTTTGATTAAACAAATCAACATGTCTAATAATTTTTATTACCAAGAGGATAATCAACCCAGCACATCTTACACTCCTCAATTCCAACATGTTCATCATAATTCTCACCATAATTCGTTCAAGGGGCCACGTCCTCATTCCTACGGTCTTGCTCGACCCATGGGCAATGGCCAATCTCATGGTCCCTCACTTCAGTTGCGAGCCACTATTCCCACGGGGCCATCTCTTCCCGATGATGAGAAGGTCTCCCAGATCTTGCATGCTATAGATCATCTTACACCTCAACAAATCCAGGTCCTTAAGGCCGTTGTTGAGGGTGCACCTCATTCTTCACTACCTCCTTCCAATCCCATTCGGGTGGCCCATCACCCGCCTCCATCTCCTGTCCATACTCCCATTCGGGCGGTCCATCACCCGCCCTCTTCCACACATACTCCTTCCCGGGTAACACATCACCCATCTCCTTCTATTCCTCCTCCTTCATGGTCCCAAGGCCCACACATTCCTTGCAACCCGGTCCGCCCAGGTCCTTCCGTGGGTCAGCCCATTAACCCTCCACCACGGCCTTTACATCAAGCCACCACTCCAAGGCAATCATGCCGATCTTCCATTGCTCAGGTCACACCCCTCCATCAAACTCTTCTTGATAAAGTCGCTTCATTGGAGGAACAACTTAAGAGAGTTGCGAGCCCACAGCTCGCAGCCCGCTCCTCCTTCTCCTTCTCCCATCAATTCCCTTCACGCCGTCCTGAACGACATCACGAAGATGGAGAAAGATTGGAAGGATGGGAGAGACAACTACGACATCGGCAGTTCAAGCGAGCAAGAGCCGGCGGATTTCAACGCTCAAGTGGACACCATCCACCTCCCACCCATTCACTCCATTCATTCAAATGACCCATACACACTCGCACTCACAAAATCATTTGCAATACCATTACATTTCACCACCCATTATTACGTCTTCACCACGGTGTCCACTCGAGCCTAATAATGAAGAACCGACAACTGAAGAATTGAAGATGGCACGTGATGATGAAGTCCCGAAGGCACCCCTCCCGAGTTTTCTTCACTTTCCACTTCCTCCACTACCACTAGATGAACCCCCTGCTCAAGATGATGCCACTATCACCAATCCGACCCCCATTTCTGAGACTTATTGGTGCTATGATGATGGGTCGATACTCCAATCACCCACGTCGACGCATCATGAGTCTTCTCCTACACCTAACACCACCCGTACCCCTATAGCCTGACATTTTCAACATGTCAAACCCTCCATTATCACACCCCCAACTCCCACATCATCAACCTCCGTAGCACCGGACTCCGCCGAACCTTCCACTAGACCTCCACCAATTACACCGTCATCAGCCACAACCCCCTCGGCTTCCGCTGAGTCCACCACTAAACCTTCTCTAATTAACCTCCCATTACTGCCACCTCGGCCCTCCATTACACCTTTAACCCCTAACATAACTACCTTTATTCCACCACTTAACCCTCCATTTTCGCCCATGGCTAATCCTGAGCAGGATCCATCCCTTTTTGCACTCGAGCCAACCCCGACTACTTCTGAGCAAAAGGACAAGCTCGACGTGTTTGAACCTCCGTTTCCACTCACCCTTTCTCCAACACCTCCCATTACGCCACCACCCATGGAGCCTTCCGCCTCTACTTCACCTTCCTTTACCACTCAGAATGGGTGTGCCTCTTCAAGTGCTTGTGCCGAAGATGATCAAGAGCCGGGCAAGAAGAATTTTGCCGTGGCCGTGCTATTCAAGATGCAAGAATTTATCTGCCGGATGCCAATTTGTGTTGTCGTGCCGAGCATGGTTGAAGAGGCCGAGTCCCCGCCACTACTCGCCAGAAGAGAATGCCAAGCGTTGATGTCGCCCAAGGGCCGGGTAGGGCACCCTTTGTTCCAACTTTCAAATCTTGAACCTTTTCTTCCATACAAGGGGCGAACGCCCATCTTGATCAATATTCTTCATACGCTACAGTCTTCGGGCATGATGATGCTTCCTATCCCAACTTTCCAACTCTCTCACACTATTATTTTTCACTCTTTAAGGGAGTTGTCATTTACTATTGAAGCTTCGTCACGAGCTTCTACTTTATCCATTGGGTCAATTGGCTATACACTTTCACTGCCATGGAGGGGCGGTTATCCTAGTGCTAAGGGGCCTTCCGCTATTCTATCCACCTTCTATTCAACGACATCCATATTCCTATCTATCACCGATTCTTCGTGGGCCACTCCAGGGGAAAGAAGGAGGATCTCATCTTCTCTCCCTTCATATTTGTCACGCCCCGAGCGCGGAAGATACTCGGATATGCGCGATGAGTTTATATCAATCATGTCAATCAGAGTAGTAGTGTATTCGACACCAAAACAGAGATGCGCAAAATAGAAAGATAACCCAATCCTTTATTTCATAATGGATAGACTATTACAAATCCAATACTCTATTCAAAAAAAAAGGAAAAGTACATAGTTGACTCAAAAATAGGAAAAAGACTAGATGACACTTGGAGAAGTTCTATCTCTTTCACTCTTGACCATTCCCATCCGATTGACTTCCCTCGTCGTCGGAATTACCTGAAAAGTAGGGAACACACGGAGTGAGCGAACGCTCAGTAGGAAATTATATCTCAAGCGCTTAGCAAGGGGTCTAAGTAATTACATTTTTCATGAATGTACTATAGCTATGCATGCTCGCATAAAACGACAAGATAGAGAAAGAATTTATCAATAAGACAGCAAGATGAACTAGTCATGAGCTTTCAAGAAAAGATAACAGATATTCAAGCAAGTACTTTTTAGCAAGTCATGTCAAGAACTTTGGCTATCATGTATCAAGCAAACAAGTAATTACCCTTTTTTTTTCGGGTCACGCAAGTCGTGTCAAGTCAAGTACGAGTCAAGTACGAGTCAAGTGTGGAATGTCCAATCAAGCTAGTCATGCACTCGGTATAATGCCAGATACCTTATCATTCAACTCCCATGGGCACAAGTACTTTCGGGTGCTCCTCCCAGGACCAGATCGGGCCCTATATGCGCAGGCATTTATCATGTATTTTTGACATCCACTCTTGTATATATATGTAGCCAATATGGAATTTCAACATTTTAAGCTTGTAGATACGTAGGATAACTTTGAGAAAATGGAGTCCAAAAATATAACATTGGACATAGAGAGGCGATAATAACGGTATAAACACGATTTATCGATGAAACTAGGTGGAATTAGGTTCCCTTAACTCGGGTACCATGACAAACAAGTATGGACATTCTTTTTATAGAATTGAGGTCCACATGAACAGTATATCAAAGGCAACATACCCTCATTCTTATTATAGGATTGAGGTCCACAAGAACATCAACAAATGACATGATATCATCATCCCATTAAGAATTCTCATGATATACTCTTTGCATATCATAAGGGCCGATATACCATGTTTCTTTAGAGTGACATGGCATTCAATAGTGTAATGGGTTTTTAGGGTACAACCAGCTCAGTCGGCCTTGAGGGAATCCAAGGCGGCGAGGAGTCTTACGGAGGTCTCTATGACTAACTCGCTAGTCCAAAGGAATGTAATGTCCAATAGAGAGCTTGTATGTCAATGAGAATTGAGGGTGATCGATAAAACATCATGAAAACGTGGGACTATACTCACGGAGTGGAGATATAGTGCCGATATACATATATATAGATATACTGAAACCATCGTTTATCAGAAACCGGTAAAAATATTTTTACAGGAAAATAACGACTTAAGTAAAGTCACTACTCAAGTAATTAAAGCCTTAGATAAGGGCGTTCATCTATTTTTTCCTATTTTGCAGGAATTTCAATAATTCATTATTTCATCAAAAACACGCCCTGTGCAGGGTCGTTTTATTTAAATTTGACGCCTACTCTGTCAGGCGTCCTTGTATTTACAATATTTTCACAGGATATATAATTTCAGGAGTTTATAAAAAACGTGCCCTGGGAAGGGGCGTTATAATTAAATTCATGCCCTAGTATGCGGCGTGGGTTCAATAAGAAACGACCTGGTTCAGGTCGTGAATTCACAGTTTCCAAGAATTTTTATGAATTTCAGGATAATAAACTTTCAGAAGACAGGGTATATAATCATGACAAGAAAAAATAGCAGGACTTCACAGGTAAGTTCATGCATTACATTAGTTTCAGGATTTCATAGATATTTAATTTTTAAACGTGAGTATTTATTATTTACAAAAAATTGCATGAAATTGACGCCTACAGGGAAGGGCGTCAAATCTGTAATTGACGACCTTGGGCAGGTCGTTTCTTTAAATTAGCGCCCTTGTCATGGGCGTTTCTTTCAAGATATTACAGAAAACGCTTTAATACTATATTAAACCATGTACATGCATGCCATGCTAGTATATATTTTGAATTACTTTGTTTGGGCTACAGTGTCTTGAGAAAACCTACCTTGGTCAATAATCTGGATGGAGAAACGTGAAGAGATTTGATAAGAAGAACAAAGACTCCTGAACTAGATGGAACTGCTACTGAACGATGGCTTTGATGAAAAGAACGTAGATGAAGAACACTTCGTTTCTTCAGGTAGAGAGCTTTTCCTACAGAGGAATATATATATACGAAACATCAGTATTTTCTTCATAATACTTGACTGAAGGTAGAGGAAAGAAGAACTTACCCTTTTGTTCTTCACAACGTTAATCTTCTTAACATGTAAGAAGAGATGAAGAATCATTAATTCTTCATGCAACTGAAAGTAATGATAAAAAGAGATAAGAAGAACTGTTGTTCTTTACGTACCGTAGCAGCAGCAGATCGACCAAATAGCTTTAGGGTTTGATAGTCAAGGGTTTTTATAGGATTTCTAGAATCCTAATGGAGTTAGAGTTGCATTGGAAGTAACACTTCCATATTAGAGTTATTACTACATTCGAACTCTTTCTCATAGTTATCAACTTACCCTGGATAAGTTCCTGGGTCGAACGGGAGACGAATTGAATTAACGACCTAGGTCAGGGCGTCGAATTTAAATTGACGCCTTGTCAGACGTCGTTACATGTTGAAACGCGTCCACTCAAAGGGCGTTACGCTTTCTTGCCCTTTTTATTTATTTTGGTCATTTGAAATTTGACGCCTTATTATTTGGGCGTCCCTTCTTTAATTCGCGCCTGGTTGAAGGTCGCTTATTTGTAAGGTCGCGCCTTTTCCTGAGGCGTTATTTTCATTAGAGTTTAATTCTTTTCCATTTTAGATTTTTATCTTTTCTTTACTTAGTCTTTTATTCTATTTTGACTTATTTTATTCTTTTAATTTTATTAGGGTTGCTACACCCTCCCCCACTTAAAAAGAATTTGGTCCCCAAATTCATAGCATATATTTACATATGGAGAGTGTAGAGTTCATACCTTCTAAAATAACTCTGGAAATTACTTCCTCATAGATTCCTCGGTCTCCCATGTAGCTTCATGTTCTGAATTCTTATTTCATTGTACTTTTAGCATGGGAATAGCCTTATTCCTTAGGGTTCGTACTTCTCGATTTAGTATTCTTATGGGCTTCTGCTCGTATGTGAGATCTTTCCAGATTACTAGATTTCCATGCTCAATAATATGTGATGGATCGTGCACACACTTCTTCAACATAGATATGTGGAACACATCATGTACTTCGGACAGTTGAGGTGGCAATGCGATGCGATAAGCAACCTCGCCAACTCTTTCTAGTATCTCAAAAGGTCCGATAAATCTTGGTGTAAGCTTGCCCTTAACACCAAATCTTCGTATTCCACGTCCAGGCGATATCTTGAGAAATACATGATCTCCAATTTAGAATTCAATATCTCTTCTTCTTGTGTCAGCATAAGCTTTTTGTCTAGACTGAGCAACTTGTAGTCTTTCTCTGATTAATTGTATCTTCTCGGTAGTATCCCTTACCATGTCTGGACCTAACAGTTGTTTCTCTCCAACTTCGTCCCAGCATAAGGGTGATAGACAACTCCTTCCGTATAAGGCTTCAAAAGGTGCCCGTTGTATACTTGCATGGTAGCTATTATTGTATGCAAATTCAACCAGAGGCAAGTGATCATGCCAGTTTCCATCAAAATCAGTAATGCATGCTCTTAGCATATCTTCGACTACTTGATTGGCTCTCTCGGTCTGACCATCCGTTTGAGGATGAAAGGCTGTGCTAAAGTTAAGTCTCGTTCCCAACGAATGTTGTAGTCCTTTCCAAAAATGAGAAGTAAAACGGAGATCTCTGTCAGACACGATTGAAACAGGAATACCATGTAATCTGACTATTTCCTTGATGTATAGTGCAGCTAAGACATCAACTGACCATCGACTCTTGATTGGCAAGAAATGCGCTGATTTAGTCAATCGGTCAATGATAACCCATATTCCATCATGTCCTCTTTTTGATTTAGATAAACCCATGATGAAATCCATACCAATATCCTCCCACTTCCATTTAGGGATATCTAGAGGATGTAGTTTTCCAGCAGGCTTTTGGTGTTCCGCCTTGACTTGTTGGCACGTGAGACAGCGTGATACGTAGTCCGCTATTTCTCTTTTCATGTTGGGCCACCAAAAATTTCTTTTTACATCTTGGTACATTTTGGTAGATCCAGGATGAATCGTATACCTTGACCTATGAGCTTCATCTAAGACCTTCTTCTTCAATTCTGGGCAGTGCGGTATACAAGTTCTATTCTTGAACATTAATCTTCCATCAGAAGCTAATTGGAAATCCGATTGTCCTTCTAATCTTCCCTTGATTTCTACTAATGTAGGATCATCATTCTGAAGTGCTTGTATTTCAGACAATAAATCTGACTGTATGCTTACATGAGATAATGTGACACATCTAGGGTCCGTGTCCATGCTTATATTGAGTTCAGAGAATTGTTCCAGCAATTTCCATTCTTGAATCATACAATTGGCTAACAGTGCTCTCGGCTTTCGACTAAGGGCATCTGCTACATGATTACCCTTTCCGGGATGATATTGTATATTGAAGTCGAAGTCCTTGAGATATTCCAGCCATCGTCTTTGCCCCATATTTAGTTCCTTCTGTGAGAAAGGATATTTGAGACTCTTGTGATCGGAGTATACAGTAAACTGTACTCCATAAAGATAATGTCTCCATATTTTGAGTGCAAATACTACCGCGGCCAATTCTAAGTCATGGACGGGGTAGTTCTCTTCATGCTTCTTTAATTGACGAGAAGAGTAGGCTATAACCTTCCCTTGTTGCATTAGAACACACCCGAGGCCAATGCCAGAAGCATCAGTGTATATCTCGAACTTTTCTCCTTCAATTGGCAATGCTAAGATAGGAGCTGTAGTAAGATGATCCTTGAGAGTTTGGAAGCTTCTTTCACATTCCTCATCCCATTCATAACGGATCTCCTTGCGAGTTAACCTCGTAAGTGGCACGGCGATTTTTGAGAAATCCTTGATGAATCGCCTGTAATAGCCGGCAAGACCTAAGAAACTTTGGATCTCGCTAGCATTGGTCGGTCTTTCCCAGTTCCTTACAGCTTCAACCTTTGATGGGTCTATAGACAAGCCATCCTTTGATATAACATGTCCGAGAAAAGTCACTTCTTCAAGCCAGAATTCACACTTGCTAAGTTTTGCATATAATTGGTTTGTCCTCAATATTTGTAATGCAATCCTCAAATGTTCCTCATGCTCTTCCTTGGTCTTGGAATAAATCAATATATCATCAATAAAGACCACCACGAATTGATCCAAATAAGGCCTGAATATACTATTCATTAACTGCATAAAGGCAGCAGGGGCATTTGTTAGTCCGAAAGGCATAACAACAAATTCATAATGGCCATACCTGCTTCTGAATGCGGTTTTATGAATATCCTCGTCCTTGATTCTTAGTTGGTGATATCCTGACCTAAGATCAATTTTGAAAAAGTACATGGATCCTAAAATTTGATCAAACAATTCATCGATTCTCGGCAGTGGATACTTGTTCTTGATAGTGAGATGATTCAACTGTCGATAGTCGATGCATAACCTCATGGATCCGTCTTTCTTCTTTACAAATAATACAGGCGCTCCCCACGGGGAAGTACTTGGTCTAATGAATCCTTTCTTAATGAGTTCCATCAATTGCTCTTTTAACTCCTTGAGTTTAGCAGGTGACATCCTATAAGGTGCCTTTGAAATCGGACCAGCACCAGGGACTAAGTCAATGGTGAAGGCCACTTCTCTTTGCGGGGGTAATCCCGGCAAACCTTCCGGAAACACGTCCGAAAATTCTTGTACCACTGGAATGTCTTCTAGCTTAGCTTCCTTAGCTTCTTTAACTGTGACAAAGGTAAGGAAAGATGCACATCCTTTCCTGATGAGCTTGCTAGCTCGGAGAGCTAAAATAAGAGGGGATCTGCTCCGACCCTTGGGGCTAGTCAAGATTAGTTCTGGAAATTCCTTGAATGTAACCTTACTATTACGGCAATCAACTGTTGCCTGATACTTGGATAACCAATCTAACCCTAGTATAACATCATACTCTTTCAGATCTAAACATATGAGATCAATAGGGAGATTTCTACCCTGAACCAATACTTCGCAGTTTTGGTAATGATGTGTAATATCAGTCTCATCATCCAGAGGAGTAGACAAAACTAACTTTATCCATTCCGATTCTAGGGGTAATGGGTCAGCAAACTTCTTAGAAACAATAGAATGCGATGCACCAGTATCAATTAAGACATATGCATTCCTGGAACAAACTTTCAATGTACCTTCCACTAAGCCGCCTTCTTCTTCTTGCTCGGTCTCCTTGATTGCATGAAGATGAGCATTCTTGGTTACTGGGCGTTTCCCGACATCGGCTTGATCGTTAAGTAATGGGCAATCGGGAATCCGATCCTCACGACTCCCACAATGGAGACATGCTCCTAGTTTCCTCCATCATTCTTCTGCTCTATGACCCACTTTATCACAATATTTGCACACTGTATTTGGAGAGGTAGTGGTGATAGAGAAGGGCTTGGTCTTCTTGAACTTTTGGTCTTGTGAGGATGCTCCTCCATTGCTAGGCCTTTTCTTGAAGTTGGGTTTAAAGGAACCCGATCCTGTAACTTGTTCCTTCTTATCCTTACCACGAATCCTATCAAACAGTTCCGTGGCATCTTCTAATAGTTGAGCTCGGCGTACTATCTCCGAGTAGACTTGAATGTCCATCGGCGCCAGTTGAGTAATAGCTTGGGGCCTGAGCCCATTAAGAAACCTCCTACCTTTCATTTTCTCGGTGCTAACTAGATGCTTAGCATACCGAGACAATCTAGAGAATTGGGCCTCATACTCGGCCACTGACAAAGATCGTTGCTTTAATGCAGCAAATTCTGCAGCCTTCTTTTTTTGAACTCGGTCCGAGAAATATTTTGCGTTGAAGTGTTCAACGAATTCCTCCCACGAAACCTGATCTTGATTTATAGTAGCCTCTATTGATTCCCACCAGCATCTAGCATCCCTTTCTAACTGAAAAGTAGCTAATAAGACCTTATCTTGATCCGTGCATTGCATAACACGGAATATTCGTTCTGTTTCCCTAATCCAGTGTTCAGCGTCATCTGGATCAGTAGAACCCGTGAACTTGGGCGGGTTCATGTTCTTGAAAGTTTGGTGGAGACTTCCTGCTCGTTGTCCACCTCCTTGTGTTACTTGTTGCAGCACTTGAGTCATGCCTTGCAGTGTACGCTGCATGTTGCGCCATTGAGCACGTTCGGCAGCCATTATCCTACAATTATAATAACTAGATTAATACGTGATTTGTATCTTAAAGACTAGCATTCTATGTTAACTTTAACCCTTGGTTCTACCCAATCTCACTGGTTAAAGGTTTGAACATATCCTTGGACTTGGGTTTTCCTAGGAATTTAATACCCTAGGCTCTGATACCACAAAAACTGTCACGCCCCGAGCGCGGAAGATACTCGGATATGCGCGACGAGTTTATATCAATCATGTCAATCAGAGTAGTAGTGTATTCGACACCAAAACAGAGATGCGCAAAATAGAAAGATAACCCAATCTTTTATTTCATAATGGATAGACTATTACAAATCCAATACTCTATTCAAAAAAAAAGAAAAGTACATAGTTGACTCAAAAATAGGAAAAAGACTAGATGACACTTGGAGAAGTTCTATCTCTTTCACTCTTGACCATTCCCATCCGATTGACTTCCCTCGTCGTCAGAATTACCTGAAAAGTAGGGAACACACGGAGTGAGCGAACGCTCAGTAGGAAATTATATCTCAAGCGCTTAGCAAGGGGTCTAAGTAATTACATTTTTTATGAATGTACTATAGCTATGCATGCTCGCATAAAACGACAAGATAGAGAAAGAATTTATCAATAAGACAGTAAGATGAACTAGTCATGAGCTTTCAAGAAAAGATAACAGATATTCAAGCAAGTACTTTTTAGCAAGTCATGTCAAGAACTTTGGCTATCATGTATCAAGCAAACAAGTAATTACCCCTTTTTTTCGGGTCACGCAAGTCATGTCAAGTCAAGTACGAGTCAAGTAAGAGTTAGTGTGGAATGTCCAATCAAGCTAGTCATGCACTCGGTATAATGCCAGATACCTTATCATTCAACTCCCATGGGCACAAGTACTTTCGGGTGCTCCTCCCAGGACCAGATCGGGCCCTATATGCGCAGGCATTTATCATGTATTTTTGACATCCACTCTTGTATATATATGTAGCCAATATGGAATTTCAACATTTTAAGCTTGTAGATACGTAGGATAACTTTGAGAGAATGGAGTCCAAAAATATAACATTGGACATAGAGAGGCGATAATAACGGTATAAACACGATTTATCGATGAAACTAGGTGAAATTAGGTTCCCTTAACTCGGGTACCATGACAAACAAGTATGGACATTCTTTTTATAGAATTGAGGTCCACATGAACAGTATATCAAAGGCAAGATACCCTCATTCTTATTATAGGATTGAGGTCCACAAGAACATCAACAAATGGCATGATATCATCATCCCATTAAGAATTCTCATGATATATTCTTTGCATATCATAAGGGCCGATATACCATGTTTCTTTAGAGTGACATGGCATTCAATAGTGTAATGGGTTTTTAGGGTACAACCAGCTCAGTCGGCCTTGAGGGAATCCAAGGCGGCGAGGAGTCTTACGGAGGTCTCTATGACTAACTCGCTAGTCCAAAGGAACGGAATGTCCAATGGAGAGCTTGTATGTCAATGAGAATTGAGGGTGATCGATAAAACATCATGAAAACGTGGGACTATACTCACGGAGTGGAGATATAGTGTCGATATACATATATATAGATATACTGAAACCATCGTTTATCAGAAACCGGTAAAAACATTTTTACAGGAAAATAACGACTTAAGTAAAGTCACTACTCAAGTAATTAACGCCTTAGATAAGGGCGTTCATCAATTTTTTCCTATTTTGTAGGAATTTCAATAATTCATTATTTCATCAAAAACACGCCCTGTGCAGGGTCGTTTTATTTAAATTTGACGCCTACTCTGTCAGGCGTCCTTTTATTCACAATATTTTCACAGGATATATAATTTCAGGAGTTTATCAAAAACGCGCACTGGGAAGGGGCGTTATAATTAAATTCACGCCCTAGTATGCGGCGTGGGTTCAATAAGAAACGACCTGGTTCAGGTCGTGAATTCACAGTTTCCAGGAATTTTTATGAATTTCAGGATAATAAACATTCAGGAGACAGGGTATATAATCATGACAAG
The DNA here is from genome assembly GCA_022559845.1 of Amorphophallus konjac. NCBI lineage: Eukaryota > Viridiplantae > Streptophyta > Magnoliopsida > Alismatales > Araceae > Amorphophallus > Amorphophallus konjac. The sequence continues at coordinate 170,210,717 of CM040125.1, read as the reverse complement.
AAAAAATAGCAGGACTTCACAGGTAAGTTCATGCATTACATTAGTTTCAGGATTTCATAGATATTTAATTTTTAAACGTGGGTATTTATTATTTACAGAAAATTGCATGAAATTGACGCCTACAGGGAAGGGCGTCAAATCTGTAATTGACGACCTTGGGCAGGTCGTTTCTTTAAATTAGCGCCCTTGTCATGGGCGTTTCTTTCAAGATATTACAGAAAACGCTTTAATACTATATTAAACCATGTACATGCATGCCATGCTAGTATATATTTTGAATTACTTTGTTTGGGCTACAGTGTCTTGAGAAAACCTACCTTGGGCAATAATCTGGATGGAGAAACGTGAAGAGATTTGATAAGAAGAATAGAGACTCCTGAACTAGATGGAACTGCTACTGAACGATGGCTTTGATGAAAAGAACGTAGATGAAGAACACTTCATTTCTTCAGGTAGAGAGCTTTTCCTACAGAGGAATATATATATACGAAACATCAGTATTTTCTTCATAATACTTGACTGAAGGTAGAGGAAAGAAGAACTTACCCTTTTGTTCTTCACAACGTTAATCTTCTTAACCTGTAAGAAGAGATGAAGAATCATTAATTCTTCATGCAACCGAAAGTAATGATAAAAAGAGATAAGAAGAACTGCTGTTCTTTACGTACCGTAGCAGCAGCAGATCGACCAAATAGCTTTAGGGTTTGATAGTCAAGGGTTTTTATAGGATTTCTAGAATCCTAATGGAGTTAGAGTTGCATTGGAAGTAACACTTCCATATTAGAGTTATTACTACATTCGAACTCTTTCTCATAGTTATCAACTTACCCAAGATAAGTTCCTGGGTCGAACGGGAGACGAATTGAATTAACGACCTAGGTCAGGGCGTCGAATTTAAATTGACGCCTTGTCAGACGTCGTTACATGTTGAAACACGTCCACTCAAAGGGCGTTACGCTTTCTTGCCCTTTTTATTTATTTTGGTCGTTTGAAATTTGACGCCTTATTATTTGGGCGTCCCTTCTTTAATTCGCGCCTGGTTGAAGGTCGCTTATTTGTAAGGTCGCGCCTTTTCCTGAGGCGTTATTTTCATTAGAGTTTAATTCTTTTCCATTTCGGATTTTTATCTTTTCTTTACTTAGTCTTTTATTCTATTTTGACTTATTTTATTCTTTTAAATTTATTAGGGTTGCTACAATATTCTTTGCATCTCATGCATTCCATGTCTTCATCACATCCATTCTATTGCATTCACATCCATTTGCATTACTTCTCTCCCGGGTTTCCGAACCCATATCTTCCCCGCCTTCCGGAACCTCCGGACATTCCGCATTTCCCATCTTATTCATCTTTATCCTCGGGATCTTCAAGTCCCCTTACACTTCCCGGGCATTGTGCCCATCTTCTTTCAGGGCATCACGCCCTTTTCCAACTCGCGCTTCCTCCTCCTCCTCCTCCCCCCTCCTCTTCATCATGTTGCATGCTCTCCACTAATGTCCAAGAAAAAAAAATCCCCATTTTAAAATAGAAATTTCAGTGGAAGATTACGATGTGTTCCGTCTGTCTTCCTCCTAGGAGCATGAGGCCCCTGCTTTCCTTCCATTAGGCTTCCTTTCTCCTAGGGTAGGTTTAGGGTCTGTCAGGTCTAGGGAAGTAGGGTCTGTTAAATCTAGAGGAGTAGGGTCTTGTTCTAATGCATCTAACCTTTCCTCTGTGTCTAAGTCACGCCCGCCGACATGCTAGTCCAAGTCCATTCCTGATAGGTTCTTGCAAGATCTAGCTCAGCGATGTCATACTCTTATGAAGTGCCCGGAGTTTATAGCTACGGCAATTGTGTTAGAAGATGAGGAACAAGACGGAGTATGGAGAGATGATATGAAATCATGGATGAAAAGACCCGGTCGATCTTGAGGATGGCGATGTAGATGACACTGTTGACTTGTATGCACAAGATTTAAAAATGTTCGACGAGCCATCGTCAGCAGTGGATGAACCTACAAAGAAAGTTAATTTGGGAACTAACGAGGATCCCAGGCCTATCTTTATTTCTGCTAATCTACCTCCTAAGGTTGAAGAGGAGTTGATCAAGATTTTGAGGGAGTTCAGCGATTTTTTTACTTGGTGATATAAGGACATGTCGGGTCTTGACCCCTCTTTACTAGAACATCAACTTGTGCTTAAGCTAGGGGCAATACCCGTAAAGCAAAAGCTCAGAAGATTCCACTCCAACATGGCCTTGAGGATGAAAGAAGAGGTCGACAAATTACATAAGGCCAGGTTCATTAGAGTTATCTTATATCCTCAGTGGGTGGCAAATATAGTCCCTGTTATCAAGAAGGATGGAAAGGTGCATATTTGCTTTGATTTTAGGGATCTGAATAAGGCATGTCCCAAGGATGATTTCCTGTTGCCTCATATAGATGTGTTGGTGGATAACACAGTCGGGTATGAAGTTTTGTCGTTCATGGATGGTTATTCCGGTTATAACCAAATCCGTCAAGCTCCGGAAGATCAAGAGAAAATCTCGTTTGATCACAACGCCCTGGGGCACTTACTGCTACATGGTCATGCCATTTGGTCTGAAGAATGCAGGTGCTACATACCAACGGGCGATGATGGAAATATTCCACAATATGATGCATGTCTATATGGAAGCTTATGTAGATGATATTTTGGTAAAATTGAGGTTGAAAGAGGAACACCCCGCTATTTTGGCTCAGGTGCATCAAAGAATTAGGGAGTATAAGCTGAAGATGAATCCCAAGAAATGCATATTTGGGGTGTCTTTAGGGAAGTTGCTAGGTTTCATAGTTAGCAAACGGGAGATCCAGATTGATCCTAATAAAGCTAAGGCCGCCATGGATATGCCACTGCCTAAGAACATTACGGAACTTCGAGGATTGATTGGACATTTGTAATTTATTAGAAGATTTATATCCCAACATTCTCAGAGGTGTTGCCCATTTTATGAACTACTAAAGGCGGGGGTCAAATTTGAATGGAATGAAGATTGCCAAAAGGCCTATGAGGATTTGAAAGCTTATTTATCCAATCCCCCAGTTTTGCACCCTCCTGTCCCTGGAAACCCCTAATCCTGTACATTTCTGTCATTAAGGACTCCCTAGGAGCTGTCTTGGCACAAGTAGATGATGAAGGCAAAGAGCGGGCATCTTATTACCTCTCTAGGTTGTTTAACCCGGCAGAGGCCAAGTATACTACCATGGAGAAAACATGTGCCACATTACTTTGGGTAGCTCAGAAGCTGAAGCACTATTTCTTAGCCCACCAGGTTAAGTTGATCTCTAGAATGGACCCAATTCGCTATCTCTTAGAAACACATGTCCTTTCTAGCATGTTAGCTCGCTGGCAGAGCTTCCTTTCTCAGTTTAATATCACATTCATTGTCCAGAAGGCAATCAAAGGATATGCCATTGCTGAGCATCACACTGACTCTATTCATGATGAGTTCCCGGATGAGCACCTTGCTATTCTTACCCACCATCCCTTCTGGTCTCTGCACTTTGATGGTGCACTCAACTCTCAAGGCCGAGGGATAGGTGTTCTTCTCCTCACTCCGGTAGGGGTAACGATTCTCTTTGCATATCAGCTCTATTTTCCTGCTACAAACAACATCGCTGAGTACGAAGCTCTCCTAGCCGGATTGAAGCACGCCTATCTCTTGGGCGCGTGCTATTTGAACATTGTAGGAGACTCTCAACTTGTTCTACACCAAGTTCTGTCCACTTATCGCACTCGTGACATGAAGCTCAAGCCATATCAAGATTTGGTCAATCTCTTGGCTAGACAATTCTACAAATTGATCTACATCCATACTCCTCGGTCTCAGAACATCCTCGCTGATGCGCTAGCGTCTCTAGCTTCCTCCTTATCTTTCCCTCTCAGTTGAAACACTGAGACCATCATCCTCCAAAAATTGGATGCACCCTCTCTTCAAGATCCTTGGTACGATAACCTTAGGAAAACTATAGAGGCGAGGGCTGAGAAGGAAGATTTGAAGTAAGTGTCTTTGACAGAGTTAGAAGAGATCCTGGAAGAAGAAGAATTGCCATGATACCATGAAATCGAGCTATATTACAGGGATGGATCATTTCCAGAAGGGGCAAGTGCTGAACATCGTAAGGATATTAGAAGAGCCGCTTCAAGGTACACTATCATAGCTGGAGAATTGTACAGGCGCGCTCTCAATGGAATGCTCATGAGGTGTCTAGATGATGAAAAAGCTTGGAAGGTGGCTGAAGCAGCCCATTCAGGCGAGTGTGGAGGTCATGTCAATGGACAGGCTCTAGCGAAAAAGATCCTTAGTGATGCGGGATGAGATGCGGACATGACAAGCTCGTGACTGCCCCTTAACGAGGGAAGCGTCGGACGTGCATGGTTGAGAAACCGGCGAGAGCTAGGGTGGTCAATTCACACTTTCGTGCCCGGATCGGGTCACGGGACTGTAACGCTCTCTCTCGTAGCAGCGGTGATATGAATATAAAGCGAGCTACGATCCTAGAACATGCTCTCTAACAGTGGCATAAACAAGTATATATGAAAATAAGCAACTGCCGAGTGTAGGGAGCGAGAACGGTACCTCCACGCGCTCGGCATGGGGAAGACGGACCCGGCCGAAACTCGTACTCCCGGAATAATAATACACAGTATTACAGCAATACAACTCGCTGCCCACTCCACGCAAGGAGGTAAAGGGCTACACAATGGGGCCCGGGAGGACCGAATTCGGGTTGACGGGCGGCTTCTCGTGTTGATTCGGCAACACCCGAACTAGTGACGGTGGGGCCCACGTGCTGTCCGGAGGGGCCGTGTGGGACCCGGTGGCACCGCTGTAGTGGAGATGCATGGGGAAGAGTTCCCTGGGCTGGCGGCACGCTGGTTCACCGGCCGGAGGCTGGGCGGCTCCGTTCGGCGCCGGTCGGAATAACCGGCCACGGATCTGCAGCTTCTAGTTTTCAGCGCGCGCTCCGGCGAGAATGGACGGTGCGATCAGCCCCGATGTCGGATCGACACGAAATGGGCGCCGTTGGAAAGCTAACTTCAAATACTTCAATGTAGGATTGAAGATCTGGCCTAGATCTGCACGGATCTGAGCTTTAATGAATTTACAACTTTCTGTTGTACAGTAGCCGAACACTCAGATCTGCAGGGCTATTCTCTGAGAATTGCCTTTGACCGACATGTGAACGTCCGAATCTGAAGTGGTGGTCTTCAGCAAAGTTGTAGGACATCAAGCTAGGAAAATGACAAAACTAGTTTGGACAAGTTTGGATGTGGCTAAGAATTGATAATATTTTTGTACTTACAGTGGGTCGGATCTGGAAATGGGCTGAAAGCACTGTAGCTGAGATAGAACACGAATTTTGAAAAATGGATAGAGGGCGGATAAAAAATCAAGAACAATGGTGGATGTAGGGGATGATGGACAGAACTCTCAGTAAAATTGGGAGCCCCAAAAAAAATTAAAAAGAAGGTCGGAGATGGGAAACTTAGAGCTGCTGTCACTGTAGACAGAGACAAGACAGATCTGGGAGTGATTGAAGACCGAAATTGCAAAAATATCAAACAAAGGATTTTTGACCTGAATTGTTTTGTGGATGATGGGACGGAAGATAGGACCACACCATAAAAATTACAAATCACGAAGAGGCCGTGGCTGGTAGCAGGATTTTCGTGAATACACCTCTATCAAGCAGGACAGAAAACCGAAGACGGATTCGCGACGGGTCGAAGGCGGCACGAACGGCGGTGGTGGCGGCACAGATGAAGATCAGAGGTTGAGAGAGGGAGATAGAAGATTGATACACTCTAGAACTGGAGGTTTGAGGAGAGGAAACCAGGGGGAGAGGGCTGGGGGCACAAGAGCCTTCTTGGCATTCAACAAAATTTCTGATTTTTCACTAATTGTCACATGAAAATACATGGTTTTATATGCTTCCAACCAAATCTAACCTCCACCCTTAGATCTAGGGATGTGAGATGGATGGCCTGGATTGCATGCCACAAACACAAAAAAAATAAATATAATATACAAGGGGGGCGGCCTATTGACCAAGAATGGCAAGGGGGACAAGTTTGACATGGTAGGTAGCCTACCATGAAAATTCTTACCCCCTTGTCTACCCATGTGGCATATGACTAGTCCAACCTTCTAGATGTCCACCTAGGATAGTTGACCAGCCCCACAAGGTGATATGGACCAATGGGAGAGGGCTGAGGGCCCCCTTGATGGTCCTATTGACAAATTACATAGAAACCCACACAATCCGTGGGAATGACGCATTGGCTTATAAAGCCGTACAATTGCGCATATACTTTCCCAAGGATATAAACACAAACTAAAAGGACATAAATGCAAAAGAAAAGTACATGCTCGGCGTCGATTCCCATCAACTCTCCCCGGGTGGGAGGAACTCGACCCCGTCGAGTAGGGGTAGGGATGCTCGAGTACTCCGGCAGATCCGTCACTGTGCCAAGTAATGCGGGTACGCTCCACTCCAAGTGATCGTCACCTGCTCATTCCATATATACTCGATATGCGCGAACTGCTATGGGCTAAAGGTGGACACTCCGGGTGGGGCACTCTCAAAAGGGAAGGGAGCAGCTCGAAGACTCACTAGGAATCACCGCTGAGTCCCTGTAGGTGACTGATCCGGGTATAGAGGTAGAACCGATCCCATACTCATCGAGTGAGTCCAATCGCCTCTTACTCATAAGAGAATAACAACGAGCTTGCACAAGACACATGCAGACAGACATACTACACAAAGAAAAAGCACACCGACTCATCTATGACCCTAGACACACCTAATGTTAGTCCGACCCGTACATGGGTGACGGCGGACCAGGACACCCGAATATATGCCATGCATGCATCTGACGTATCCGGTGGTCGACATCATGCGGAAATCCTAGACCTCCTAAGGTGGGCCATGCATGCATATGGAATGTGGATGTGGGAGGGCCAAGAGTATCTCCCCTAGATGATGGTGTATCTTGTAAGGGTACGGGCTTGGTGGGCATAGATGACCCGGCCCGTGGGGAAGGGGTGTGGTAGCAGACTCCCTCGAAGAAGTGAAGTGAATATGAAGGGTCTAGGGATCCACTAGGGAAGGGGTCAAAGGGATCAAAGAAGGTATGACCTCTTATGGTGGGTTCCAACATGATAGGGTCCCAATCGTGAAATTCTTGAAGGTGCGGGTGGTCACCTTCCTCCGTCATGGTAGATGGGACCGTGTATAGGAAATATGACTCCTCCCTCGGAAGCAAAGTCATGAAGTCGGGCTCATCCGGTAGCGGGAGAAGTAGAATAACCTCCGTGGTGATATAACCCTCGGTGCACTCAGAGGTAATGGACCCGAAGGCCGGATGGGTGAAGCTACGACTCGTGGGTTGGTCGAAGTCTCGGGCCAACATATGTGTCAACTTCCATTGCGTGTCTAGTCCCATAACAAGATCGTCTAACGTGTCAACAAGGTGACTAGATCGAAATGTGGTATGGAATGAGTTGACCGGCACTAAAGGTAAGGTGGGGTCCATGGATGGGAAGGGATGTGGGACCAAGCCATCCTTGAGCCAACTAAGAAGCGGCTCGGCGATGAAAAGCGCACCCGTTAGAAACACGGGTGGCTGGGGCTTGGGTGGCTCCAAATGAGAGGGTTCCGAATTAAGATCGGAAGGTGAGGGTGACAATGGAGCACTCTCGGGTGGTGAAGGAATTGGGTTAGGTAGTCCGATCGGATCGGGACTCTGTTGGGAGGTAGATGTTTGCCAAAGGGTTCGACATCTAGAGCGAGAAAAATGAGACTCAAAGGGCTCGACCTCTAGAGCGACCTTATAAGATTACGCTAGCGAGAACGCGTCGCGGACAAGACATTCAAGTTGGAAGTGAAACCGCAAACCTCTCCGGAACTCAAAGGCAATCGTGATGCTATCCTCTCCAACTCCATATTCCATCTGGTACTTATCATAGTCCCAAATGTACTCAGACACGGACCAATCACCTTGGACGGGTCGGCATGGGTTGGCCATAGTTTCCAAAAAGATGGGATTGGATCCCTAGGAATAGATATGCAAGACCATGTGGACAAGACACTAATACTCGGTACGGGGTGGAGTTAATCGATCCGAAGATCACTCGCGCAAGTGTGCGGCCTTCCCGATAGGCGTAGCCTAATGTTCGGACAACACCTTTTTATATACTGGGTTATTGGGATGCAATGTAAAAAGATACTTTTTTTTGTTTTAAAACAATGATGACCCTAAACACGACTTAGACAATGACTAATGACTAAATGACACTCTTTGTTTTTTTTTTTTGACACCCTAGACTCAAACTTGCTCTGATACCAAATTGATGCGGGACGAGACACGGACACGACAAGCTCGTGACTGCCCCTTAATGAGGGAAGCGTCGGACGTGCATGGTTGAGAAACCGGCGAGAGCTAGGGTGGTCAATTCACACTTTCGTGCCCGGATCGGGTCACGGGACGGTAACGCTCTCTCTCGCAGCAGCGGTGATATGAATATAAAGCGAGCTACGATCCTAGAACATGCTCTCTAGCAGTGGCATAAACAAGTATATATGAAAATAAGCAACTACCGAGTGTAGGGAGCGAGAACGGTACCTCCACGCGCTCGGCATGGGGAAGACGGACCCGGCCGAAACTCGTACTCCCGGAACAATAATACACAGTATTACAACAATACAACTCGCTGCCCACTCCATGCAGGGAGGTAAAGGGCTACACAATGGGGCCCGGGAGGAACGAATTCGGGTTGACGGGCGGCTTCTCGCGTTGATTCGGCAACACCCGAACTAGTGACAGTGGGGCCCACGTGCTGTCCGGAGGGGCCGTGTGGGACCCGGTGGCACCGCTGTAGTGGAGACGCTTGGGGAAGCGTTCCCTGGGCTGGCGGCACGCTGGTTCGCCGGCCGGAGGCCGGGCGGCTCCGTTCGGCGCCGGTCGGAATAACCGGCCACAGATCTGCAGCTTCTGGTTTTCAGCGCGTGCTCCAGCGAGAATGGACGCTGCGATTAGCCCCGATGTCAGATTGACACGAAACTGGCGCCGTTGGAAAGCTAACTTCAAATAATTTAACCTAGGATTGAATATCTGGCCTGGATCTACATGGATCTGGGCTTTAATGAATTTACAACTTCCTGTTGTATAGTAGCCGAACACTCAGATCTGCAGGGCTATTCTCTGAGAACTGCCTTTGACCGATACGTGAACGTCTGAATCTGAAGTGGTGGTCTTCAGAAAAGTTGTAGGAAATCAAGCTAGGAAAACGAAAAAACTAGTTTGGACAAGTTTGGATGTGGCTACAAATTGATAGTATTTTTGAACTAACAGTGGGTCAGATCTGGAAATGGGCTGAAAGCACTGTAGCTGAGATAGAACATGAATTTTGAAAAATGGATAGAGGGCGGATAAAAAATCAAGAAAAATGGTGGATGTAGGGGATGATAGATAGAACTCTCAGTAAAATTGGGAGCCCCAAAAAAAATTAAAAAGAAGGTCGGAGATGGGAAACTCAGAGCTGCTGTCACTGTAGACAGAGACAGGATAGATCTGGGAGTGATTGAAGACCAAAATTGAAAAAAATATCAAACAAAGGATTTTAGACCTGAATGTTTTTGTGGATGATGGGATGGAAGATAGGAACACACCAAAAAAATTACAAACCACGAAGAGGCCGTGGCTAGTAGCAAGATTTCCGTGAAGACACCTCTGTCCAGTAGGACAGAAAACCGAAGACGGATTCGCGGCGGCTCGAAGGCGGCACGAACGGCGGCGGCGGCGGCACAGATGAAGATCAGAGGTTGAGAGGGGGAGATAGAAGATTGATACACTCTAGAACTGGAGGTTTGAGGAGAGGAAACCAGGGGAAGAGGGCTGGGGGCGCAAGAGCCTTCTTGGCATTCAACAAAAGTTCTGATTTTTCACAAATTGTCACATGAAAATATATGGTTTTATATGCTTCCAACCAAATCTAACCTCCACCCTTAGATCTAGGGATGTGAGATGGATGGCCTAGATTGCATGCCACAAACACAAAAAAAATAAATATAATATACAAGGGGGGGGCCTATTGACCAAGAACGGCAAGGGGGACAAGTTTGACATGGTAGGTAGTCTACCATGGAAATTCTTACCCCCTTGTCTACCCATGTGGCATATGACTAGTCCAACCTTCTAGATGTCCACCTAGGATAGTTGACCAGTCCCACAAGGTGACATGGACCAATGGGAGAGGGCTGAGGGCCCCCTTGATGGTCCTATTGACAAATTACATAGAAACTCACACAATCCGTGGGAATGACGCATTGGCTTATAAAGCCGTACAATTGCGCATATACTTTCCCAAGGATATAAACATAAACTAAAAGGACATAAATGCAAAAGAAAAGTACATGCTCGGCGTCGATTCCCATCACTTAGGCAGTGTTATTATTGGCCCACTCAAGAGGAAGATTGTTCCCTCTATGTTCGGAGGTGTCTTAAATGCCAACTCCATGTTGAGAAAATTCATGCTCCTGCTTCGTCTCTCCATCCTCTCTCTGCTCCTTGGCCATTCTCTATGTGAGCTTTTGACATTGTAGGCCCGCTAGGTGATCCCATTTATCAGACTAAGTAAAAATCCTTTATCCTCACCGCCACTGAGTACTTCACTAAATGGGCCAAAGCGGAAGCGTACGCAGAGATCAAAGCAACCATGTTGTGCCACTTCATCCTAAAGAATATCATCTCGCGGTTTGGAGTGCCAAGTAGCATCATCACCGACAATGGACCCCAGTTCGTCTCACAAGAGCTTCAGGACCTCTGTAAGAAGTTCAATATTACATTGCATCATTCATCTCCATATTACCCTCAAGGCAAAGGTCAAGTCGAGGCCACTAATAAAATCCTTCTCAAAATCATAAAGAAGACATGTGAATCTCACAAATTTGATGATTGGCCTGAACAATTGGTGGAAGCTCTATGGGCTTACTATACCTCCGTTTGTACTCCTACGGGGCAAACCCCCTATGCTCTTACTTACAGGATGGAGGAGGTGCTCGCATACGAGATCTTGATCCCTTCCCTAATGGTACAGCTCGATAAGGAACTTAATCTCGACGAGCGTCGAGAGGCGTTGCTCGTTTAGCTAGAACTCTTGGATGAGAAGAGGCTAAATGCGTCCGATCACGTGTCTGTTTACCAAAAGAGAGTCTCACGTTATTTTCAAAAGAAGGTAGTTGAACGTAAATTTTAAGTAGGTGATATGGTTTTGAAACGCAAGTTCATTAGATCTAGAGGTCCTAGGTCAAAATTACAGCCTAATTGGGAAGGGTCGTTCGTCGTTAAAGAGGCTTATCCAGGGAACGTATATCGTCTAGTCAATGCGGAAGGTAAGGAGCTATCTCACGCTTGGAATGGGTTGTATCTTAAACGCTTTTACGCTTAGAGTCAAAACCAGTGCCAACTCGATAGCAAGACGTCTCTCCCCTTTTCCACGAAAGAGGACCCCGAGCACGGCAAACACACACTACACGGTGACTCTGGTCCTGTTTCCCTCTACTAGGTGACACCATGTTATGACCGCTAAATGGGCACTACCCAATCGGGTATAATTCGGACCCATAAGACTCAACGGGCTAGAAATCTGGACGGATTAATTAAGAATTCTTAGAAAACCCATAACTTAACATAGGAGGATCAGAAAAGGATGAAACCAAGCTCGTTAGAAAGCTTGGGCCCTTAGCCCAAACTCCTCTGTTGGAGAGGAAGCCCAATTTGCACCAGAACTTGGGCCCGGAGCCCTTTGGCTGACAGCTATCACGTAGGGGTGTGACTGTTGGGGGAATTCAAAGGTATTTAATGGGAAATTCATAACTTCACCTGTGGTTAATGAAATGACCTGAAACGAAGGCCAAAATTTTGAGTAGGATGTTAGCTAAAACTTCTATGCTGAAGTTGAGGCCCCATGCAGACTAGATAATAGAGTTGTGCCCAGATTACCTCGGGCTACCGAAAGGTCACAATTTGAATAAGGGAGAATAAATGATAAACTTACAAAAATCATAACTCGGGATAGGAATAAGGAAATTCAATGAAACCAAGACCCATAGTTAGATCAAGAAGGCCTCTTGATTTCATATGAAGACATCCCAACCCAAAACCCAATAGAAAAGTGCGTTCGCCCACATCGATGACCGAGTAGATGAAGGGTCACCTCTGTTCAAACCGAAAGGATGCTTAGCATTAACCTTCCTTAAACCATCGACCTTCGGAAGTAGGCGGGAGCCTTCTGGGTCATAGGAGAACCTTGGGAGACTTGAGATAAACTATAAAAGGAGGGGGGTGTCAGGGGTGGTCAGCCTTTTAGCAACACTAATCTTCCATTTTTCTGCCACCTACGGTTTCCCTTGGGTAAGGGAGAGAGGTGAGAGACCTGGGCATTTCGTAGAAGGGTGAACCTGTAATGGAGTCTTGGGAGGGTCTGGGGTGTGGATCTCATCCTTGGATCGAAAGAGGTAAAGCTGAGGAGGATCTGGGGTGTGGATATTATCCCCGGATCGTCGGTTAGCATCTCAAAGGTAGGCACCTAACCTCAAACTTTAGGGGTCAATGATGCATTAGAATGGTTTTTAAATATATTTTATACACTTTAAAAGGGGATTAAGGGCACATGGGGACCACCACCATGTTCATTTTGATTTTTGGCTTCATCAAGTTTTGGGCTTCCACGAGTTACCTCTGTGTCTCTAAGGATTTGCACAGCCCCTGGGAAGGTCAGCCTTGGAGGCAAAGTCTGTACACATTTCATATGGTTCATAGCAAGATCTGTGCATATTTCAAGTTGATCATGACAAGGCCTATACATATTTCATATGGTTCATAGCAAGGTCTGTGCATATTTCATGTTGATCATGGCAAGGTCTGTGCATAGTTCCTAATATTCATAGTGAGGTCGGTAAATGTTTTCCCCAGGCCATAGTAAGGTCGGTGCATGTTTTGCCCAGGCCATAGGTATGGTCGGTGTACGTTTGGTCCAAGCATAACTAAGGTCGGTGCACATTTGGTCCATGTATAGATAAGGTCAGTGCACGTTTGGTCCAAACATCGCTAAGGTCGGTGCACATTTGGTCCATGCATAGGTAAGGTGAGTGCATATTTTGGTCCAAACATAACTAAGGTCGGTGCATGTTTGGTCCAAGCATAACTAAGGTCGGTGCACATTTGGTCCATGCATAGGTAAGGTCGGTGCATGTTTGGTCCAAGCATAACTAAGGTTGGTGTACATTTGGTCCATACATAGGTAAGGTCGCTGCTTGTTTTGGTCTAAGCATAACTAAGGTCGGTGCATGTTGTTGAGTTATGATTTTGATGATTGTTGTAATTGTTAAGTTATGGTTTTGATGATAACTAAACTTAATGTGTGCTTTAATGATGATAACTAAACCTGTGATGATTACACATGTTCTTGATGATTGTGCTCATTCATCTTATTGTTTATGTTGGGTTTGCAAGAGGCAAGAGGTTTCATAATCTCTTTAATGTGAACAAGCATGGTATTAACCATGACTATTTTGCTTGCAGGATCAACTCATGGTAGCCACCTGGTGAACCAAACGTGTGGATAAGCACCATGCTCCTCTGCAATCTAAAACAGGTGGTATGTGTCATTTACTGTCAAGAACCATTGGTAAGACTCCTACCTTGTATTAAAACGAAGCTTCATGCTTTAAACCATCAAGATTCACTCCTGTTCAAACTTATGTTCATGAATCATTCCATGTGTTAAATCGAGTCTAAACAAACTTGTAATCAACTATAACACAAGCCCTTTTCAAGTATCGAACCAGTGGATAGTTTCAAGTGAACTAACACTTGACTTTTGCAGGTTTGGAGACTGGCGGTCGACCTGTGGACCCTTGGCAGTCGACCTGAAATCATAGAACTAAAAAACTGGCACCTGTGAACCTGGCGGTCGACCGCCAGGAGCTAGCGATCGACCTATTTTCCTAGCAGCCACAAAGCTACAGAATGGCCCCTAGCGGTCGACTGCCAGCCCTCCACCGGTCAACCGCCAGCCCCGAGGCCCTCCTTTGTTGACTTTTGTGTCAAGTTCGAAAAGAGGTACTTCACCCCATTTCTTTAATCCCAATGCTCCCAATCACCCCAGATTTTATGGATCTAGGTCTGGGACTTGTCTCCTAAGCTTCCAAGGGTTATAAAACCTCTCTTTGAGGTCATAAACCCTAAGAGGCTCGAAGAGAACAAGAGAGATCAAGTTGGCTCAAGGAAGAGGAGGAATATCACTGTAGCCGTGAACAGTGATTCGAAGATCAAAGCCTCATCATAGTTGAAGATCCAAGATCTATTTTGAAGCCTTCATCTTCCCATGAATTAAAGCAACACCAAATCAACCTAGAGAGATCAAGATAGTAGCTATCAAAGGAAGGTTGCTGCAATGATCGTGAACAACATTCCTTCCACCAAGTTCTTCATCCGATCGAAGCTATTCAAGCATCAACTGAAGCCATTCAGTCATCTTCTAAAGCCAGGGAGTTCCAATCAAGCAAGGATCTCAAGAAGAGCTTAAGGGAAGGCTGTCCAAGTGAAGAGAAGAAGAAGTACTGTAGCAGTGAACAGTACTCCGTGCAAGGAAACCTACATCCAATACAAGGCCATTCAAGCTGAGTCTCAAGCCATTCAGGTGAAGAAGGAATCAACGCGAACATCCGGAGCATACACTCAGGGGGAGCCTAAATCAGGAGCATTCTAAACTGTGGTCTATTTACTTTGGTGTCTTGTGCTTTAAGTCTCATATTTGTGTTTCATCATAAACCGCAATAACTTGTGTGTGTGTGGATCGTGTTGGATCTGTGGTTGTTTGTGTGTGTGTTGTAATTGATTCGTGTGTGTACATGGATCTTCCTAGATCTGCGTTTGTGTGTGTGAGGGTCTTTTTAGATCGGTTCGATCTTGTGTGTGTGGTTGTGATCCGGTTGTCGGATCGTGTTGGAGTTTATTTTCGTGTGTGTGTGTGTGTGTGTGTTGGAGCTTGTCTCCGTGTGTGGGTTGGGGCGCATCCCCGTGTGTGTGTGCAGGCGTCGTCCTGCATGTGTGGTTGGAGCGTTGTCTCCGTTTGGGGATTTATCCCCGAGTGAAGCCTCACCGGGTTTGGTGAGGGGTGGACGTAGGATTGCCGTCGTTGCATCCGAACCACCTTAAAAACCGCTGTGCATTGTGTGTTATTTGTGTGGTTTGATTGTTTTCGTTGTATGGTCGTGTGGGAACGGTGAGTTTGAGAGAATTGGTTAATTAGTTTTCAATTGCTAATTATTGTTTACCACATATTTTGTAAAAAGTCAAAAGTTCTCTTAAAATTGGTAAACACCCAATTCGCCCCCCTCTTGGGTGTCATTGATCGTTGGACTTCAATTGGTATCAGAGCCAAGGCTCTAATTTCATAGATCTAACGATCTAGAGTGATCCAGATCAATGACTACCATTATGTACACCTTGAATTCTCAACCGGTGTTTGATGGTTGCAATTTTAATTTATGGTTAGGAAGGATGTGCAGTATAGTCAACTCATATGATCCTAAGTTATGGAAGCTTATCTCACATGGTCCTTATGGGTTGCCTAACGATAAATCTGTTTGGACCGCAGATTCCAAGCTCAAACATGATCAAAATTGTTTGGTTCTAAAATTGCTTATTGCTGCAGTTAATTCTAATCATTTCCCTTTTGTCTCCCATTACAGATCCGCGAAGGATATCTTGGTCGACTTAACCAAAGTCCGGGAAGAGCATGAAGATCAATGTCTTGTGGTAGGCACGAGTGATCAAGGGAGTGATCAACAAGTTGAATCAAGCTCAAAGGTAAATTCTGATTCTGATAATGAAGATGAATTCAGCTATGAGGAGTTATTGATTGCATATGATGACCTTGCTGATAAATACGAGAAGGTTAAGTCTGAAAATAAAAAATTGAAAAAGAATGTTGGACAAAATAAATGTGATTCTCCATGTAAAGAATGCTCACACTTGAAGGAATTGATTGATGGTCATGTGTTCGACATTGAAATTCATAAAGATCAAATATCTTCTTTGAGAAATGAAAACAAAGAGCTGAGAGAGAGAGTAAGTCTTATGAACAATGGTCAAAATGAGTTTGCTCATGATAAAAATCTTGAAATGGAAAATGAGAAACTGAAGGAATTGAACAATATCATTTCTGAAAGATTGCTCATTTTTGAAAAAGAAAAAAGTTTGCTTGTTGATCAATGTGAAGAAATGCATGTGATGAAACAAGAAATGGAAACCTACAAAATCATCAACACCCAATTACATGAACAAGTCAAGACTTGTGAAAATAAGATGGTTTCCTATGAATTGCACATTTCATCACTTGAAAAAGAAATTTCTGATTTGAATGCTTCTTTATCTAGATTTGTCAATGGTCAAGAAAACTTGGATAAACTGTTGGGAATGAAAGTAAACTTTCAAAGAGAAGGGCTGGGGTTCGATCCTGTGAACAAAAAGAAATTTGAAAGTAAAATATATACTTCATTTGTTCATGACAATTGTGCACCTACCACCTCTACATCTTACTCCCAGCAACCCACTGTATCAAGAACCCAATCAAATCAGAAAAATAATGTGAATGTCCAAAAGCTTCAAAAAGAAAACAAAAATCAGAAAATCAACATGCATCAAAAATCTAACAATGCTACTAGCATCTCCATGCATGTTGAACATACTTCTTCCACACACACACAACCACCTAGAAAAAAATTCTCATATTTTTATTGTGGAAAACATGGACATGCCATGCATGATTGTTTTATGAGAAAGAATGATGATTTAGAAGCATGTAGAAAAAGAATGAAAGCTTTTGCAAATGGGAAACAAGAGTGGAACAAAAAATCACATGCTCCAAAGAATCCTCGTGCTTTTAAGAACTCAAAGTCATGTTGCAACTACTGTGGTAAATTTGGACATATGGTGCATGATTATTTTCTGAAAAAAATTGATGATTTGAATGTTGTTATGAAGTGGAAGCAACGTGCCAAAGATGCTGCTAATCCACAAGGACCCAAGATGATTTGGGTACCTAAGAATGCCAAATGAGAAATTTGTTTTGTAGGTGTGCCTTGGGAATGTAAAGCATGAATTCTGTTTTTATCACGAAGGTAAGACACACAAGTGGGATAAATCAGGTTAAAAGAAAAAGTAAAACTGAAATTTAAAATTTTAGGTGATATCCCTCTCATTCTCTTCAGTAATTATGTCATTGTTTGATTCATATTGTGCTGAATTGTCTTGTGTTGATGCACATGTTTGTTAATGCATTCCATCCATAGATAGTTGCATACACTTGTGCATATCATCCTTATATAGTATCTTGTTGAAGTGGTGCCTTGAAGCCATCAATAAAATTCACTACGTTTGTTGAGCTTGCATACACCCTCATGTTTGCATACACTCTTTCACACTCTATCATGCTATAGTTGAACATTGTGAATTCATGTCATAATGCACAGCAATCCTCCTAACTTTATCATCCATGGGTACATAGTATATCAAATAGTGACATGTGGAAGGGCAGGACAAGCCTGTCTGAAAACTATCACTACGCGTGAGGTGATCTTTGGATCTAAGTTCTCCGCCTAGTACTATGAGTCATTTACTTAAAAGGCTGCATATGGCATTGGATCTTTATTGAGCATACCACATTCATGCACACACTAAGGGGGAGCAATCACATTCATCATATAGGCTTAATGTTTAGGTTCACACATGAATCATGCATTGCATCTAGATTTATCTAGGGGATGCTGGTTGTTAAATTATTTTGGCATGTCACTGTCAATAAACTTAAATCGAAATTGACAACTTAAGTCCTCTTGCCATTGGATGTAGATTACACTCCCCAAGTCCAAATGATGCTGGTCATCCATAGTCAGGCTTGAATCAACTAAACATATACCATTGCAAGGATGAAAAATGATGAAAACCTTCTCAATTGCCACAAGGAGATGAGATACCAGAACTTGAACAACCTCCAGGATCGACTTGAGCATAAGCTGGTGGAAGTCCTAGTACGTGCTAAAGTAAGTGCCTAAGGCATGGTATGAAAGGTGGAAAGCTTGAAAATGATGAATGCTCAAGGCATAAGTATTGAAAATAAATTTCTGATCTCTATTTCGGAAAACAAAAAAATTATTGTTAGAATGCATTACATATTTTTTAATCACCATTGCATTAATGCACTTCATGATTCTAAATATTCATATGCTTGTTTATCATTGCATGACTAAGTGGTATATCAAATAGTGATTTGATGAAGGGCAAGTCATTCTTGTCTGAAGACTATCACCATGCGTGAGAATGTATCTCCGCCTTGTACCACGAGTCACTTGTCCATTTAGGTCATAGGTTGCATATATTTCAAAAATAAAAATGTCATTGTGTATTTTGTGCACATGGAAAGGGGGAGCTTGTCTTTAAATAAATGTGTTCGAATTGTAAGTCTAACTCATCCTTGTGGATATGCATCTCATACTCATTGCCATATCTGAATTGATCATGACATTGCTGTGTGAGTTTCGGGATTTCTATGGCTGCATGAATGTTCAGATAATGTCGAACATGAAATATTCCTCACATATATTGCTTCATCTGAACTACTCAACAATAAATGGCTAGCCTCGCTTTAGGCTACTGTCAAGCTTGCTTCCTTTTAAAGGCATGTGCTGATGCTCATTGAACTCAGGTATGCATTCTAAAAACTTGACACTTTGTTACTCTGGTTTGATAAGTGAATATCTTGAAAAATGTGTGTGAAATGATTGGTCATTGAATACCTCTCAAACTTGAACTGCATGATTACATCTGAATTGAACTGCCCTTCTGGTATATCAAATGGCGTTTGTGGAAGAGTGGATTATGTCCACTTGAAAGCATTCCCTATGCGTGAGCTGGGTCTTCGGACTAAAATCTCTGCCTTGTACCAGATCTTGACAATTGTAACTGGCTTATGAAAGGTTGATCTTTGAATGGATCCTTGACTTGAGCTAATTATATTCAAGATATGTTTTGATCAAATGATCTAAACATTTGGCTTTTGGATGATTTCTCATTTGAAATTTATGAAATGCTATTGAAAATCTGATTTTGAACAATTCTGAAAATTGGGTTGCATTGCTTAATTTTTGATCATGTATGCACCCTTATTCATAAAGGTCATGTCATGAAAGTTGATTGTTTGATTCAAGAATAAAATGTGATTGCCATTCATCTCACCAGTTTGAAAAATAAGCACTTGCATCTCATTTTTGCATTGCATTCTTATATCCTCATAGGCTGCATTGCATTAGAACTCATGACATTGCATATCATTAGTCGCACTTAGTTCATTTAGTTGGCATCCATTCCATTGGTATCAAATTGACATCACATTGCTCGCATGCATGTCATAGTGCATTTGCATAAACTCCCAATGTGTGCCTGTGTGCTATTATATGCTATTAAACCCCATCCTTTGGCACTTCTATGACCTTATGTCCTCTTGATAAATAATGCTGCATTTGAGTCATTATTGGAGTGTTTCTTGCTGTACACTATGGGGGAGTTCTTATTTCATAAGTGCATCTGTTTAGGGGTAGCTGTCTTGTTATGTGTTCATGATGTTTTCGGTATACATGCTGAATCAAATTTACACACTTCTTGCATAAAATGTGAAAATGAGTATTAAAGATAAGGATATATGAATTTCTTTTCAACACTCTTGAGATATTAAACTTGTTGCATGTATAATGAAGAGACAGTTGAGGAAAAAGTTGCCTACCCATCCTTGTTGAAAAATCTGAAATGAAAATAAAAGATAGAGCAATGCTCGGTCTCACTGAGTAAACTGGGCACATGTCACCTAAGACGTGATGTGGTTCATATCTGAAAAGTGTTGACTAGTACCTCTATTCAAAATAAGGTGAAATGGTTTAGTATTCTGAGTAACCGGGGATTCTGGCATGAGCTCCATGCATCTACTCGCGTAAAAAGGAATCATCTTGAACCTGATCACTTTTAAAGAATTCTGTCTATCTTGAGTTGAAAAATGATGCTGAAAACTCATTGTGGTAGAGCGTAGTCTCCAATACGCTGTTCTTAAAATTGAAGTACAATTTGTAAAATGTCTCCTTGTGTTAATCTAAAAATCTGAATATCTATATTGCAACTATCATTTTTCATGTTTCTCACTTACACATCTGGAAATTTGATTTAATATGTATTCAGAAAGTTGATTGACTACATTAGCAATTGCATGATTCTCCTATATGATTGCACAACCTCCCATGTGCTACACATGTGCATTCCGATTATCATGATTCTCTTGCATCCTTCTTATACCCACTCCCTTCTTCAATTAGTAAGGGAGAGATATACTTGCATGTCTATATATATGTATCTGCCTGACTGCATTGTGTGCTTATCATGTCTCATCAGTTGTTTGTATATAGCCTCATGCACTTCATAAGAAAATTAAAAATTTGTAAATCACTGAAAATCCCACAAATTTGGACTTCAATTTGTTTACACTTGCCATATGGGGTCTTTGCTTTCCATTGGTATTATGCTTGCATTCATAGTGTCATCACATGCTTGCATTGAGTTCTTATGCATTTTCAGAAATTACAAAAATCAAAAATTTGAAAATAAACGAAAATCTTTTGCTGTGCCATCCTGCTCTTTCATATTGTGAAAATCTGGTATAGGATCTAGTTTTTGAATGCTATCTTGCTGAATGCCTCATCTTGTGAACATCTCCATTGTCTCCCATCCTTGAGGCCAATCATTCCATTCAATTGGCATCAACATATGCTTGATTGAATTTATGTTGGATGGTATCATATTGTCTTGTGAAACTATCACCAATTGATCTCATCTGTTTGGAATCATGTGATTTGTTCATCCATGATTTGCCCTTGCAGCTTGTTCTGATTTGCTAAGATGGGCTCTTGTTGCCTCAAAGGAAGATAAGCTTGTTCGTCCTCTTTTGGATTCTTTCAGCTTGATGATATTGTTGATCATGTCCCAGGGCGAGATAGTGTTGCATTATCCCACTTTTTGATTATGTCAAAGGGGGAGAAAAATGATGTTTGTGTGTGACAAGGGGAGAACACCACTGTTATATCATCATAAGTTTATCATTAAGTTTGTCATCATCAATAAGTTTGTCATCATCAAAAAGGGGGAGATTGTTGAGTTATGGTTTTGATGATTGTTGTAATTGTTAAGTTATGGTTTTGATGATAACTAAAATTAATGTGTGCTTTAATGATGATAACTAAACCTGTGATGATTACACATGTTCTTGATGATTGTGCTCATTCATCTTATTGTTTATGTTGGGTTTGCAAGAGGCAAGAGGTTTCATAATCTCTTTAATGTGAACAAGCATGGTATTAACCATGACTATTTTGCTTGCAGGATCAACTCATGGTATCCACCTGGTAAACCAAACGTGTGGATAAGCACCATGCTCCTCTGCAATCCAAAACAGGTGGTATATGTCATTTACTATCAAGAACCATTGGTAAGACTCCTACCTTGTATTAAAACGAAGCTTCATGCTTTAAACCATCAAGACTCACTCCTTTTCAAACTTGTGTTCATGAATCATTCCATGTGTTAAATCGAGTCTAAACAAACTTGTAATCAACTATAACACAAGCCCTTTTCAAGTATCGAACCAATGGATAGTTTCAAGTGAACTAACACTTGACTTTTGCAGGTTTGGAGACTGGCGGTCGACCTGTGGACCCTTGGTGGTCGACCTGAAATCACAGAACTGAAAAACTGGCACCTGTGAACCTGGCGGTCGACCCCCAGGAGCTAGCGGTCGACCTATTTTCCCAGTAGCCACAAAGCTACAGAATGGCCCCTAGCGGTCGACCGCCGGCCCTCCACCGGTCGACCGCCAGCCCCGAGGCCCTCCTTTGTTGACTTTTGTGTCAAGTTTGAAAAGAGGTCCTTCACCCCATTTCTTTAATCCCAATGCTCCCAATCACCCCAGATTTTTTGGATCTAGGTCTGGGACTTGTCTCCTAACCTTCCAAGGGTTATAAAACCTCTCTTTGAGGTCATAAACCCTAAGAGGCTCGAAGAGAACAAGAGAGATCAAGTTGGCTCAAGGAAGAGGAGGAATATCACTGTAGCCGTGAACAGTGATTCGAAGATCAAAGCCTCATCATAGTTGAAGATCCATGATCTATTTTGAAGCCTTCATCTTCCCATGAATTGAAGCAACACCAAATCAACCTAGAGAGATCAAGATAGTAGCTATCAAAGGAAGGTTGCTGCAACGATCGTGAACAACATTCCTTCCACCAAGTTCTTCATCCGATCGAAGCTATTCAAGCATCAACTGAAGCCATTCAGTCATGTTCTAAAGCCAGGGAGTTCCAATCAAGCAAGGATCTCAAGAAGAGCTTAAGGGAAGGCTATCCAAGTGAAGAGAAGAAGAAGTACTGTAGCAGTGAACAGTACTCCGTGCAAGGAAACCTACATCCAATATAAGGCCATTCAAGCTGAGTCTCAAGCCATTCAGGTGAAGAACGAATCAACGCGAACATCCGGAGCATACACTCAGGGAGAGCCTAAATCAGGAGCATTCTAAATTGTGGTCTATTTACTTTGGTGTCTTGTGCTTTAAGTCTCATATTTATGTTTCATCATAAACCGCAATAACTTGTGTGTGTGTGGATCGTGTTGGATCCGTGGTTGTTTGTGTGTGTGTTGTAATTGATTCGTGTGTGTACGTGGATCTTCCTAGATCTGCGTTTGTGTGTGTGAGGGTCTTTTTAGATCCGTTCGATCTTGTGTGTGTGTGGTTGTGATCCGGTTGTCGGATCGTGTTGGAGTTTATCTCCGTGTGTGTGTGTGTGTATTGGAGCTTGTCTCCGTGTGTGGGTTGGGGCGCGTCCCCATGTGTGTGTGCAGACGTCGTCCTGCGTGTGTGGTTGGAGCGTTGTCTCCGTTTGAGGATTTATCCCCGAGTGAAGTCTCACCGGGTTTGGTGAGAGGTGGACGTAGGATTGCCGTCGTTGCATCCAAACCACCTTAAAAACTGCTGTGCATTGTGTGTTATTTGTGTGGTTTGATTGTTTTCGTTGTATGCTCGTGTGGGAACGGTGAGTTTGAGAGAATTGGTTAATTAGTTTTCAATTGCTAATTATTGTTTACCACATATTTTGTAAAAAGCCAAAAGTTCTCTTAAAATTGGTAAACACCCAATTCACCCCCCTCTTGGGTGTCATTGATCGCTGGACTTCACATGTTTGGTCCAAGCATAACTAAGGTCGGTGCACATTTGGTCCATGCATAGATAAGGTCGGTGCAAATTTTGGTCTCACATTTGGTCCATGCATAGGTAAGGTCGGTGCATGTTTGGTCCAAGCATAACTAAGGTCGGTGCACATTTGGTCTATGCATAGGTAAGGTCGGTGCATGTTTGGTCCAAGCATAACTAAAGTCGGTGCACATTTGGTCCATGCATAGGTAAGGTCGGTGCATGTTTTGGTCCAAGCATAACTAAGGTCGGTGGATGTTTGGTCCAAGTATAACTGAGGTCGGTGCACATTTGGTCCATGCATAGGTAAGGTCGGTGCATGTTTGGTCCAAGCATAACTAAGGTCGGTGCACATTTGGTCCATGCATAGGTAAGGACGATGCATGTTTTGGTCCAAGCATAACTAAGGTCGGTGCACCTATGGGTCAATCCAGATTTCCAGAAACACAGAAAAGGAGAGTTTTTGAAAGGGCATATTATTTCATAAAATCTGAAAAAAATAGAAAATGGTAGAAGGATAAGTTAGTAACCCACTATAAAAGTTTCATGTACCCAGAAATTCTATACTTTCAGATATAAGTCATTTTCTATGCATGTGTGGCTTAGAAGGATGAACCTATACTTTCATATAGTAACCTGAACATGACTATGGGTTTTATCCATCTTAAACTATTAGTAGCATATCTATGAGCATGAGTAACTCATTAAAAGCATGGTTATGAGTATGTTAGCCTCCCTTAAAATCATGAAAATTATGAGCATCATGCTAGTAATATCAAGTAAGAATATATATGCCATGAAGGGAAAACAGCAGCATTCTATGAGGTTGGACTTCGGTCCCTTCTGCGGGACGACGATACGTAACGCCGCGAAACTAAAAGATCCCAGGGGATGGCGATACGTAATGCCCTGGTTAAAAATCCTATGGATTCATTCTTCGATCCCATTGTGGGGCGGCCTTTGTGGGACGGCGATACGTAATGCCACTGGGCCACAAGAATCTAGGTGGGAGTTCGCTCTCGGGTCTGCGCAGTACTCTTTCGTTCGTTATGTGTGTGGGCCTCCTGTGTTTGCGATAGCTGTCCGGTTCCACGAAAGGCAATAATATCAACTCTCATAAAATTTGATAATATGTAATTGTTCTTGTGATGGGGTCTTGCTGCATGCATGGGTGTTCATACACTAGTTAAAGAATTTGTACTTTCCTTGTTTGAGTTATTTTAAGTAGATGATATTAAATGAACTATGCTACTGTTAACATCTAAAAAATACATATAAATGATTATATAGATGCAAAGTTAACCCCAGTTTGTTTAGGATGCCTACTGAGCATCACACTCACCCTTGTGACACACATTTTTAAAGAAATATAGAGGAGGAGGTTGAGGTGGAGGTAGCAGTAGAGGAATAGAGTTAGCACAGTCCATCTGGATATGCTACGATCGAATGTTTTGCTATATGTAGGGGTGTGGGGTGGAAAGCCCACGTGGGCTCATGTGTAATCTAGAACATGAACCTGTACTCTTTTTGGAGATTATGAATGGTTGAGATGATTACCTACATTTATTGAAACCTGTGGTTTCTCTCTCATGTGAATACATGCATGATACATAATATTGTGCTTCCGCGATACGTACGAAGTGACTGCTTCGGGGTCCGATAAAAAATAAATAAATAATAATCCCCAAAAAAATTGGGGATCGGATCCCGAGGCATTACAACGTGGTATCAGAGCACGAGAGACAAACCATGGTTACAACCATTCCAAATGTTTCATAGTGGAGGAAGTGATAGGTTAGAGTGGGGAAAGGGTAGAGTATGTTTGAAACCATTTAAACCCTCTCACTCAAACAATTGTATGTTTCTTTTCAGAACCATGCCGCCAAGAAGGCAAAGAGATCTTCCCCAGGCAGATGAGAGGGGATCGGGGGTAGATGACCCAAATGGGGCGCATGACGGGGCTGTCCATGCCCTTGCAGTTGGCAGTGGGCAAGTGCCCAATGCGGGAGTCAACCTGGAAGGGTTCATGCAGGGCTTCCAAGGGTTGATGCAGGCCATGCAGCAACAAATACTACAGCAGCCCGCAGTAGCACCACGTCATGACCTGCCGGCACTTGATCGGTTCCTAAGGTTGGCGCCTCCTATCTTTAAGGGGGAGAGCCGTCCAGAGGTGGCTGAGTCATGGCTCAGCGAAATGGAAAAGAAGTTTCGCGCAATGTGGTGTCCCGAAGAGGAGAAGGTGAACCTGGCGGCCTATGTTATGCAATATTAGGCCGACTTGTGGTGGAAGGCCAAGATGCGGACCACCTTCATGGACTGTCACGACGGCGACATACTGTGGGAGGAGTTCTTGGCTGTCTTCTGAGAGAAGTATTTTTCGGAGCATGTGTGAGATGCGAAAGAGCAAGAATTTCTAAGTCTTGAGCAAGGGAGCATGTCGGTGGCTGACTATGAGGCCAAGTTTTCAGCTCTGGGCCAATATGCTTCGCACATATTCGATGACACGCGTCAGAAGGTGAAGAAATTTGTCAATGGGCTGCGCAGCAATGTCCGATGCTATGTCGCAACCAAGACCCTTGCTCCTACCCGACGGCGTTGAGGCTTGCTCATCTAGCCGAGCAAGAAAATACAAGGTAATGGCTGAAGCCATAAAAGTTAGGAGATATCTAAGGGTAAGTCCTAACCAATGTCCATTTATAGGTTCGCCGAGAAACAGAAGTCATTGGGAAAGAGGCCTATGCAGGTCGGAGGGGGGCAAGACAAGGAAAAGGTGGCGCGCCAAGGACCGGTTCCGAAGGCCAGGTCGGGGATTCCATTTTGTATCCAGTGTGGGCACAACCATCGGGAACAAGAATGCTGGAGGACTGAAGGCAAGTGTTATGAATGCGGCGAGGGCGGACACTTTGCGAAGAACTACCCCAAGAAGGCTCAGCAAAAGCCATTTTCTCCACAAGAGAAGATTCAATACAAAGGGCGAGTCTATGCGCTAATGCAAGAAGAGGTAGACAATACCTCGACCGTGGCTAAAGGTACACTCCTTGTGGATAATATTTATACAAAGGTCTTGTTTGACCCGAGGGCTACACACACATTCATATCCTCTAGTTTTGCCAACCAACTAAAGAACCGACCCCAAGCCACATTCTTCGGTGAAATGATAGTTATCACACCAACCGGGAAACAAGTCCACACCAAGCTTGTGATCCCCACTATAGAAGTCAACATCAATGGGAGGATATTGCTGGGGGAAGCATACATCCTAGATATGAATGACTTTGACCTCATTCTGGGGATGGACTGGTTAGACAAACACTGCGCTCTCTTGGACTGCCATCGGAAGAGAGTGATTTTTCAGAAACTGGGGAAGGAGACATTCTTCTTTCAATTCCCTAAGGACAAGTTAGGAAGAATGATGGTATCAGCCATCCAGGCCTCCAAGCTAATCAGCAGATGATGCGACTATTTTTTAGCCAGGGTGGTGCTTGAAGAAGGCTCCATCAAGATTTTGGAAGACTTGGACATAGTCTGAGAATTTCTTGATGTGTTTCCCGAGGATCTACCGGGACTACCACCAGCTCGAGAGATAGAGTTCTCTATTGAGCTAGTACCAGGCAGCGTACCCATCTTTGTTCTACCATATTGAATGGCTCCGGTAGAACTTGCTGAACTCAGGAAGCAATTGCGAGAGTTGCTAGACAAAGGCTTCATCCGGCCTAGCATGTCCCCGTGGGGAGCACCAATCTTGTTTGTGCGGAAGAAGGATGGGACTATGCGGCTGTGGATTGATTACCGCAAGCTCAACCAGGTCACCATAAAGAACAAGTACCCTTTGCCAAGGATTGAGGAGTTGTTTGACCAATTATCATCTTCCAAAGTCTTCTCCAAGATTAATCTGAGGACAGGTTATCACCAGATCAGAATCAAGCCCGAGGATGTGCCGAAGTCAGCTTTTAGGACTCGGTATGGTCACTACGAGTTCTTAGTAGTACCATTCGGGTTGACTAATGTACCAGCTGTATTCATGGAACAGATGAATCAGATTTTCGCCCCTATGTAGATCAGTTTGTCGTGGTCTTTATAGACGACATCCTGATATATTTTACCAGTCAAGAGGAGCATCAGCAGTACTTGAGAGTGGTTCTACAGACCCTCAGGGAGAACAAATTCTTCGCCAAATTCAACAAATGTGAAATCTGACTAGATCGGGTTATGTTTCTCGGGCATGTTATATCCGGGAATGGCATATCGGTGGACCCTAGCAAGGTGGAGGTAGTGACAAAATGGGAAGCATCGAAGATAGTCATGGAGATTAGGAGCTTCCTTGGACTGGCCGGGTATTATCACCGGTTCATCGAAGGTTTCTCCACCATTGCAGCCCTAATGACTAAGTTGACCAAGAAAGGAGCAAAGTTTATCTGGTCAAGGGAGTGTGAAGATAGCTTTTAGATGCTCAAGGAAAAATTGAAAATGGCCCCGGTGTTGGCACTCCCTCGAGGGGGCGACGGCTTCATTGTTTACACAGATGCCTCTATAAACGGCCTCGGTTGCGTACTGATGCAAAATGGCCGGGTGATCGCCTATGCCTCAGAACAACTGAAGGACCATGAAAGGAACTACTCCACTCATGACCTAGAAATGGCAGCAGTGGTCCACGCCTTGCGTATCTGGAGGCACTATTTATATGGGGTTCGGTTTGAGGTCTTCACCGACCATCAGAGTCTCAAGTACATATTCACCCAGAAGGAACTCAATTTGAGGCAAAGGAGATGGGTTGAGATATTGAAGGACTATGACTTCGCCTTACAATACCATTCGGGCAAGGCGAATGTGGTGGCGGATGCTCTCAGTCGGAAGTTGATGGCGCTAAGTTTGCATCGAGAGTGGGATATGATGGAGGGAGTGATCGAATCACGACCCGAGAAAAGGAGGTAGTTCAGTCTTCTAGCTAGGTTATCGGTAAGACCTGCATACTTAGATAGAATTGTTGAGGCACAAAGGCAGGACATGGCATTGCAGAGACAACTGAACAATGAGGACTTCCAAATGGGAATTGATGGATTGATTGCATTCCGAGGAAGGATTTGTGTACCGGACGATGTGGAGATGAAGAAGGACTTGATGCAAGAGGCTCATGGGTCAAAATTTTCCATCCATCCTGGAAGCACCAAAATGTTCCAAGATATGAAAAGGATGTATTGGTGGCCGGGAATGAAGCGAGACATTGCGGAGTTCGTATCCAAATGCCTCAATTGTCAGTAGGTAAAAATTGAGCACTAAAGACCTGGCGGTCCTCTCCAAACCATTGAAATAGCCTAGTGGAAATGGGAACAAATCACCATTGACTTTGTGTCTGGCCTACCCATGACCAGGAGAAGGCATGACACAATTTGGGTAATTATAGACAGGTTCACAAAGACTGCACACTTCTTGCCCGTCAACAAGCAAACTCCAATCGAATCCTCAGCGAAATTATTCATCGCCGAGATTATTCGGTTGCATGGGGCACCCTTGTCCATCATTTCTGATTGGGACCCTCAATTCACCGCGAGGTTTTGGAAAAGTTTGTAGTAGGCTATGGGGACAGAGTTGTGGCTCAGCACGGCCTTTCATCCTCAGACCGATGGTCAATCTGAGCGTACCATCCAAACTCTAGAAGATATGCTGAGGGCGTGCAGTATTGAATGGAGAGGAAACTGGGAGGATCATTTACCCTTGATAGAGTTTGCATACAACAACAGTTACCACTCCGCCATCGGAATGGCACCTTATGAGGCACTCTATCGGCTGTCACTGGTATGCTGGTATGAAGCTGGTGAGAAGCAGATATTCGGGCCACAATTGGTGCAAGACTACTCGGAGAAGACATCCATGATCCGACAACGACTCCTCATAGCCCAAACTTGACAGAAAAGTTATGCAGACCAGTGACGGAGAGAGTTGACATTTGCGGAAGGAGACCATGTATTCCTAAAGGTGTCTCCTACCAAGGGAGTCATGTGATTTGGGAAGAAGGGCAAGCTCAGTCCCAGGTATATCGGGCCTTTTGAGATTCTGCAAAGGGTCAACGAGGTGGCTTATCGACTTGCACTCCCGCCCGCTCTGGCACATGTGCATCCAGTCTTCCACGTCTCCATGCTCATGGGATATGTCCGAGATGCCTCGCATGTGATAGAATACGAGCCCCTGCAAGTTCGAGCAGATCTGTCTTATGTGGAGCAGCCCATCGAGATCATCGACCAGAAGGAACTTGTATTGAAGAATAAGACCATCCGACTGATAAAAGTCTTATGGAGGAATTCTCATTCCCAGGAAGCAATTTGGGAGCCTGAGGACTGGATGCGCCAGGAATACCCCCAACTATTTGGTGAGCAATTTTTTCTTAAAGAGAAGTTTTCTTCTTTCTTTCAATTCAATTTCGAGGATGAAATTATTTTAAGGGGGGGAGGATGTTATGACCGCTAAATGGGCACTAGCCAATCGGGTATAATTCGGACCCATAAAACTCAACGGGCCAGAAATCTGGACGATTAATTAAGAATTCTTAGAAAACCCGTAACTTAACATAGGAAGATAAGAAAAGGATGAAACTAGGCTCGTTAGAAAGCTTGGGCCCTTAGCCCAAACTCCTCTGTTGGGGAGGAAGCCCAATTTGCACCAGAACGTGGGCCCGGAGCCCTTTGGCTGACAACTGTCACGTAGGGGTGTGACTGTTGGGGAAATTCAAAGGTAATTAATGGGAAATTCATAACTTTGCCTGTGGTTAATGAAATGACCTAAAACGAAGGCCAAAATTCTGAGTAGGATGTTAGCTACAACTTCTATGATGGAGTCGAGGCTCAATGCGGACTGGATAATAGAGTTATGTCCAGATTACCTCGGGCTATCGAAAGGTCACAATTTGAATAAGGGAGAATAAATGATAAAGTTTCAAAAATCATAACCCAGGCTAGGAAAAAGGAAATTTAATGAAACCAAGACCCAGAGTTAGATCAAGAAGTCCTCTTGGTTTCATATGAAGACGTCCCAACCCAAAACCCAACAGAAAAGTGCGACCACCAACATCTATGACCGGGTAGGCGAAGGGTCACCTCTGTTCAAATCGAAAGGATGCTTAGCGTTACCTTCCTTAAACCATCGACCTTGGGAAGCAGGTGGGAGCCTTCTGGGTCGTAGGAGAACCTTGGGAGACTTGAAAAAACCTATAAAAGGAGGGGGGTGTCTCGGGTGCTCACCCTTTTAGCAACACTAATCTTCCATTTTTCTGCCACCTACAGTTTCCCTTGGGTAAGGGAGAGAGGTGAGGGACCTGGGCATTTTGTAGAAGGGTGAACATGCAGTGGAGTCTTGGGAGGGTCTAGGGTGTGGATCTCATCCCTGGATCGAAAGGGGTAAAGCAGAGGAGGATTTGGGGTGTGGATATTATCCCCAGATCGTCGGTTAGCATTTCAAAGGTAGGCACCAAACCTCAAACTTTAGGAGTCAATGATGTATTAACGATTTTTAAATATATTTTATACACTTTAAAAGGGGATTAAGGGCACGTGGGGACCACCACCATATTCATTTTGGTTTTTGGTTTCATCAAGTTTTGGGCTTCCACGAGTTACCTCTGTGTCTCTAAGGATTTGCACAGCCCCTAGGAAGGTTAGCCTTTGAGGCAAGGTATGTACACATTTCATATGGTTCATAGCAAGGTCTGTGCATATTTCATGTTGATCATGGCAAGGCCTGTACATATTTCATATGGTTCATAGCAAGGTCTGTGCATATTTCATGTTGATCATGGCAAGGTCGGTGCATAGTTCCTAATATTCATAGTGAGGTCGGTACATGTTTTCCCCCGGCCATAATAAGGTCGGTGCATGTTTTGCCCAGGCTCTAGGTAAGGTCGGTGCACATTTGGTCCAAGCATAACCAAGGTCGGTGCACATTTGGTCCATGCATAGATAAGGTGGGTGCATGTTTTGGTCCAAGCATAACTAAGGTCGGTGCATATTTGGTCCAAACATAACTAAGGTCGATGCACATTTGGTCCATCCGTAGGTAAGGTCGGTGCATGTTTGGTCCAAGCATAACTAAGGTCGGTGCACATTTCATCCTTGCATAGATAAGGTCGGTGCACATTTTGGTCTCACATTTGGTCCGTGCATAGGTAAGGTCGGTGCATGTTTGGTCCAAGCATAACTAAGGTCGGTGCACATTTGGTACAAGCATAGGTAAGGTCGGTGCATGTTTTGGTCCAAGCATAACTAAGGTCGGTGCATGTTTGGTCCAAGCATAACTAAGGTCGGTGCACATTTGGTCCATGCATAGGTAAGGTCGGTACATGTTTTGGTCCAAGCATAATTAAGGCCGGGTGCACCTGTGGGTCTATCCAGATTTCCAAAAACACAGAAAAGGAGAGTTTTTGAAATGGCATGTTATTTTATAAAATCTGAAAAAAATAGAAAATGGTAGAAGGATAAGTTAGTAACCCACTATAAAAGTTTCATGTACCTAGAAATTATGTACTTTCAAATATAAGTCATTTTCTATGCATGTGTGACCTAGAAGGATGAACCTGTACTTTTATATAGTAACATGAACATGACTATGGGTGTCTTTAGCCATCTTAAACTATTAGCAGCATATCTATGAGCATGAGTAACTCATTAGAAGCATGATTATGAGTATGTTAGCCTCCCTTAAAATCATGAAAATTATGAGCATCATGCTAGTAATATCAAGTAAGAATATGTATGCCATGAAGGGAAAACAGTAGCATTCTGTGAGGTTGGACTTCGGTCCCTTCTGCGGGACGGCGATACGACAATGACAGAACACTGATTTGGAAAGGCCACAAATTGAGATTTGGCCGTAGAAGGATTGAATGAAGTAAAAGATCCCAGGGGATGGCGATACGTAACGCCCTGGTTAAAAATCCTTTTGATTCAGTCTTCGGTCCCATTGTGGGGCGGCCTTTGTGGGACGGCGATACGTAACGCCATTGGGCCACAAGAATCTTGGTGGGAGTTCGCTCTCGGGTCTGCGCAGTACTCTTTCGTTCGTTATGTGTGTGGGCCTCCTGTGTTTGCGGTAGCTGTCCGATTCCACGAATGGCAATAATATGAACTCTCATAAAATGTGATAATAGGTAATTTTTCTTGTGCTGGGGTCTTGCTGCATGCATGGGTGTTCATACACTAGTTAAAGAATCCGTACTTTCCTTGTTTGAGTTATTTTAAGTAGATGATATTAAATGGACTATGCTACTATTAACATTTGAAAAATACATATAAATGATTATATAGATGCAAAGTTAACCCCAGTTTGTTTAGGATGCCTACTTAGCGTGTAATACCCCGATTATTTATTAAGTTTTATTGAGCTTTTATTAATTGAAAATTGAATTAAAATGAATTAATGTTTGAATTTCAAAATATTAATATTTAATTCATTAGAAAATAGAACCTATACAATTTTACTACCTTAGAAAAATCTGTAAAAATAGTAATTGGGTAAAAGATCATTTTTATAGCAATTTTTTCTTCTGGACTTGACCCAAATTAATTACGTAACCTTGTCTAATAAGAGGATTAATCCTGAATTTGACTTTCACCTACCCTTTACCTAATCGTAACTTAAAACGTGAAATTCGACCTTATTACTCAACCAAATGATATGAAATCAAGGGCAAATGAAAGGCCACGAGGTAAGGAACATTTACCCTCAATCAATTTGAGGTAAACCTAGCTCTAAAACGTGCTGCCGACATAGATTTGGTCGAGTCAAGGATTCTGGTGAGGACACCCGAGCTAGAGATCGACGCGATGCAGCAGAGCGACATTTCAGATCGTGTGGCATTGTTCGGGACTCACAGACTTCGCTATGGCTTGGATATGGCCTGGAGATCTAGCTAGGAGCTTTGGATCTTTTATTTACTTCATTCTGGATCTTTTGTAGGCCATTTTGAGGCCAATCAGACTCCATTTGGACCTTATTAAGCTTATTAGGCTAATAGGGAGGTTAGTGGGCCACCTTGGTTCACTCTTCAAGCCCATTTGGGCTAGGCGCCTAGGAGAAAGCCCATATTGGGCCTTTTTCTCCTTGCTCCACTATCCAGACCCGTTATCTGGGGATCCATTAGGGTTGGAGAAGGAGGAGGGCGCACCCACCCTTCCCACCTCATGGGAGGTGCGCCCCCCCCCCCCCCCCCACCTTCCCTCCTTTCTTTTAGGAGGCAAGTGCGCCCCCTCCCCTATTTTGTAGGATTTGAATTTATTCCCCCCTTTTTGTGTATTTCTTTTAGGCAAGTAATTAGGGTTTCTTTTCCATGTACTTAAGGGGTCTTGTAATTCATTTTGGAAGTTAGAAAATTGAAGAAAGAAATTGAGTTTTTGTGAGAAGAGGTCGCAGCCTCCTTCCCACCTCCTTGAGGGTGCGACGCCCTCCCCATCTTCCTCTCTTTTTCCTTGGGGTGCGACTCCCCTCTTCTTCCACCTTTCTTCCATCTAGGGTGCGACGCCCTAGATCCCATTCCTGGAGGCTGCTGCTGCTGGTCAGAGTGGAGGCGACCTCCCTCCTACATCCAGCAAGACTCGGCTTCCGTTCGTGGTGGTGTGGTGTCGATGGGGTGGACCTTCACCTCTTGCTGTCTTGGGCGCTGGATGAGCATCTGCTAGCAGGATTTGTGCTTGAAAGACAAGGTTGGCACTATTGCGTCCTAACCCCATCTCCCTTCCATCCCTTCTAGACTTTTCTTCATCTTCCAGTCCCCAGAACGCCAGAGAAAACCTCGTGTCAAAATTCGTCCGGGAGCGAACGTTGCCTTTGTAGGCCTTTTCGCTGCTCTGGACGCTCCTGGAATAGGCCCGCCTGAACCAGAGCCGCAAAGATCCACCCATAACGCCCACTTCCCCGCCTCAAACCGTTCTAACCTCTTCATAACATATCTTCCCCTCCCTGTCCCCGAACTAGCTGCGCAGGTCTCATCCCAAAACTGGCCCATAGTAAAAAGTTCCCTTTGGAACCACTTTCATCGCGCGATCTGTGTCTACAGTGTCACCGCGGGACAGAAACACAAACCCTCCAAAGGGGCACCCTTCAAACCTCCAATAACTGGCCTGGGGTTTTGGGAACCATTCCTCCATATATTAAACCTTCTCCAGAAATTTTCCCACGCCCAAAAGACCAGTTTCCCCTTGGTGACCATCTCCCCTAGCTTGGGTTCCGGCTCTGACTGCACTGAAGTGCAGAGCTGAACCCCCACTTCCACTACTGCCCACGCCCAAAGTTCCCTCTGCACGCCACCCTGCCACTGTCATCCCTTCACCCCACGCCCCTCAGCTAACCACCAGAGAAAACCCAGCCACAAAAGACCCTCGGACGCCTTGGTTCCACCCACACTTGTCCGCCTTTGTCCTGCTGCTAGCGCACCGACCAGACACCACAAGTCCGGCTAAATAAATCGCCACGGCTCCGACGATGCACGATGACTGACGCCGTTTCAGAGGTGTCATTGGGACATCCCTGTTGACGACCCCGCCAAGCTTCGTGAGTAGAGAACATGCTGAAGGTGGTGCTCAGGCTCGCCTCCCTGTGGCTCTCCCTACGCGCGCGCTGACCGAGCAGCACCCAGCCCGCCGGTTGGGTACTTCGGAGTTCCGCACCGGTGACGACGACGTCCCTCGTCCTCCAGGAGGCTCGGCATCCACTACTACCTCCCACCAGGACGTCAGTACCTCCCACGCAGCCCGTGGTTCGCCGTCCTTGCAGCAGCTCGCAGCGGTACCGTGGGCGACGAGCGACACCGACCCCGTGCCCGTCACCCCTCGTCGCACGATCGCCGGATTCTCTTGTGTAGCCTGTTACCTCCCTGTGAGGAGTGGGCATATTGTGGATTGTACTTAAAAGTTTCTGTACCGGTGGTTGTGTGACTTGGCCGGGCCTCTTCCCCACGCCCCGAGCGTGGAGGTATGCGCTTACTCTTCCCTGGGTCGTGCTTGCTCTTTTAGTATCTTCTCTAGACGCCACTGCTTGAGTGCTTGTTACGACCCTAGCTCATTTACTTTTATCACTGCTGCGGTGAGGGAGTGAGACCGTCCTGTGGCTCATCCGAGTCACGAGTGTGGAGTCGACTACCATAGCCCACGCCGGTTGTCTCGGCCGTGCGGATCGGCGTGCTTCCCTCTTTTGGGGCACTCATGAGTCTCAGTTTCTGGTTCCTTTGGCATAATCCCACCTTGGGAAACTTGAGGTGTCGAGTCACGCTATTCTATCAATGCCAATTGCTAGTCTCTTTTTTTCTGTCTGGTCGCATTTCCATTTAGTGCCCTAGCTTCCTAGGCGTCCCGCATCAAATTGGTATCAGAGCTTATTGTCCCGCATCAAATTGGTATCAGAGCTTAGGGAACCAGTTTGTTCTAGCAAATTGGGGTCTTAGGTCATTTGAGTCTTTAGGTTGTCTAGGGTGCATTGAGTCTCTTGGTTCATCTAGGTAACCTACCATTGCATTGTCATTTTAGGTTTGTGTCTAGTTAGAGTTTTATCCTTGTCTCGTTGAGTCTTGCATGTCCTGCCCCCCCCCCCCCGCCAGCCCCATGGTGGTTCCTTGTGCCCACGTGTCAGATTGGTCATCCCTGTTGGCCCGATTTGACGCTCTTATGGCATGACCCCTGGGTGTCGCCCCTACCACTCAGTCGTCGGGAGACCCGATCCCTATACCGATGACCGAGTCGTTTCAGCGCCCTGTCATGTCCGTGGCCATCCTACCTAATGGGTTGCATACGGAGATCGACTTCATCAGTAGGGTTCCATATAATTATGTCTCACAGGACATTGTTGAGTCTCTCTCTAAGACTGGGGAGATTGTTCTCTACGGTGGCTTAGCTTTTGTTGAGTTTCAACGATGGTTTGGCCCCGTTCTATATCACGATGGTGCATGGTGTAAGATCGACACACTTGCTGGTCCATGCATCATTTTAGGGCAAACTTGGTTGGAGGAGAGAAGAGCGACCATCGACCTGGACAGGAGGACCTGCACCTTACACCCATCTCACCTTCCAGGCGAGTTTGTCTTCCACGACGGCGCTGCGCCGACCACCTCCGTGTCGCTAGCCACCCACCCCCAGCGATCCACTCCGCCTCCGGGCTCATGTCCCCCACCTGGGCTTGTTCCGGTGACTTACGAGGCTGAACAGGAGTTGGCCAATGAGTACCTAACTGAGGTTGAGGAGTTAGGGAGTGATCCCATGGAGCACCCAGTCGTGCCTGAACCTTTGGAGGTTAGGGCCGACACTCTCGGCCCGAGACCCTCGACTGAGGGCCAGGGACCCCTCCACATCATAGAGGACTCCATTTCCACTCCCGAGAGAGATGCTTCCCCCTTAGACCCTCATATAGAGCCATTCTTACCTTCCGAGGGTGAACTGGTCATTGGAGAGTCTTTAGCTAGCTGGCTAAGGGAGGGTCCACTTCTAGATGTCTCCATTCCTTGCTATACACCCATGGGACCAGCCCTCCCAATAGTACCCCTTGACTCCTTTCACACCACTTTTCGGTCCTTCTGCTTTCTTGAAAATGTAAAGGACTTCCTTAGGAGTTTAGATTGTCAATGGGAGTTGACATATATGTTGACCTTAGGGTCTGACCAACCTTATAGTCATAGCTTTACACTCCCTGCTATGGGGTCTATTACCTCGGTCTACACCATAGGACATATCACCTCCGAGGTCCTTTTATTCTTTCCCATACCCGTGGAGGTTGATTTTGTCCCCTCTTATGGTATCACGGTCCCGAGGGAGGAACCTAGCTTTCCTTGCCTCCCTCATGAGCCTCTTACCCCATACATTAGAGTGCCTGAAGGTGATCATCTGCACCTGGGTGAATGTAGCACATGGGCAAGTATAGTGAAGGGACCTGTCGGGAGGGGTCATCATTTCTTTGACCCATTCGATCCTTTCCCTAGTGAGCCTCTCGACTCGTATTCTTTTCCCCACCTTGTCGAGAAGGTCCATTATCACACCCCATCTAGGCCTGCTAGTCAACATCTCACCTCGCATACACCTAGACGCCAGAGTTTAGGAGGCCAGGGACACATGTCTCACTCTCATGTTTCTCCATGTCCCTCATCATATAGGGGTAATGTCATGAGTGAGTTTGGGCAATCTAGTCCCCATGAGTCTACCACATTCAGTAGGACACCCATGCATGATAGATACAACTTTGGTTGTCCAGGTCCTCCCCGTGTTGTCCAATCATGTAGGAGTCATAGGCATGCTAGGTCTGTGTTTGGATGTCCAGGACCACCACTGCATTCACATAGGTATGAGTCAACACAACTAGTTCGGAGTCTGCATCATCATCACCATATTGAGACTAGCAACACGCGATCTAGAGAATGGGCTGATGCTCATAGACACCCCTGTGAGTTCCAGGAGGGAGATTACGTCATGATCCGGGTTAGACCGGAACGGTTTCCTTCTGGAGCCGTGAAGAAGCTACAGGCTCGTGGTGCTGGCCCTTTTAGAGTCGTGAGGCGAGTCGGATCCAATGCATACGTTGTAGACTTGCTAGAGGACTATGGTATTAGCTCCACATTCAACATCTCGGACCTAGTCGCATATAGGGACCCAGCAGTGATCCCCCGTGAGTTATTTGGGCCTTCTCCACCTCTTGTGAGCGAGCCACCCCCTGAGAGTCCACTTCCAGCCTTGTCACCTCAGTAGCGTGAGCGGATAGAGTCTATACTCGACGAGCAGGTGACTACCACCAGGAGTGGCGCGTACCACCGCTACTTGGTTCTTTGGAGAGGATGGCCCGCGTCTGAGGACACCTGGATCACCGGGGCAGAGCTTGAGAGGATAGATCAAGACTTGCTCGAGTGGTACCTTAGCGACACCGACCCTTACTCGACGGGGTCGAGTTTCTCCCGCTCGGGGAGAATTGGTGAGGACACCCGAGCTAGAGATCAACGCGATGCAGCAGGGCGACATTTCAGATCGTGTGGCATTGTTCGGGACTCGCAGACTTCGCTATGGCTTGGATATGGCCTGGAGATCTAGCCAGGAGCTTTGGATCTTTTATTTACTTCATTCTGGATCTTTTGTAGGCCATTTTGAGGCCAATCAGACTCCATTTGGACCTTATTAAGCTTATTAGGCTAATAGGGAGGTTAGTGGGCCACCATGGTTCACTCTTCAAGCCCATTTGGGCTAGGCGCCTAGGAGAAAGCCCATATTGGGCCTTTTTCTCCTTGCTCCACTACCCAGACCCGTTATCTGGGGATCCATTAGGGTTGGAGAAGGAGGAGGGCGCACCCACCCTTCCCACCTCATGGGAGGTGCGCCCCCCCCCCCCACCTTCCCTCCTTTCTTTTAGGAGGCAAGTGCGCCCCCTCCCCTATTTTGTAGGATTTGAATTTATTCCCCCCTTTTTGTGTATTTCTTTTAGGCAAGTAATTAGGGTTTCTTTTCCATGTACTTAAGGGGTCTTGTAATTCATTTTGGAAGTTAGAAAATTGAAGAAAGAAATTGAGTTTTTGTGAGAAGAGGTCGCAGCCTCCTTCCCACCTCCTTGAGGGTGCGACGCCCTCCCCATCTTCCTCTCTTTTTCCTTGGGGTGCGACTCCCCTCTTCTTCCACCTTTCTTCCATCTAGGGTGCGACGCCCTAGATCCCATTCCTGGAGGCTGCTGCTGCTGGTCAGAGTGGAGGCGACCTCCCTCCTACATCCAGCAAGACTCGGCTTCCGTTCGTGGTGGTGTGGTGTCGATGGGGTGGACCTTCACCTCTTGCTGTCTTGGGCGCTGGATGAGCATCTGCTAGCAGGATTTGTGCTTGAAAGACAAGGTTGGCACTATTGCGTCCGACCCCATCTCCCTTCTATCCCTTCTAGACTTTTCTTCATCTTTCAGTCCCCAGAACGCCAGAGAAAACCTCGTGTCAAAATTCGTCCGGGAGCGAACGTTGCCTTTGTAGGCCTTTTCGCTGCTCTGGACGCTCCTGGAATAGGCCCGCCTGAACCAGAGCCGCAAAGATCCACCCATAACGCCCACTTCCCCGCCTCAAACCGTTCTAACCTCTTCATAACATATCTTCCCCTCCCTGTCCCCGAACTAGCTGCGCAGGTCTCATCCCAAAACTGGCCCATAGTAAAAAGTTCCCTTTGGAACCACTTTCATCGCGCGATCTGTGTCTACAGTGTCACCGCGGGACAGAAACACAAACCCTCCAAAGGGGCACCCTTCAAACCTCCAATAACTGGCCTGGGGTTTTGGGAACCATTCCTCCATATATTAAACCTTCTCCAGAAATTTTCCCACGCCCAAAAGACCAATTTCCCCTTGGTGACCATCTCCCCTAGCTTGGGTTCCGGCTCTGACTGCACTGAAGTGCAGAGCTGAACCCCCACTTCCACTGCTGCCCACGCCCAAAGTTCCCTCTGCACACCACCCTGCCACTGTCATCCCTTCACCCCACGCCCCTCAGATAACCACCAGAGAAAACCCAGCCACAAAAGACCCTCGGACGCCTTGGTTCCACCCACACTTGTCCGCCTTTGTCCTGCTGCTAGCGCACCGACCAGACACCACAAGTCCGGCTAAATAAATCGCCACGGCTCCGACGATGCACGATGATTGACGCCGTTTCAGAGGTGTCATTGGGACATCCCTGTTGACGACCCCGCCAAGCTTCGTGAGTAGAGAACACGCTGAAGGTGGTGCTCAGGCTCGCCTCCCTGCGGCTCTCCCTACGCGCGCGCTGACCGAGCAGCACCCAGCCCGCCGGTTGGGTACTTCGGAGTTCCGCACCGGTGACGACGACGTCCCTCGTCCTCCAGGAGGCTCGGCATCCACTACTACCTCCCACCAGGACGTCAGTACCTCCCACGCAGCCCGTGGTTCGCCGTCCTTGCAGCAGCTCGCAGCGGTACCCTGGGCGACGAGCGACACCGACCCCGTGCCCGTCATCCCTCGTCGCACGATCGCCGGATTCTCTTGTGTAGCCTGTTACCTCCCTGCGAGGAGTGGGCATATTGTGGATTGTACTTAAAAGTTTCTGTACCGGTGGTTGTGTGACTTGGCCGGGCCTCTTCCCCACGCCCCGAGCGTGGAGGTATGCGCTTACTCTTCCCTGGGTCGTGCTTGCTCTTTTAGTATCTTCTCTAGACGCCGCTGCTTGAGTGCTTGTTACGACCCTAGCTCGTTTACTTTTATCACTGCTGCGGTGAGGGAGTGAGACCGTCCCGTGGCTCATCCAAGTCACGAGTGTGGAGTCGACTACCATAGCCCACGCCGGTTGTCTCGGCCGTGCGGATCGGCGTGCTTCCCTCTTTTGGGGCACTCATGAGTCTCAGTTTCTGGTTCCTTTGGCATAATCCCACCTTGGGAAACTTGAGGTGTCGAGTCACGCTATTCTATCAACGCCAATTGCTAGTCTCTTTTTT
Source organism: Amorphophallus konjac (assembly GCA_022559845.1). NCBI lineage: Eukaryota > Viridiplantae > Streptophyta > Magnoliopsida > Alismatales > Araceae > Amorphophallus > Amorphophallus konjac. The sequence goes on along the minus strand of CM040125.1, from coordinate 170,169,926 downwards.
TCTGTCTGGTCGCATTTCCATTTAGTGCCCTAGCTTCCTAGGCCTCCCACATCAAATTGGTATCAGAGCTTATTGTCCCGCATCAGATTCCGGCGCCGTTTCTAACATGAAACTTGCAGCGCCAAATACTCCCAACTCCGAAGGCTCCATAAGCCCCATGACCTATAGAAATGTAGCTCTTCGACTCTAGTTTCATTTGGTAGCTGGGTCAGCCGACGAGGAGTCCAGATCTGGGAGCATTCGTCGTTTTGGTGGAGGGTGTTGGTAGTTCGTCGTTCTTCATCTCCCGCCCTTTAATCCGTCGATTAAGGTAGGTACCCTTAACCAATTGAGACTTGTAAATATAGTATCTTGATCAGCTCGATGAGAGCTATCCAATGGGACTGAAAGCCCCAAATTTCATTAGGTATCCGTGGAGATATAAAGCTTTTTGTGAGCTGCTGTCAAGCTTGTTCTTCATTCTAGGGTTTCAAAGTCTTTCTCCGATTTGAGGTAGGTTATAACAGCCCAACTTCTAATTAATATACATGAATGTAATCAGTAGCTTGTTAGCTTTCTTTTGACACCAAAATCCCCAAATTCCGTTGTGTATGTTGGGAGAATTTTTAGATTTAGTGGAAGTATGTCAAGAATTAGGTCTTCTTGTGTTCTTCATAGAATTGGTTGTGATTAAGTGGGTTTCTGATGAAATTCGTGCTTTAAAACTCATGTATTATGACCCTCATATGTCTAGTAAGATTCCTATAGCATGTGGTTATGTTTCCAACTCAATTGGACCACAATTGGGTGAGTTTTTGTACTTTTCGAAAGTTCTGCCGTTGCTGTTATTGCAGGGGTCGACCCCTGTGGTCGACCCATTTTCTGGGCAGTCCTACAGGCCCGAGGGTCGACCCCAGGGGTCGACCCATGCACTGGAATGTAGGGGTCGACCCCAGGGGTCGACCCATCCTGCAGAAATGGTGGGGGTCGACCCCAGGGGTCGACCCATTCAGCTGCCAGACCCCATTTTTATAGGGGTCGACCCCAGGGGTCGACCCATGTACCAGAAACCCGGTTTTCATCGTTTTGCGACCCGTGGATCGATCCGGATCATTAGGGGATCGACCCATTGAACTTAGACCAATTGAAAACTATACTTTTGTAGAATCAGTGACCTGTTCTGGAAACCTTATGATTTCAATTTACATTGGTTCCTACTTGCAAATATAGTGTAAAAACATGCCGTTTACCATCTCCATTTCGACTCATACATTGGTTAAATAGAAACCCACATAATTAGTGGTTAATGGTGTAATTAAATCTCTGTTAATGCATTCTTTTTCCTTCCTGTACAAGCTTGTTCCTTTATCTTATCATCTTGAATCAGCTTTTGGCAATTGTCTTAATGCAAATGATAATGGATAATCTTTGACATATTAACTTGATAATTAGGATTAATATGTTGATTAGCTTGTTGGATAGCTGCTGTACTACAGTAGCGCAGCATGATTAACTCTTATTGTGATTGGTTTTCAATCTTCTTGATGATTGTGCTTACCTTGAAATTCTGAAATGAATCTCCTTCCTACTTGAAATTGTTATTGCTACATGGTTCAAACCTTAGAATTCTGGCCATAAATTGTGGAAGTCTAGATTCGTGGGATCTTTGATCCAAAGAAATCAATGCCTGGCAAACAATTAAGGGCTCGGTCAAGTCCTGGGAGGAGCGCCCGAACACTACATGTACCCCCGGGGAGGTGATTGACTAGGTGTGGCATTCGGCACCAGTACTATGACATGGGTTAAATCTAGGACTGGCCACTACTCTCTACTACTCTCTACTACTTTTCACTTTCCACTCTTCACTGTTCTATACTCTACTTGTTGTTACTTACTTGCTGTTACTTGGACGTGGAAATGAAACTACACACGTGCTTGACATGACTTGAATTATCTTGATATGGCCAACTCTTTATCGTTATCTCCTGTAGTAAATTCTTGTCTTTGTTATTCCTCTTAAGTATTACCATTCTGTTCCTTTATATTTCGTGACCTTGCAAGATCTTTAAATTGTGTTTCATTATATCATCATTACTCTTTTATTGCATTATCCTTTGTAGCATGATATTTTGAAAATGTAATTAAACTGCTAATCACTTATACCTATCTGTTATTTACTACTGAGCGTTAGCTCATAGTTGTTGTTTCCCCCCTTTCCAGGCTTTTCAGGTGACGCGCTTACCGATGGGGAAGGGCAGGAGTGATGTTTTGAGTGTATCAATTAGTTGTGGTTTAGAGTTGTTATCCCAGTTGTATTGAGTTGATTTGAAGATTATGTACCAGTTATGTTTTGTTTAATGGTCAATAAGTTATTTCCATTTCTTAGCATTTGTATATATTTAGATTAGTTCCCTCTCTTTCCAGCTCGTTTCTAACTGTACGTCCCGATATTCCGCGTCGGGGCATGACAGTTTAGAATGGTATCAGAGCTATACCCCAGCCGGAAGTGTGGGAACTAAGTGCCATGCATGGCAAAGTGCTACGCTATGGGAGCCACCTCTTGAGTCCGTAATGGAGCAAAGTGCTACATAGTGGGAGCCACCTCTTGAGCCTGTAGGGGCCACCTCTAGAGTCCTACCTGCCTGGGTGCTTGATTGCGTGCTATATGTGCCTAGCGACGAGGACGTCGCCTATATAAGAGGGGTAGATTGTAACACCCTCAAATATAGCAAAGTTGTACTCTATATCATCGAGACGTCTTTTCGAGTATCGGCTCAGTTCTTGGAAAGAACTCCGAAGTTAAGCGTGCTTAATGGGGAGTAGTACTGGGATGGGTGACCTGCCCAGGAAGTCCCTCATTCTGGAGCCGATCACTGTTAAAAAGGGATAAAACCATGAGGCCGGTAGGCCAAAGCGGACAATACCTCGACGGTATAGAGTACGGGGCGTGATAGAATGGTATCAGAGCCCTAGGTTTCATATTCCTAGGTTCCCTAAGTTTAGGTTTTCTTGAATTGCATCCCAATAATCGGTATATCAAAAGGTGTTGTCCGAACGTTAGGCTACGCCTATCGGGAAGGTCGCATACTTGCGCGAGTGGTCTTCGGACCGATTAGCTCCGCCAGGTACCAAGTTTTTGGTCGTGTTTAGGTGCATTAGACCTCTAACCTTGTTAAAGTCTAGAACCTGACCTGGTGAGATTGGGTAGAAACTTGGGTTAAGTTCGTTCCTTAATCATGTTATTATCTATTTTATTGGACCTAAGTAATCTATTTCTCGTGTAGATGGCAGCCGAACGTGCTGAATGGAGGAACCTGCAGCGCACGGTTCAAGGCCTGACTCAGGCGTTACATCAGGTAGCTCAAGCTGGAGTAGCAGGTCATGGCACCGGTGACTTATACCGGAACTTTCGAGGAATGAACCCGCCAAGATTTGCTGGTTCGACTAACCCCGACGAGGCCGAGCATTGGCTCAACGAAATGGGAAGAATTTTTGAAGTCATGCAATGCACCGACCAAGAGCGTGTCCTTCTTTCTACCTTCCAATTGGAGCGGGACGCGCGTACTTCGTGGGATTCCGTCAAGGCAACTCTAGGCGATCAACAAGTCACATGGGAAGAGTTCGAGGAATTCTTCAACGACAAATATTTTTCCGATCGTGTACAAGAGAAGAAGGCGGCGGAGTTCGCGGCTCTAAAGCAGCGAAGCTTATCGGTGACCGAATATGAAGCACAGTTCTCTCGGCTTTCGCGCTATGCTACTCACCTTATCTCCACAGAAAAGATGAAAGCTAAGCGATTCCTCAACGGGTTGAAGCTTCACTACATCAATCAACTAGCGCCGATGGAGATCTCTACTTATTCTGAGATGGTGAGAAAGGCACAAGTTCTAGAAGATACCTTAGAAATGACGGAGAGGATCCGTGGGCAAGGCATGAAGAAGGAACAACCAACTCCTAGACCCGGATTTGGCACTAGCAAAAAGAGGCCCATGAGTGGGTCTAGTTCGTGGATCGGATTGGGAACGTGGAAAGGCAAGATGCCAAGAAATGAAGAGAAGAAACCTGGCCCTATTGTTCCATTCAAGGGCAAGTGCAAGTATTGTGATTATCCAGGTCACAAGATGGAGGAATGCTGGCGCAAGCTAGGTGCGTGTTTACGATGTGGGAGTAGGGAACACCGTATCCCTGACTGCCCTCTTCTATCGGAACAAGCTACACCGGCAAAACCTCAAGTTATCAAGAAGCCGCAAGGAAGGCTCCAAGCTTTACATGCGGATGAAACTGGGATTTCTGATGATGGCGGACTTGTCGAAGGTACCCTTACTATAATCGACAAGCCCGCATTTGTTCTCTTTGATACTGGTGCAACGCATTCTTTTATTTCTTGGAAATTTGTGAAGTCGTTATCTGTCGAACCTATTATGATGAATTCTCCATTGGTTATATCAACTCCTATTGGTTCTGGAGCGGCTATTCAATATTACTATCCTTCTAGTAAGGTTATTATTGATGAACGAACTTTCCAGCCGACTTAGTTTGCATGGATATGAAGGATTATGATGTAATTCTTGGAGCAGATTGGTTGGCCAAGCATGAGGCCAGTGTTCACTACAGTTCTAGCTCAGTGACTTTTACTAGACATTCTGGTTTATCTTTTACGGGGATCAAGCACCATAACCCCGTATCGCTCATCTCTTCTCTTCGAGCCGACAAGCTGATGAGGCGAGGTTGCGAGGCTTTTCTAGCCTTTGTCCATGCTACACCGAAACAGCGAGTTGAGATAAAGGACACTCCTATTGTCCAAGAATTCTCCGAAGTCTTTCCGGAGGAACTACCAGGACTTCCGCCTGAGCGGGAAGTTATCTTCTCCATTGATATTGTTCCTGGCGCGTCCCCTATTTCTAGAGCTCCTTACCGTATGTCCCCTGCGGAGCTAAGGGAATTAAAGCAACAGCTGATGGAATTGCTCGAGAAGGGCTTTATTCGTCCGAGTACTTCACCTTGGGGAGCTCCTGTATTATTCGTCAGGAAAAAGGATGGTTCGATGAGATTATGCATCAATTATTGGCAACTGAACCAGCTAACTATCAAGAATAAATACCCATTGCCGAGGATTGACAAATTATTCGACCAGATAGCGGGAGCACATTATTTCTCTAAGATCGATCTTCGATCTGGATATCATCAGCTGACGATTAAGGAAGATGATATTTATAAAACGGCTTTCCGCAGTAGGTATGGTCATTTTGAGTTTGTCGTTATGACTTTTGGTCTAACGAATGCACCAGCATCTTTCATGCAGTTAATGAATAATGCATTCCGGCCTTATCTTGATCAATGGGTCGTGGTATTCATTAACGACATACTAATTTCTTCCAAGACTGAAGAAGAGCATGCCGAACATTTGAGGATGGCATTGCAGATATTGAAAGATCATCAACTATATGCCAAATTCAGTAAATGTGATTTCTGGCTGCAAGAAGTGTCCTTCTTAGGACATATCATCACCAAAGAAGGTATTTCAGTTGATCCTTCGAAAGTGGAGGCAGTAAGGAACTAGGATCAGCCTACTACAGTGACCGAAGTGAGAAGCTTCCTAGGCCTGGTAGGCTATTATCGGAGATTTATTCAAGACTTCTCCAAGATTGCGGTACCTCTCACTCGATTGACCCGCAAAGATAACAAGTTTGAATGGTCCGAGGAATGTCAGCAGAGCTTCCAAACATTGAAGGATTGCCTCACTACTGCACCCATATTGGCTTTACCTTCTGGCGACGGTAGTTTCGTGGTCTATACCGATGCTTCTGGTATTGGCTTAGGCTGTGTACTCATGCAGCATGGTAAGGTGATTGCCTATTCTTCTAGGCAGCTGAGGAAGCATGAAGAGAATTACCCCGTTCATGACTTGGAACTTGCAGCAGTTGTATTCGCCTTAAAAATTTGGAGGCATTACTTGTATGGAGAAACATTCACAGTATTTTCAGATCATAAGAGTCTGAAGTATTTATTTTCTCAGAAAGAACTTAACATGAGGTAGAGAAGATGGTTGGAGTACTTGAAGGACTTCGACTTCTCGATTGAATATCATCCCGGTAAAGGCAATGTGGTGGCAGATGCATTAAGCCGGAAGCCTGTGGCTAAATTATCAAGTCTCATGTTACAAGAGTGGAGGCTATTAGAACAGTTAGCTAGCCTGGATCTAAATGTTGATAATGATCGGGTTATAATTGCACAGATTCGACTTAAGCCCGAATTATTGATGGAGATCAAATCCTTGCAAGATAATGATCCCGAGCTGGTTGAGATCAAGGGAAGTTTGAGCAGCAGACCCGACTTCATGGTGGCTGACGATGGAAGATTGTTATTCCAGGGTAGAACTTGTGTACCTGTAGCAACCCTGATAAAATATTAATAACAATAAAGATTTTAAAATAAATCAAATAAATAGATAAATAAAACAATATAAAATAACGCCTCGGATAAAGGTGCTATTTAAATTAGAAACGCCTCTAGATAAGGCGTTATTCAATAAGTGACGCCCTGACCACACGGCGTCAAATTCCAACGTCAAAAAATGGTAAGGCCAAGAAACGCCCCTATCTTGGGCGTGTTTTAAACAAAGGAACGCCCTAACGAAAGGCGCTTCTTAAGAAACGACCTGAACCAGGTCGTCAATTCAGGAATCGACGCCCTGACCTAGGTCGTTAATTCCATTCGAGTTCCGTTCGACACGGGAGCTTATCCAGGGAAGGATCATGTTAATCTAGTAAGTGGTTAATAGGGCAAGGACTCTAATAGGGATATATTACCCTCACTCAAACACTACCCCTATTAGAAATACCAAAATCCTATAAATAGTCTTGATCGAACAAACCCTAAACCTATTTGATTCAAGCCTCTGCGACGGTAAGTAAAGAACATCACTGTTCTTCTTATTCCTTTTTTTTCCTGTTTCGAGTGTATGAAGAACTAACATTCTTCATCTCCTTCTCTTCTTACAGGTCGAAGAGAGCACACGTTGTGAAGAACATAGGTAAGGTTCTTCTAAAACATTACCTAACTATAGTTATGTCCCCATCTTCCTCATCTTCCTTCCTTTTTCCTACAGATCGATTGTTGGGTGAAGTTCCTGAAGACAGAAGATCAATATCTTCATCCTCAGCAATCACAATCACCTTCTCTTCCTGTTACTGCTGCCGTCAGAAGACTTCAGCGGGATTCTTCGTCCCTTCGATTAAACCAAATCAACCATTAAAGGTAGGTTTTCTCAAGTTACTGTAGCCCAAATAAATTAAGACAAGACTTATATACGTATTGACATGACATGCATACTGTCACGCCCCGAACAAGGCGGAAGTATCGGGACGTACAGTTAGGGACACGCTAGCAAGAGAGGGAACTAAATCTAAAACAATACACAAGTGCTACAAGATGGAAATGCTAAATGATTAATAATAAACCACGACTAATACAATAATCCTCAAGTTCAACTTAATACAACTGGAATAATCAACCACTAAAACTCAATAACAAACTGAAACTAAATGATCTCCAAACACAACTAACAATAACACACTGCTAACACACTAGAACTGATACACTCAAGACATCACTCCTGCCCTTCCCCATCGGTAAGCGCGTCACCTGAAAAGCCTGGAAAAGGGGGAAACAACGGGGTGTGAGCTAACGCTCAGTAGGAAATAACAGACATGCATAAGTGATTAACAGTTTAATTACATTTTTCAAAATGTCATGCTACAAATGATAAAAACGATAAAAAGATAACGATGATGAAACGAAATTCAAAGATCTTGCAAGGTCAAGAACTATAATGAATAGAATAGTAAGACAAGAATTTACTACAGGAGATAACAATAAAAGTTGGCCATATCAAGTCAATTCAAGTCATGTCAAGCACGTATGTAATTTCATTTCCACGTCCAAGTAATGAGCAAGTACAGTAACCACAAGTAGAGTATAGAACAGTGACGAGTGGAAAGTGAAAAGTAGTAGAAAGTAATGTAGAGAGTAGTGGAGAGAGTAGTGGACAGTCCTAGATTTAACACATGTCAAATACTGGTGCCAAATGCCACACCTAGTCATTCACCTCCCAGGGGTACACGTAGTGTTCGGGCGCTCTTCCCAGGACTAGACCGAGCCCTTAATTGTTTGCCAGGCATTGATTTCTTTGGATCAAAGATCCCACGAATCTAGACTTCCACAGTTTATGGCCAGAATTCCAAGGTTTAAACTAAGTAGCAATAACAACTTCAAGTAGGAAGGAGATTCATTTCCAGAATTTCAAGGTAAGTATAATCATCAAGGAGATTGAAATCAAGTCACAACAAGAGTTAATCGTGCTGCGCTACTGTAAAATAGCAGCAATCAAACAAGCTAAACAACATATTAATCCTAATCATCAAGTTAAGATATCATGATTTAACCATTATCATTTGCATTAAGACAATTGCCAAGAAGCTGATTCAAGATGATAAGGCAAAGAACAACTCCCACAGGAGTGAAATAGAATGCATTAACAGAGATTTAGTTACACCATTAACCACTAATTATGTGGGTTTCTATTTAATCTTGTATGCATTGAAAATGAAGATGATAAACGGTGTGTTTTTACACTAAGTTTACATGTATGGACCAATGTTAATTGAAACTAAAAAGGGTACATGAATAGGTCATTAGTTCCTCAAAAATGTAGTTTTCAAAGTGTTTAGGTTGAATGGATTGATTCCCCGGTGATCCGGATTGATTCCCTGGTCAAAGGATCATTAAAAACGGGTTTACGGGGCATGGGTCGACCCTTTGGGTCGACCCCTGGAAAAATTCCAGGGATGGGTCGACCCCTGCAGGTTGTGGGTCGACCCATTGGGTCGACCCCTGCAAGGCAGCAAGCTGCTGCTTGCAGGGCTGAAATGGGTCGACCCGTGGGTCGACCCCTGGGTTTCCAGACCCAAAAAGCGATGAAATCTCCACGAATTTGGGGTCTAAAAGTATTGGGATCATAACCATAGACTCTAGGGTTAATAATATGCATCTTAGGGTCATAAAACACAATTTTAAATCACGAATTTCGATAGGAATCCAATGAAATACAACCTATTCTATGAAGAACACAAGTAAAGTCTAGCTTGCTAGCATGCTTCTAATAACACACGAAATACTCTAGGCATGATCTATAAAAATTGGGGATTTTGATGTCAAAAGAAAGCTAACATGCTATTGATTACATTCATGTATGTTAATTAGAAATTGGGCTGTTATCACCTACCTCAAATTGAAGAAAGAACTCGAAACCTAGAATAAAGAACAACTTGACAGCACCTCACTAAAACCTCGATATCTCCACGGATACCTAATGAAAATTGGGGCTTTTGCCACCAATGAAAAGAGCTTGATGAGAGGTACAATTTGCTATACTCATGATCAAGATTTGGTTGAGAATTCCAACCTCAATCGATTGATCAAAGAAGGATGAAGGGAAGCCAACGGCCTACTGACCGACCTCCACAAATCGAACTAGATCTCTCCAGATCCGAAATTTCAGCGAACCCCACAGCAGCCAAATGAAAGAAGACTCGTTGGGCTTCATTTTGATAGCTCATAGAGCTTCTGGAGCCTTCTGAATTGGGAGTATTTGCTGCTGCAAGCTACGTGTTTAGAAACGGCGCCGAAATCCTTGACTTGACCAAACTATGTCGGCAGCACGTTTTGGGGCTAAGTTTACCTCAAATTGATTGAGGGGAAAAGTTCCTCTATGTAATACCTTTTATTTGCCTCTGGAATCACCCCATTTGGTTGAGAAACAAGCTCGAATTTGATGTTCAAAGTTTGGGTGAATAGTGAATACGAATTTGAGTTAGGTGGGTTGTAAGTCAGGCTTAATCCACTGATTAGGGCTAGATAATGATTTAATTAGGCTTACTCCAAGAAGACAAAAGTGTTAGTCGAAGCATCTATTATTTAATTACTATTTTTATGAATTTTTATATATTAGATAAAATTCCACTTCTACTATTCCGTAATTAATTAAATATTAAGTTCGGAAGACTTAGTTTGCTAATTCGGCATAATAAACGATTTTATTGGGCTTAATTGTATAAGACAAAGTTCATAAACAAAATTAATTCTACAAGATGTGATTTTTGGGGATTTTTATAAAATAGAAGAAAAATGACTTATTCTATTAATTAATTAATTAATCCAATTAATTTAGATAATTCTCATTAATTTTGAATAACTTCAAATAAATTCCAAATAATTATAAATAACTTTCTAAATAAATTTCTAAAGAATTTGGGGTCTTACACCCTCCCCTACTTAAAGGAATTTGGTCCTCCAAATTCACTGCACTAAAACTGAGAGTAGAAAAAGATCGCTCACCTAAAATAGATCGGGATACCGCTTTCGCATAGTCTCTTCAGACTCCCATGTAGCTTCTTCGGTCCCACGCCGACTCCACTGAATCTTGACCATCGGTATCGAACGATTCCGGAGTTGCTGATGCTTCCGGTCCAGAATCTTGACAGGTCTTTCCTCATAGGTCAAATCTTCCTTCAGTTCAAAATCCACTTGTTGAATGATATGAGTGGGATTGTACACATATTTCGTAACATAGACACATGGAAAACATTATGTACGCCAGACAAATGCGGTGGTAAAGCCAGTCTGTATGCCACCTCTCCCACTCTATCTAGAATCTCGAATGGACCAATGTACCTCGGACTCAGCTTGCCATGAATGCCAAATCTTCGGATCCCTCTCGTCGGAGAGACCTTTAAGAACACATGCTCGCCAACCTGAAATTCCAAATCCCTTCTCCTGTTGTCGGCATAACTCTTCTGTCTTGACTGGGCTACTTGTAACCGGTCTCGGATAACACGGATGTTCTGTGATGATTCTGAAACAAGATCTGGTCCAAGCCACTGTTTCACACCTACCTCGTCCCAACACAACGGGGAACGACAACTTCTACCATATAGTGCTTCAAAAGGAGCCATCTGAATACTAGACTGATAGCTGTTATTGTAAGCAAATTCAATTAATGCCAAATGCTCACTCCAATTACCACCGAAATCAATCATGCAAGCTCGCAACATATCTTCCACTATCTGATTGGTTCTTTCAGTCTGTCCATCTGTCTGTGGATGAAAAGCAGTACTGAAATTCAGACGAGTACCCAAAGACTCTTGCAGTCCCTTCCAGAAATGTGAAGTAAATCTGGGGTCTCGATCAGATACTATATTCACTGGGATACCATGCAATCTCACCACTTCCTTTATATATAAAGCAGCCAATACATCAATCGTCCACTTGGACTTAATTGGTAAGAAATGAGCCGACTTTGTCAAACGATCAACAATCACCCATATCGCATCAAATCCACCACGAGTCCTAGGTAGACCCATAATGAAATCCATGCCAATACTTTCCCACTTCCATTGGGGTATGTCGAGTGGTTTCAATTTCCCTGCTGGTCTGAAATGTTCGGCCTTAACTTGCTGACATACCAAACATCTGCTCACAAAACCTGCAACTTCTCTTTTCATATTCGGCCACCAAAAGGACCTTTTCAAATCTCGGTACATCTTAGTGCCTCCAGGATGAATGGTATATCTGGATCTATGAGCCTCCTCGAGAATCTTGTTCTTTATTGTAGCCTCATCCGGAACACAAGTTCTGCCTTTAAATAATAATCTACCATCATCGGCCAACATGAAGTCAGGTCTGCTGCTCAAGTTTCCCTTGATCTCTACCAACTCGGGATCATTATCTTGCAAGGACTTGATCTCTATCAATAATTCAGGTTTAAGTTGAATCTGAGCAATCAAGATCCGATCATTGTCAATATTGAGATCCAGACTAGATAATTGTTCCAACAATCTCCATTCTTGTAACATGAGACTTGACAATCTAGCTACCGGCTTCCGGCTTAATGCATCTGCCACAACATTACCTTTGCCAGGATGATACTCAATCGAGAAGTCGAAGTCTTTCAAGTACTCCAACCATCTCCGCTGCCTCATGTTGAGTTCCTTTTGAGAAAATAAGTACTTCAAACTTTTATGATCTGAAAACACTGTAAATGTTTCTCCATACAAGTAATGCCTCCATATCTTCAAAGCAAACACGACTGCAGCAAGTTCCAAATCATGAACAGGATAATTATCTTCGTGCTTCCTCAACTGCCTAGAGGAATAGGCAATCACCTTCCCATGCTGCATGAGTACACAGCCTAAGCCAATACCTGAAGCATCAGTATAAACAACAAATCCTCCTTCACCGGAAGGTAAAGCCAAAACAGGTGCAGTAGTCAAACACTCCTTCAGAGTCTGAAAGCTTCGCTGACAATCATCTGACCAATCAAACTTATTTTCCTTGCGGGTTAATCTTGTCATAGGTACTGCAATCTTGGAGAAATCTTGAATAAATCTTCGGTAATAGCCTGCCAGGCCTAGGAAACTTCTAACTTCTGTTGCACTAGTAGGCTGCTCCCAATTCTTCACTGCCTCAATCTTCGAAGGATCAACAGAAATACCTTCCTTGGTGATAATATGTCCGAGAAAGGACACTTCTTGTAGCCAGAACTCACACTTACTGAACTTAGCATATAGCTGATGATCTTTCAATAGTTGCAATGCCATTCTCAGATGCTCAGCATGCTCCAATTCACTCTTGGAATAGATCAAGATGTCATCAATAAAGACCACGACCCATTGATCAAGATAGGGCCGAAATACATCGTTCATCAACTGCATGAAAGTTGCTGGAGCATTCGTTAGACCAAAAGGCATAACGACAAATTCAAAATGACCATACCTGCTGCGGAAAGCTGTTTTATAAATGTCCTCTTCCTTAATCCGCAACTGGTGATATCCAGATCGAAGATCGATCTTAGAGAAATATTGAGCTCCCGCTATCTGGTCAAATAACTCGTCAATCCTCGGCAAGGGATATTTGTTCTTGACAGTCTGCTGGTTTATTTGCCGATAATCAATGCACAACCTCATCGAACCATCTTTCTTCCTGACGAATAACACAGGGGCTCCCCACGGAGAAGTACTAGGACGAATAAAACCCTTCTCGAGTAATTCCATCAGTTGCTGCTTCAGTTCCCTCAGTTACGATAAGGAGCCTTAGAAATAGGAGCTGTGCCAGGAATAAGATCAATAGAAAAGATAACTTTTCGCTCAGGCGGAAGTCCTGGTAGTTCTTCTGGAAAGACATCAGGAAATTCTTGGACAACAGGAATGTCCTTGATCTCAATCTGCTGCTCAGGGGTTGCACAAACAAAGGCTAGAAAAGCCTCACACCCATGCCTCAAAAGCTTATCAGCTCGAAGAGCCGAAATGAGTGGTACGGAGTTATGGTGCGTGACTCCCGTAAAAGATAAGCCAGAATGTCCAGTAAAAGTCACTGAGCTAGAACTACAGTGAACATTGGCCTCATACTTGGCCAACCAATCTGCTCCTAGGATTACATCATAATCCTTCATATCCATGCAGACCAAATCTGCTAGAAAGTTCTGTTCACCAATCATAACCTTACTAGAAGGATAGAAATACTTGATTGTTGATCTAGTGCCAATAGGGGTTGAAATCTCTAACGGAGTTTTCATCAAAACAGGTTCCACAGCTAATGACTTAGCAAATCTCCGTGAAATAAAAGAATGTGTGGCACCAGTATCAAAGAGAGCAAATGCGGGCTTATCGATTATAGTAAGGGTACCTTCGACGAGTCTGCCATCATCAGAAATCCCAGTTTCATCTTCATGTAAAGCTTGAAGCTTGCCTTGTGGTTTCTTGAAGACTAGAGGTTTTGCCGGTGTAGCTTGTTCCTATATGAGAGGACAATTGGGGATACGGTGCTCCTTACTTCCACATCGCAAACAGGCGCCTTGCTTGCGCCAGCACTCCTCTATCTTGTGACCCGGACGATCACAATAGTTGCACACGCCCTTGAATGGAACAATAGGGCCAGGCTTCTTGTCTTCATGCCTCGGCATCTTGCCCTTCCACGATCCGGACCCGCTCCACGAACCAGGTCCACTAACAGGTCTCTTCTTGGTATATCCGGGTTTGACACTCCCAGAACCCGTAGGTAATTCTTTCTTGGTGCCTTTACCACGGATTCTCTCCGTCGTCTCAAGAGTATCCTCTAGAACTTGCGCTTTCCTTACCATCTCGGAATAAGTGGAAATCTCCATCGGTGCCAATTGGTTGATATAATGAAGCTTCAAACCATTGAGAAAGCGCTTTGCCTTCATCTTCTCGGTGGAAATGAGATGTGTAGCATATCGAGAAAGCGGTGCGAATTGAGCCTCATACTCCGCCACGGACAAACCTCGCTGTTTCAAGGCCGCGAACTCTGCCGCTTTCTTCTCTTGCACTCTATCGAAAAAATACTTGCTATTGAAGAATTCCTCGAACTCTTCCCACATAACTTGCCGATCTCCGAGAGTTGCCTTGATAGAATCCCACCAAGTACGTGCATCATGTTCCAGTTGAAATGTGGACAAAAGGACACGCTCCAGGTTGGTGCATTGCATAACTTCAAAGATTCTCCCCATCTCATCTAGCTAGTGCTCGGCTTGGTCAGGGTCAGTCGAACCAGCGAATCTAGGCGGGTTCATTCCGCGAAAGTTCCGGTATAGATCACCGGTGCCATGCTGTGCCGCTCCTACCTGAGCTACTTGCTGAAGGGCCTGAGTAAGGCCTTGAACCGTACGTTGCAGGTTCCTCCATTCAGCACGATCAGCTGCCATCTACACGAGAAATAGGTTACTTAGGTTCAAATAAGATAGATCATTACACGATTAAGAAACGAACTTAACCCAAGTTCTACCCAATCTCACCAGGTCAGGTCCTAGACTTTTACAAGGTTAGGGATCTAGTGCACCTAGACACGACCAAAAAACTCGGTACCTGGCAGAGGTAATCGGTCCGAAGACCACTCGCGCAAGTGTGCGACCTTTCCGATAGGCATAGCCTAACGTTCGGATAACACCTTTTGATATACCGATTATTGGGATGCAATGCAAGAAAACTTAAACTTAGGAAACCTAGGAATGTGAAACCTAGGGCTCTGATACCAACTAAACTGTCACGCCCCGAACAAGGCGGAAGTATCGGGACGTACAGTTAGGGACACGCTAGCAAGAGAGGGAACTAAATCTAAAACAATACACAAGTGCTACAAGATGGAAATGCTAAATGATTAATAATAAACCACGACTAATACAATAATCCTCAAGTTCAACTTAATACAACTGGAATAATCAACCACTAAAACTCAATAACAAACTGAAACTAAATGATCTCCAAACACAACTAACAATAACACACTGCTAACACACTAGAACTGATACACTCAAGACATCACTCCTGCCCTTCCCCATCGGTAAGCGCGTCACCTGAAAAGCCTGGAAAAGGGGGAAACAACGGGGTGTGAGCTAACGCTCAGTAGGAAATAACAGACATGTATAAGTGATTAACAGTTTAATTACATTTTTCAAAATGTCATGCTACAAATGATAAAAACGATAAAAAGATAATGATGATGAAACGAAATTCAAAGATCTTGCAAGGTCAAGAAATATAATGAATAGAATAGTAAGACAAGAATTTACTACAGGAGATAACAATAAAAGTTGGCCATATCAAGTCAATTCAAGTCATGTCAAGCACGTATGTAATTTCATTTCCACGTCCA
Organism: Amorphophallus konjac; assembly: GCA_022559845.1. Classification (NCBI taxonomy): domain Eukaryota; kingdom Viridiplantae; phylum Streptophyta; class Magnoliopsida; order Alismatales; family Araceae; genus Amorphophallus; species Amorphophallus konjac. The sequence continues at coordinate 170,154,224 of CM040125.1, read as the reverse complement.
AGTAATGAGCAAGTACAGTAACCACAAGTAGAGTATAGAACAGTGACGAGTGGAAAGTGAAAAGTAGTAGAAAGTAATGTAGAGAGTAGTGGAGAGAGTAGTGGACAGTCCTAGATTTAACACATGTCAAGTACTGGTGCCAAATGCCACACCTAGTCATTCACCTCCCAGGGGTACACGTAGTGTTCGGGCGCTCTTCCTAGGACTAGACCGAGCCCTTAATTGTTTGCCAGGCATTGATTTCTTTGGATCAAAGATCCCACGAATCTAGACTTCCACAGTTTATGGCCAGAATTCCAAGGTTTAAACTAAGTAGCAATAACAACTTCAAGTAGGAAGGAGATTCATTTCCAGAATTTCAAGGTAAGTATAATCATCAAGGAGATTGAAATCAAGTCACAACAAGAGTTAATCGTGCTGCGCTACTGTAAAATAGCAGCAATCAAACAAGCTAAACAACATATTAATCCTAATCATCAAGTTAAGATATCATGATTTAACCATTATCATTTGCATTAAGACAATTGCCAAGAAGCTGATTCAAGATGATAAGGCAAAGAACAACTCCCACAGGAGTGAAATAGAATGCATTAACAGAGATTTAGTTACACCATTAACCACTAATTATGTGGGTTTCTATTTAATCTTGTATGCATTGAAAATGAAGATGATAAACGGTGTGTTTTTACACTAAGTTTACATGTATGGACCAATGTTAATTGAAACTAAAAAGGGTACATGAATAGATCATTAGTTCCTCAAAAATGTAGTTTTCAAAGTGTTTAGGTTGAATGGATTGATTCCCCGGTGATCCGGATTGATTCCCGGGTCAAAGGATCATTAAAAACGGGTTTACGGGGTATGGGTCGACCCTTTGGGTCGACCCCTGGAAAAATTCCAAGGATGGGTCGACCCCTGGGTCGACCCCTGCAATCCTGGCTGCATGGGTCGACCCATGGGTCGACCCCTGCAGGTTGTGGGTCGACCCATTGGGTCGACCCCTACAAGGCAGCAAGCTGCTGCTTGCAGGGCTGAAATGGGTCGACCCGTGGGTCGACCCCTCGGTTTCCAGACCCAAAAAGTGATGAAATCTCCACGAATTTGGGGTCTAAAAGTATTGGGATCATAACCATAGACTCTAGGGTTAATAATATGCATCTTAGGGTCATAAAACACAATTTTAAATCACGAATTTCGATAGGAATCCAATGAAATACAACCTATTCTATGAAGAACACAAGTAAAGTCTAGCTTGCTAGCATGCTTCTAATAACACACGAAATACTCTAGGCATGATCTATAAAAATTGGGGATTTTGATGTCAAAAGAAAGCTAACATGCTATTGATTACATTCATGTATGTTAATTAGAAATTGGGCTGTTATCACCTACCTCAAATTGAAGAAAGAACTCGAAACCTAGAATAAAGAACAACTTGATAGCACCTCACTAAAACCTCGATATCTCCACGGATACCTAATGAAAATTGGGGCTTTTGCCACCAATGGAAAGAGCTCGATGAGAGGTACAATTTGCTATACTCATGATCAAGATTTGGTTGAGAATTCCTACCTCAATCGATTGATCAAAGAAGGATGAAGGGAAGCCAACGGCCTACTGACCGACCTCCACAAATCGAACTAGATCTCTCCAGATCCGAAATTTCAGCGAACCCCACAGCAGCCAAATGAAAGAAGACTCGTAGGGTTTCATTTTGATAGCTCATAGAGCTTCTGGAGCCTTCTGAATTGGGAGTATTTGCTGCTGCAAGCTACGTGTTTAGAAACGGCGCCGAAATCCTTGACTTGACCAAACTATGTCGACAGCACGTTTTGGGGCTAAGTTTACCTCAAATTGATTGAGGGGAAAAGTTCCTCTATGTAATACCTTTCATTTGCCTCTGGAATCACCCCATTTGGTTGAGAAACAAGCTCGAATTTGATGTTCAAAGTTTGGGTGAATAGTGAATACGAATTTGAGTTAGGTGGGTTGTAAGTCAGGCTTAATCCACTGATTAGGGCTAGATAATGATTTAATTAGACTTACTCCAAGAAGACAAAAGTGTTAGTCGAAGCATCTATTATTTAATTACTATTTTTATGAATTTTTATATGTTAGATAAAATTCCACTTCTACTATTCCGTAATTAATTAAATATTAAGTTCGGAAGACTTAGTTTGCTAATTCGGCTTAATAAACGATTTTATTAGGCTTAATTGTATAAGACAAAGTTCATAAACAAAATTAATTCTACAAGATGTGATTTTTGGGGATTTTTAGAAAATAGAAGAAAAATGACTTATTCTATTAATTAATTAATTAATCCAATTAATTTGGATAATTCTCATTAATTTCGAATAACTTCAAATAAATTCCAAATAATTATAAATAACTTTCTAAATAAATTTCTAAAGAATTTGGGGTCTTACACATACGGTTTAATATGGTTTTATTATGTTTCTGCAATATTTTGAAAGAGACGCCCCTGCCCACGGCGCTAATTTACAATACATGACCCTGCCCAGGTCGTCAATTTCATATTTGACGCCCTGTACACAGGCGTTAATTTCATGTAAATCTTAACCACCTATCTTAAGAACTGATTATCCATGCAATTACATGAAAATCAATAATTGTTAACGGTTAAAAGTCAATAAACATGAAACATCAAATCTAATATACTGCATCTGAATTCCTGCCAATTTTCCTATCATGACTATATGATTGTTATCCTTGATTATCGTGCAAATCTTGCTTTCCTGGTATTTCTTGAATTCACGACCTAGCCTAGGTCGTTTTCCATGTGTTAACGCCCCATCACAGGGCGTGAATTGAAAAGTAACGCCCCTTCATAGGGCGCGTTTCTGTTAAAATCCCGAATAATATATTCTGTAAAAATAAGGATTTAATGATTAACGCCCCTGCCAAGGGCGCGTTTTTGATAATTTCTGAAAATAAATATGTTCTGTAAAATATTGTAAATAAAAAGACGCCTGCTACTTTAGTCGTCTCATTGCAAAGAAACGCCCCTGTCCAGGGCGCGTTTTAGATAAATTAATGAAATATTGAAATTCTGAAAAAAATGGAAACATGTGTAAACGCCCTTCTGTTAGGCGTTAATTACTTGATAAACGACTCTGCTTAGGTCGTTACTTTACTGTAAAACTGATTTTCCACTGTTTCTGTTAACCGATGGTTTCATATGTTATATAATATATATATCGGCACTATTCTCCATTCCGTGAGTATAGTCCCACGTTTCACGATTGTTTTATCGATCACACTCAATTCTCATTGACATACAAGCTCTCCATTGGACATTCCGTTCCTTTGGACTAGCGAGTTAGTCATAGAGACCTCCGTAAGACTCCTCGTAGCCTTGGATTCCCTCAAGGCCGACTGAACTGGTTGTACCCTAAAAACCCATTACACCATTGATGCCATGTCACTCTAAAGAAACATGGTATACCGGCCCTTATGATTATACAAAGAGTATATCATAAGAAATTCTTAATGGGATGATGATATCATGCTATATCATGTCATTCTTGTAAACCTCAATTCTATGATAAGAATGAGGGTATCTTACCTTTGATATACTGTTCATGTGGACCTCAATTCTATATATAGAATGTCCATATTGATTTGTCATGGTACCCAAGTTAAGGGAACCATATTCTACCTAATTTTATCGATATCGTGATTATACCGTTATTATCGCCATTCTATGTCCTTTGTCATATTTTTGGACTCCATTCTGTCAAAGTTGTCATACATGTCTACAAGATTGATTATTGAAATTCAAAAATTGGCTATATATATATAAGAGTGGATGTCAAAACACATGATAAATACTTGCGCATATAGGGCCCCATCTGGTCCTAGGAGGAGCACCCGAAAGTACTTGTGCCCATGTGAGTTAAAATGATAAGGTATCTGGCATTATACTGAGTATTTTACTTTCTAGATTGGACATTCCACATAAATCTTGTGCTTGACTTGACATGAAATGCGTGGCCCGAAAAAGGGTAATTTACTTGCTTGCTACATGATAGCCAAAGTTCTTGACATGACTTGTTAAATGTACTTGCTTGAATATCTCAAATGTCTTGTTATCTTATTGAAAGTTCATGATTTGTCCATCTTAATTCCTTGATATTACATTTTCTCTATCTTGTCCTTTTATGCGAGCATGCATAGCTTCATTGCATTCATGAAAATGTAATTACTTAAACCCCTTGCTAGTACTTGAGATATAATTTCCTACTGAGCGTTCGCTCATCCCGTTTGTCCCTTACTTTTCAGGTAAGTCCGACGACGATGGAAGTCAATCGGATGGGAATGGTCAAGAGTGAAAGTGATAGAGCTGCTCAAGTGTCGTCTAGTTGTTTCTATAGTTTTCTTGAGTCGACTATGTACTTTTCTTTTTATTAAACAGAGTATTGGATTTGTAATAGTCTATTATGGAATAAGGATTGGGTTATCTTGCTATTTTGCGCATCTCTGTCTTTGTGTCGAATACACGACCACTCTGATTGACATAATTGATATAAACTCGTCACGTGTCTCCGGGTATCTTCCGCGCTCGGGGCGTGACAGTTTCTGTGGTATCAGAGCCTAGGGTATTCAATTCCTAGGAAAAACCCAAGTCCAAGGATAAGTATAAACCTTTTACCAGTGAGATTGGGTAGAACCAAGGGTTAAAGTTAAAAATAGAGTACTGGTTTCAAAATATAGTCACGTACTAATATAGTTATTGTAATTGTAGGATAATGGCTGCCGAACATGCTCAATGGCGCAACATGCAGCGTACCCTTCAAGGGATGACTCAAGTGCTACAACAGGTAGCACAGGGTGGTGCTCCACGAGCTGGAAGCTTACACCAAGCATTTAAGAGTATGAATCCCCCGAAGTTCATAGGATCGACCGATCCGGACGATGCCGAGCATTGGGTTCGGGAAACTGAACGTATATTCCGTGTTATGCAATGCACGGATCAGGACAAAGTCTTATTAGCTACTTTCCAGGTAGAAAAGGATGCTAGATGCTGGTGGGAGTCTATTGAAGCAACCATCGATCCTACTCAAGTAACATGGGAAGAATTTGTGGAATACTTCAATGCTAAATATTTCTCGGACCGAGTCCAAGAAAAGAAGGCTGCAGAATTCGCTGCATTAGAGCAACGAACTTTGTCATTAGAAGATTATGAAGCTCAGTTCTCCAGGTTGTCTAGATATGCTAAACATTTGATTAGCACGGAGAAGATGAAAGCCCGAAGATTTCTTAATGGGCTTAGGCCCCACTATATTACTCAGCTAGCGCCGATGGATATTCAAGTTTATTCTGAAATCGTGCGCCGAGCTCAACTACTTGAAGATGCCACGGAACTATCTGATAAGATCCGTGGGAAAGACAAGAAGGAACAAGTCACGGGTTCGGGTTCTTTCAAACCCAATTTCAAGAAGAGGCCCAATAATGGAGGTTCTTCCTCTCAAGACCATAAGTTCAAAAAGACCAAGCCTTTCTCTATCACAACTACCCCTTCTAATACAGTATGCAAGCATTGTGACAAGGCTGGTCATAAGACAGAAGAATGCTGGAGGAAATTAGGAGCTTGTCTCCGTTGTGGGAGTCGCGAACATCGGATTCCCGATTGTCCATTAATGAATGACCAAGCCGGTGACGGTAAACGCCCGGTGACAAAGAACGCTCGACTTCATGCAATAAAGGAGACCGAGCAAGAAGAAGGTGGACTGGTAGAAGGTACATTAACAGTTTGTTCCAAAAAGTGCTTATGTCTTATTTGATACGGGTGCATCGCATTCCATTATTTCTAAGAAGTTTGCCGACCCGTTACCGTTAGAACCAGAATGGATAAAAATAGTTCTAACTACTCCTCTTGGAAGTGAAAATGATATTACTCATCACTACCAAAACTGTGAGGTAATGGTTCAAGGTAGGAATTTACCTATAGATCTCATATGCCTTGATCTAAAGGAGTATGATGTTATACTAGGAGCGGACTGGTTATCCAAATACCAGGCAACAGTTGATTGCCGCAATAGCCAAATTGCTTTCAAAGATTTTCCAGAATTAGTCTTTACTCGCCCCAAGAGTCGGAGCAATTCCCCTCTTATTTCGGCTCTCCGAGCTAGCAAGCTCGTCAGGAAACGATGTGTATCCTTCCTTGCATTTGTCACAGTTAAGGAAACAAAGGACACTAAGATAGAAGACATTCAGGTAGTGCAAGAATTTCCAGACGTATTTCTGAAAGATTTGCCGGGATTACCCCCTCAAAGAGAAGTGGCCTTCACCATTGACTTAGTCCCTGGTGCTGGTCCAGTTTCAAAGGCACCCTATAGAATGTCCCCTGCGGAACTCAAAGAGTTGAAAGAGCAGTTGATGGAACTAATTCGAAAAGGGTTTATTAGACCAAGTACTTCCCCGTGGGGAGCACCTGTATTGTTTGTAAAGAAGAAAGATGGATCCATGAGATTGTGCATCGACTATCGACAGTTGAATCATCTCACTATCAAGAATAAGTATCCACTGTCGAGAATCGATGAGTTATTTGATCAGATTTCAGGATCCAAATATTTTTCCAAGATTGATCTCAGGTCGGGATATCATCAGTTAAGAATCAAGGATGATGACATTCATAAGACTGCATTCAGAAGCAGGTATGGCCATTATGAATTCGTTGTTATGCCTTTTGGACTAACAAATGCCCCTGCTACCTTTATGCAGTTAATGAATAGCATATTCAGGCCCTATCTAGATCAATTCGTGGTAGTCTTCATTGATGATATATTGATATATTCCAAGACTAAGGAAGAACATGAAGAGCATTTGAGGATGGCATTGCAAGTCTTGAGGACAAATCAATTATATGCAAAACTCAGCAAGTGCGAGTTCTGGCTTGAAGAAGTGGCTTTTCTAGGACATGTGATTTCAAAAGATGGATTATCAGTAGACCCGTCAAAGGTTGAAGCTGTGAAAAATTGGGAAAGACCCACTAATGCAAACGAGATCAGAAGTTTCTTAGGTCTTGCAGGATATTATCGGCAATTCATCAAAGACTTCTCCAAGATCGCCGTGCCCCTTACAAGGTTAACTCGCAAGGAGATCCGATATGAATGGAGTGAGGAATGTGAAAGAAGTTTCCAAACTCTCAAGGATCATCTTACTATAGCTCCGGTGTTAGCTCTACCAATAGAAGGAGAGAAATTCGAGGTCTACACTGATGCTTCTGGCATTGGCCTCGGATGTGTCTTAATGCAACAAGGGAAGGTCATAGCATACTCTTCTCGTCAACTGAAGAAGCATGAGGAGAATTACCCCGTCCATGACTTAGAACTGGCCGCGGTGGTATTTGCCCTAAAGATATGGAGACACTACTTATATGGAGTGCAGTTTACTGTATACTCCGATCACAAAAGTCTCAAATATCTATTTTCACAAAAAGAGCTAAACATGAGACAAAGACGCTGGCTAGAATATCTCAAGGACTTCGACTTCAATATACAATACCATCCGGAAAGGGTAATTATGTTGCTGATGCCCTTAGTCGAAAGCCGAGAGTGATGATAGCCAATTGTATGATACAAGAATGGAGGTTGCTAGAACAATTCTCCGAGCTCAATATAAGCCTGGACACGGACGCTAAATATGTCACCTTATCTCATGTAAGCATACAGTCGGATTTATTATCTGAGATACAAGCACTTTAGGATGATGATCCTATATTGGTAGAAATCAAAGGCAGATTAGAAGGACAATCTGATTTCCAATTAGCTTCTGATGGAAGATTAATGTTTAAAGATAGAACTTGTATACCAGATTGCCCAGAATTAAAGAAGAAGATCTTAGATGAAGCTCATAGATCAAGGTACACTATTCATCCAGGATCAACCAAAATGTATCAAGATGTAAAGAGGAACTTTTGGTGGCCTAATATGAAAAGAGAAATAGCAGACTATGTATATCGCTGTCTCACATGCCAACAAGTCAAGGCGGAACACCAAAAGCCTGCTGGTAAACTTCATCCTCTAGATATTCCTAAGTGGAAGTGGGAGGATATTGGTATGGACTTCATCATGGGTTTATCTAAATCAAAAGGAGGACACGATGGAATCTGGGTTATCATTGACCGATTAACTAAATCGGCGCATTTCTTACCAATAAAAAGCCGATGGTCAATTGATGTACTAGCTGCACTATACATCAAGGAAATAGTCAGGTTACATGGAATTCCTATCTCAATCGTGTCTGATAGAGATCCCCGTTTCACTTCTCATTTTTGGAAGGGATTACAACATTCGTTGGGAACAAGGCTCAACTTTAGTACTGCTTTTCACCCACAAACGGATGGTCAGACCGAAAGAACAAACCAAGTAGTGGAAGATATGCTAAGAGCTTGCATCATTGATTTTGGTGGAAGCTGGCATGATCATTTACCTTTAATTGAGTTTGCATATAATAATAGCTACCAAGCTAGTATCCAAATGGCACCTTTCGAAGCTTTATATGGAAGGAGTTGCCGATCACCCTTATGCTGGAACGAAGTTGGAGAGAAACAACTGTTAGGTCCAGACATGGTAAGGGATACAACTGAGAAGATACAAGTAATCAGAGAAAGATTGCAAGTTGCTCAGACCAGACAAAAGGCTTATGCTGATACAAGGAGAAGAGATCTTGAATTCCAGGTTGGAGATCATGTATTTCTTAAAATATCGCCTGGACGTGGCATACGAAGATTTGGTGTTAAGGGCAAGCTTACGCCAAGATTCATCGGACCTTTTGAGATACTCGAAAGAGTTGGCGAGGTTGCTTATCGCATCGCGTTGCCTCCTCAATTGTCTGAGGTACATAATGTATTTCATATATCTATGTTGAAGACGTATGTGCACGATCCATCGCATATTATTGAACATGGAGATCTGGTGATCCAGAAAGATCTCACATATGAACAGAAGCCTATGAAGATCTTAGATCATGAAATACGAGCTCTAAGGAATAAGGTTATTCCTATGCTTAAGGTGCAATGGAATAAGAATACTGAACACGAAGCCACATGGGAGACCGAGGAATCTATGAAGAAACGATTTCCCGAGTTATTCTAAGAGGTATATGATCTACACTCTCCACGTATATACATAATATGCAATTGAATTTGGGGACCAAATTCTTTTTAAGTGGGGGAGGGTGTAGCAACCCTGATAAAATATTAATAACAATAAAGATTTTAAAATAAATCAAATAAATAGATAAATAAAACAATATAAAATAACGCCTCGGATAAAGGCGCTATTTAAATTAGAAACGCCTCTAGATAAGGCGTTATTCAATAAGTGATGCCCTGACCACACGGCGTCAAATTCTAACGTCAAAAAATGGTAAGGCCAAGAAACGCCCCTATCTTGGGCATGTTTTAAACAAAGGAACGCCCTAACGAAAGGCGCTTCTTAAGAAATGACCTGAACCAGGTCGTCAATTCAGGAATCGACGCCCTGACCTAGGTTGTTAATTCCATTCGAGTTCCGTTCGACACGGGAGCTTATCCAGGGAAGGATCATGTTAATCTAGTAAGTGGTTAATAGGGCAAGGACTCTAATAGGGATATATTACCCTCACTCAAACACTACCCCTATTAGAAATACCAAAATCCTATAAATAGTCTTGATCGAACAAACCCTAAACCTATTTGATTCAAGCCTCTGCGACGGTAAGTAAAGAACAGAACTGTTCTTCTTATTCCTTTTTTTTCCTGTTTCGAGTGTATGAAGAACTCACGTTCTTCATCTCCTTCTCTTCTTACAGGTCGAAGAGAGCACACGTTGTGAAGAACATAGGTAAGGTTCTTCTAAAACTTTTCCTAACTACAGTTATGTCCCCATCTTCCTCATCTTCCTTCCTTTTTCCAACAGATCGATTGTTGGGTGAAGTTCCTGAAGACAGAAGATCAATATATTCATCCTCAGCAATCACAATCACCTTCTCTTCCTGTTACTGCTGCCGTCAGAAGACTTCAGCGGGATTCTTCGTCCCTTCGATTAAACCAAATCAACCATTAAAGGTAGGTTTTCTCAAGTTACTGTAGCCCAAATAAATTAAGACAAGACTTATATACGTATTGACATGACATGCATACGGTTTAATATGGTTTTATTATGTTTCTGCAATATTTTGAAAGAGACGCCCCTGCCCAGGGCGCTAATTTATAATACACGACCCTGCCCAGGTCGTCAATTTCATATTTGACGCCCTGTACACAGGCGTTAATTTCATGTAAATCTTAACCACCTATCTTAAGAACTGATTATCCATGCAATTACATGAAAATCAATAATTGTTAACGGTTAAAAGTCAATAAACATGAAACATCAAATCTAATATACTGCATCCGAATTCCTGCCAATTTTCCTGTCATGACTATATGATTGTTATCCTTCATTATCGTGCAAATCTTACTTTCCTGGTATTTCTTGAATTCACGACCTAGCCTAGGTCGTTTTCCATGTGTTAACGCCCCATCACAGGGCGTGAATTGAAAAGTAACGCCCCTTCATAGGGCGCGTTTCTGTTAAAATCCCGAACAATATATTCTGTAAAAATAAGGATTTAATGATTAACGCCCCTGCCAAGGGAGCGTTTTTGATAATTTCTGAAAATAAATATGTTCTGTAAAATATTGTAAATAAAAAGATGCCTGCTACTTTAGTCGTCTCATTGCAAAGAAACGCCCCTGTCCAGGGCGCGTTTTAGATAAATTAATGAAATATTGAAATTCTGAAAAAAATGGAAACATGTGTAAACGCCCTTCTGTTAGGCGTTAATTACTTGATAAACGACTCTGCTTAAGTCATTACTTTACTGTAAAATTGATTTTCCACTGTTTCTGTTAACCGATGGTTTCATATGTTATATAATATATATATCGGCACTATTCTCCATTCCGTGAGTATAGTCCCACGTTTCACGATTGTTTTATCGATCACACTCAATTCTCATTGACATACAAGCTCTCCATTGGACATTCCGTTCCTTTGGACTAGCGAGTTAGTCATAGAGACCTCCGTAAGACTCCTCGTAGCCTTGGATTCCCTCAAGGCCGACTGAGCTGGTTGTACCCTAAAAATCCATTACACCATTGATGCCATGTCACTCTAAAGAAACATGGTATACCGGCCCTTATGATTATACAAAGAGTATATCATAAGAAATTCTTAATGGGATGATGATATCATGCCATATCATGTCATTCTTGTAAACCTCAATTCTATGATAAGAATGAGGGTATCTTACCTTTGATATACTGTTCATGTGGACCTCAATTCTATATATAGAATGTCCATATTGATTTGTCATGGTACCCAAGTTAAGGGAACCATATTCTACCTAATTTTATCGATATCGTGATTATACCGTTATTATCACCATTCTATGTCCTTTGTCATATTTTTGGACTCCATTCTGTCAAAGTTGTCATACATGTCTACAAGCTTGATTATTGAAATTCAAAAATTGGCTATATATATATAAGAGTGGATGTCAAAACACATTATAAATGCCTGCGCATATAGAGCCCCATCTGGTCCTGGGAGGAGCACCCGAAAGTACTTGTGCCCATGGGAGTTAAAATGATAAGGTATCTGGCATTATACTGAGTACTTTACTTTCTAGATTGGACATTCCACATAAATCTTGTGCTTGACTTGACATGAAATGCGTGGCCCGAAAAAGGGTAATTTACTTGCTTGCTACATGATAGCCAAAGTTCTTGACATGACTTGTTAAATGTACTTGCTTGAATATCTCAAATGTCTTGTTATCTTATTGAAAGTTCATGATTTGTCCATCTTAATTCCTTGATATTACATTTTCTCTATCTTGTCCTTTTATGCGAGCATGCATAGCTTCATTGCATTCATGAAAATGTAATTACTTAAACCCCTTGCTAGTACTTGAGATATAATTTCCTACTGAGCGTTCGCTCATCCCGTTTGTCCCTTACTTTTCAGGTAAGTCCGACGACGATGGAAGTCAATCGGATGGGAATGGTCAAGAGTGAAAGTGATAGAGCTGCTCAAGTGTCGTCTAGTTGTTTCTATAGTTTTCTTGAGTCGACTATGTACTTTTCTTTTTATTAAATAGAGTATTGGATTTGTAATAGTCTATTATGGAATAAGGATTGGGTTATCTTGCTATTTTGCGCATCTCTGTCTTTGTGTCGAATACATGACCACTCTGATTGACATAATTGATATAAACTCATCGCGCATATCTGGGTATCTTCCGCGCTCGGGGCGTGACAGTACCTGATGAAGCTGAGTTAAAGAACAAGATTCTGGAGGAAGCACATAGATCCAAATACACTATTCATCCTGGAGGCACTAAAATGTTCAAGGATTTGAAAAGGTCCTTTTGGTGGCCAAATATGAAAAGGGAAATTACAGATTTCGTGAGTAGATGTCTTGTTTGTCAACAAGTTAAGGCTGAACATTTCAGACCGGCAGAAAAGTTGAAACCACTCGACATATCTCAATGGAAGTGGGAAAGCATTGGCATGGATTTCATTATGGGTCTACCTAAGACTCGTGGTGGATTTGATGCGATATGGGTGATCGTCGATCGCTTAACAAAATCGGCTCATTTCTTACCCATTAAGTCCAAGTGGACAGTTGATGTATTGGCTGCTTTATATTTGAAGGAAGTGGTAAGGCTCCATGGTATACCTGTCAGCATTGTGTCTGATAGAGACCCGAGATTTACTTCACATTTCTGGAAGGGACTGCAAGAGTCTCTTGGTACTCGTCTGAATTTCAGTACTACTTTTCATCCACAGATAGATGGACAGACTGAAAGAACCAACCAGATAGTGGAAGATATGCTGCGAGCTTGCATGATTGATTTTGGAGGCAGTTGGAGTAATCACTTGGCATTGATTGAATTCGCCTACAACAACAGTTACCAATCCAGCATACAAATGGCTCCATTTGAAGCTTTACATGGAAGAAGCTGTCGTTCCCCGTTGTGTTGGGACGAGGTGGGCGAGAAGCAATGGCTTGGACCGGATCTTGTTTCAGAATCATCACAGAACATCCGTGTTATCCGAGACCGGTTACAAGTGGCTCAGTCAAGATAGAAGAGTTATGCCGACACAAGGAGAAGAGCATTAGAATTTCAAGTTGGCGAGCATGTGTTTCTGAAAGTCTCTCCTTCGAGAGGGATTCGAAGATTTGGCATTCATGGCAAGCTGAGTCCGAGGTATATTGGTCCATTCGAGATCCTAGATAGAGTGGGAGAAGTTGCTTACAGACTGGCATTACCGCCTCAGTTATCTGGCGTACACAATATTTTCCATGTGTCTATGTTACAGAAATATGTGTACGATCCCACTCACATCATTCAACATGTGGAATTTGAGTTAAAGGAAGATTTGACTTATGAAGAAAGACATATCAAGATTCTAGACCGAAAACAGCAGCAACTCCGGAATCGGTCTATACCGATGGTCAAGATTCAGTGGAGTCGGCGTGGAACCGAAGAAGCTACTTGGGAATCGGAAGATACTATGCGGAAGCGGTATCCCGACCTATTCTAGGTGATCTATCTTTTCCCTACTTTCCGTATATAGTGCAGTGAATTTGGAGGACCAAATTCTTTAAGTAGGGGAGGGTGTAATACCCTGATTATTTATTAAGTTTTATTGAGCTTTTATTAATTGAAAATTGAATTAAAATGAATTAATGTTTGAATTTTGAAATATTAATATTTAATTCATTAGAAAATAGAACCTATAAAATTTGACTACCTTAGAAAAATCTGTAAAAATAGTAATTGGGTAAAAGATCATTTTTATAGCAATTTTGTCTTCTGGACTTGACCCAAATTAATTACGTAACCTTGTCTAATTAGAGGATTAATCCTGAATTTGACTTTCACCTACCCTTTACCTAATCGTAACTTAAAAAGTGAAATTCGACCTTATTACTCAACCAAATGATCTGAAATCAAGGGCAAATGGAAGGCCACGAGGTAAGGAACATTTACCCTCAATCAATTTGAGGTAAACCTACCCCTAAAACGTGTTGCCGACATAGATTTGGTCGAGTCAAGGATTCCGGCGCCGTTTCTAACACGAAACTTGCAGCGCCAAATACTCCCAACTCCGAACGCTCCAGAAGCCCCATGACCTATTGAAATGTAGCTCTTCGACTCTAGTTTCATTTGGTAGCTGGGTCAGCCGACGAGGAGTCCAGATCTGGGAGCATTCGTCGTTTTGGTGGAGGGTGTTGGTAGTTCGTTGTTCTTCATCTCCAGCCCTTTAATCTGTCGATTAAGGTAGGTACCCTTAACCAATTGAGACTTGTAAATATAGTATCTTGATCAGCTCGACGAGAGCTATCCAATGGGACTGAAAGCCCCAAATTTCATTAGGTATCCGTGGAGATATCAAGCTTTTTGTTAGCTGCTGTCAAGCTTGTTCTTCATTCTAGGGTTTCGAAGTCTTTCTCCGATTTGAGGTAGGTTATAACAGCCCAACTTCTAATTAATATACATGAATGTAATCAGTAGCTTGTTAGCTTTCTTTTGACACCAAAATCCCCAAATTCCATTCTGTATGTTGGGAGAATTTTTAGATTTAGTGGAAGTATGTCAAGAATTAGGTCTTCTTGTGTTCTTCATAGAATCGGTTGTGATTAAGTGGGTTTCTGATGAAATTCGTGCTTTAAAACTCATGTATTATGACCCTCATATGTCTAGTAAGATTCCTATAGCATGTGGTTATGTTTCCAACTCAATTGGACCACAATTGGGTGAGTTTTTGTGCTTTCCGAAAGTTCTGCCGTTGCTGTTCTTGCAGGGGTCGACCCCTGGGGTCGACCCATTTTCTGGGCAGTCCTACAGGCCCGAGGGTCGACCCCAGGGGTCGACCCATCCAGTCCCTGCAAGGGGGTCGATCCCAGGGGTCGACCCATGCGCTGGAATGTATGGGTCGACCCCAGGGGTCGACCCATCCTGCAGAAATGGTGGGGGTCGACCCCAGGGGTCGACCCATTCAGCTGCCAGACCCCATTTTTACAAGGGTCGACCCCAGGGGTCGACCCATGTACCAGAAACCCGGTTTTCATCATTTTGCGACCCGTGGATCGATCCGGATCATTAGGGGATCGACCCATTGAACTTAGACCAATTGAAAACTATACTTTTGTAGAACCAGTGACCTATTCTGGAAACCTTATGATTTCAATTTACATTGGTTCCTACTTGCAAATATAGTGTAAAAACATGCCGTTTACCATCTTCATTTCGACTCATACATTGGTTAAATAGAAACCCACATAATTAGTGGTTAATGGTGTAATTAAATCTCTGTTAATGCATTCTTTTTCCTTCCTGTACAAGCTTGTTCCTTTATCTTATCATCTTGAATCAGCTTTTGGCAATTGTCTTAATGCAAAAGATAATGGATAATCTTTGACATATTAACTTGATAATTATGATTAATATGTTGATTAGCTTGTTGGATAGCTGCTGTACTACAGTAGCGCAGCATGATTAACTCTTATTGTGATTGGTTTTCAATCTTCTTGATGATTGTGCTTACCTTGAAATTCTGAAATGAATCTCCTTCCTACTTGAAATTGTTATTGCTACATGGTTCAAACCTTGGAATTCTGGCTATAAATTGTGGAAGTCTAGATTCGTGAGATCTTTAATCCAAAGAAATCAATGCCTGGCAAATAATTAATGGCTCGGTCTAGTCCTGAGAGGAGCGCCCGAACACTATGTGTACCCCCGGGGAGGTGATTGACTAGGTGTGGCATTTGGCACCAGTACTATGACATGGGTTAAATCTAGGACTGGCCACTACTCTCTACTACTCTCTACTACTTTTCACTTTCCACTCTTCACTGTTCTATACTCTACTTGTTGTTACTTACTTGCTGTTACTTGGACGTGGAAATGAAACTACACACGTGCCTGACATGACTTGAATTATCTTGATATGGCCAACTCTTTATCGTTATCTCCTGTAGTAAATTCTTATCTTTGTTATTCCTCTTAAGTATTATCATTCTGTTCCTTTATATTTCGTGACCTTGCAAGATCTTTAAATTTTGTTTCATTATATCATCATTACTCTTTTATTGCATTATCCTTTGTAGCATGATATTTTGAAAATGTAATTAAACTGCTAATCACTTATACCTATCTGTTATTTCCTACTAAGTGTTAGCTCATAGTTGTTGTTTCCCCCCTTTCCAGGCTTTTCAGGTGACGCGCTTACCGATGGGGAAGGGCAGGAGTGATATTTTTAGTGTATCAGTTAGTTGTGGTTTAGAGTTGTTATCCCAGTTGTATTGAGTTGATTTGAGGATTATGTACCAGTTATGTTTTGTTTAATGGTCAATAAGTTATTTCCATTTCTTAGCATTTGTATATATTTAGATTAGTTCCCTCTCTTTCCAGCTCGTTTCTAACTGTACGTCCCGATATTCCACGTCGGGGCGTGACATAGCGTCACACTCACCCTTGTGACACACGTTTTTCAGGAAATATAGAGGAGGAGGTTACGGTGGAGGCAGCAGCAGAGGAATAGAGTTAGCACAGTCTATCTGGGTATGCTACGGTTGAATGTTTTGCTATATGTAGGGGTGTGGGGTGGAAAGCCCATGTGGGCTAATGTGTAATCTGGAACATGAACCTGTACTCTTTTTGGAGA